>JAQJVL010000270.1:69176-170768 GCA_035578905.1 Stictocephala bisonia | reverse complement strand
TTGAAAAATGCTTGTAGGGCAATCCCATATTGATGTTTACAAACATTAAACAACATTTAGGTTGTATCTCTCATTATGTGTACTTATTGATTTATGTTTTTAGTGATTTCTCCTATAAAGTTATAAATAAAACTGGAGTTATTTTTCAAAATCCTATTTATTAAATGCTAAATTTAAATCGGCTAACATTTCCTATTTTTCTTTGATTTAGGTTGGTGAACTTCTACAGATAATGCAGAGAGAACTCCTCAAGCTAATGGCTCAGAAAATTAAGGACCCGTCTTTGAATTTAAACACTGATCCTAAAGGAAAAAAGATTTTAGACACAATAACATATTTTGTAACCAAAGGATAATGACATTTTGTTATAGAGTAATTTGTAAATTGTAAAATATGTAAGAAATATTTTTTAAATTTTTATAACAAATTATAAATTATTTTTGTATAAACAGAATAAATAGTGTGTATAAATGTTCTTTTGTTATTTAATTGTAAGAGTTGAATTAACATTTGGTTAACTTATTGTAAATTATATGTTCATAACTTGTAAAAATAGAGGGGTTCATCCTCCCACCACGAATTTATAAAATATAAAGAAATTAATATAATAGGAAGGTACAGTATCATCAAAATCTAATTGAGAAGATAAGTCTACCAAACACTTGTAATGGGCACATAAAAGACAAAAAACATGATAAAAAATATATATGTATTAATGCCTAGTTTAGTGCTGATATTCTAACACTAAAAGGATAAAAATGAACCAAAACCCATTGTAAGAAAATCCAAAAAATACTCACTGTACTTTTGGTATTTTAATAAAACTGCTCATAAAAATTTGAACTTTTATTTGAATATGTAAAACTTAACTAATATATAACAGAACACTATAAGTAAATCCAGAAACCAAAAAGATACTAACTTTTTTTCAAAAAATAATATAACAGTTGGTGATAAACAATGAAAAACTTACCTAAGAAGACAATCCTTCCAGTAGTAAATAAATATAGAACAACAAATTTTTCAAAAATGTTCAGTGGTACTGGCACTTTCATCAGGTGAGTCTCTCTACTGAAAAGTGTTAGTGGACATGCCTTCTTACTATCAGATTTTTTATTATAGACCCTTTTCCTTTTTTTATTGATTTCCTTTTACTTTCTTTTTATTTTAATTAGATAACATGATATTTAAGGAAACAGGTTTTTTTTTAATTAAATAAATTTAAATTTTCATCAGAAATTTGTAAATCAAATACATTATTTATTTAAATTAGATTGTGGCCGAAATTTCATACACACCTCTCGAGTCTACAAGTGACAGCCAATGCCGTGAGAACGTGTGACCGATATACAATGGTATTTCCATTCACCCACCCATACACATACAGTAGTATTGACCCACCGCCCACCCCATACACGCACAGTGGTATTGGTGAATAAGAAAACAAATAATCATCAATACTTTTTTTAAAATGACAATTTAAAATCACAAGTTTCTAAAAGTTGTGTGGAAAACCGTGTTTTTTAGTTGTAACTCACATACATATTAACACGTAGAATAAAAATTAAAAAACCTTTGGTACTGTTATAAAGTAGATTAAACACTGCAGATGAATAAGTGATTAGATATTTTTTAGCCTTTGTTTTGTAAATACAGTAGCACCGCAGTCATGGGTCTATAATAAAAAATCCGATAGAAGGTAAGTTTGCTGATGTCCTATCTCTCATAATATACTAATTCCTGGCCAAGTGCTCTTTAACCTAATCTGATAAACAAAGAAGTAATGACATAGCTTGCGTCGTTCAACCTTTCACTACTAATTGTGAGGATGAACCTACTCACTTTTTGTATGATATAATTTAACAGTTTTTAATAAACAAAGAATTAATGACATAGCTGTGTCCTTCAACCTTTCGCTACTAATTGTGACAGTGAACTTACTCACAAACTTACTCACGAACTTACTCATGAACTTACTTACAAACTTACTCACAAACTTACTCACATTTGTATGTTAAACTTCAACAGTTTGTGATAAACAATGAAATAATGACACAGCTTGCACTTTCAACCCTCCGCTATTATTTGTGAGGATGAACTCACTCACTTTTTGTATGATAAATTTTAAGTTTGTGATAAAACAAATAAGTTATGACATAGCTTGTGTCTGTCAACCTTCTGTTACTAATTGTGAGGATGAACTCACTTACTTTTAATATAATAAAATTTAATAGTTTGTGATAAACCATAAAGTAATGACACAGCTTGCGTTTTTCAACTTACTACAATCATGTGGATGTACTCATAACTCTGTTATTTTTCGTATGGGTTTAATCTTTTCGCCTATAAGCTGTTTCAACCAGCATTTACTTTATCACTAACAATAAAAACATGGTAAAAAAAGGTTTTTTTAATATTTTAATTAAATTATATTCTTTCTAAATCTATATAAGAAAGCAGGATATTGCTATTGACTATAAATATTATTAAATTTTATATATAAAAATATAAAATTAAAATATGAACCACATAAACATTACAACTTCCACATAATTATTAGTAACATAAAAAATAATAAAAACTATTACAGTTTGGTACCTCTTGAAACAAGTTTAAGATCTAGGAGCTCTGATGGTACAAACATTTTTGTCTTCGGTTCTGTTACACACCGAGTAATGCATGTTTGATGGAAATGTTTTAGCTTGGGAAGTGAGTCTTAAGTTTTTGCGTGCATGTTTAGAGAGATATAAATAAAAAAAACTCAACTAGCTGTAGTATGCTCAAGGAGAATATTATATCGAGGCATTCAAGTGGATTTCTCTTTTGTAATTTGAAAGTACAAAAATTGAATGTATTACATTTTTTGTAATAATTATAATAGCTATACAGTTAATTCTTTTTTTACAAGGTGCGTTTAATAAGATTTAAGAAATCTAAAATGAACTTGGAACGTTTTATTTGAGATAAAAGTGAGTAAACTGCATGCAGTAAGAAAAATTAAGAATTCAATTATTGTAAACACTTTGTTCTCTTAAGTTTATCTTAAGACTTGCAAATAAACTTGCAAATAACGTATTTATTTGTAAAAAAACTCTATCTCTTATGTTTTAATAAATATTTGATTGTAAACTGAACAGCAGTGTATTTTATTGTATTTTGTAGTCCATTGCCTTAAAAATATACGTGTATATACAATTAAAATCTACATGTGTGTATGTTTTATAGTGATTGTTTAGTTATTAATTTACTCATAGGACTAACTTAAACACGATAGCTGCCAAGCCAATTTTAGTGAAATTTCTGCGATTGCCAAATTTTAAGAGTTCATAAATACATGTAATTGTTCTTGTTTGGTGTTAGTTACATATCACAGACACATAATACGAGGGTCATCCAGAAAGTAAAGAAAGATTGCGCATCACGGACGGCACAGTTCCTCCACCACCGCGGGAGTGGGCTTATTCTTTAGTCCAAACCTTCCGCTTCAGTTTGAGCTGTGTAGCGGTGCCGTGAGGTCACGTTTGCGTCTCTTGTGGAAGTTCAAAATGGCGGCGCCAATTGAAAATCCCGCCAAGTGTGAAGTCCGTAGTGTGATTCGGTTTCTGAATGCGCAGCATGTTCGACCCATAGAAATTTATAGGCAAATTAAGGCAGTGTACGGTGACAATGCGATGAACGAGTCATCGGTGAGAAAATGGTGCATTCAATTTAATGAAGGCAGAACTAGTGTGCACGACGAGGAACGAAGTGGAAGGCCGTCACTCGTTACTGACGATTGACAGCGAAAGTTGACGAAAAAATTCAAGAAAACCGGCGTTTCACTTTGAGAGGTCTACTGGCAGTGGAAAAAATGCCATCGCCGAAGAGTAATCAGTCGCCTCAGTGGGAGAAAGGGTTGATGTGAATTCCTGAAACCAAACATTGTTTATATCATGCAACATTCTTTTCAGCTGTCGGGAGGCCCGGTTGAAGTTTGTTTTATCAACAGCATTTCTTGAATGTTGCCAGATTCTTCGCAAGCGACGTTTCTCAGCAATCTTTTGTTTTATGTAAAACGGATAGTTAATTTGATTAATAGTTTCATTACGCAGTTCCAGAGTTGATTTCCAAGTAGAGGCCTGAACGGAAGAAGTGAAGATTTCAACTGCATTATATATGTCTCCTCCGGTTTTTAAGGGAATGGTCAGATTTAAGGTATTGTTCAACAACTCTCGAAATTGATCCCAATTAGTATTTTTGTTTGACAGTGTAGGAGATTTTTCCTTTGACATAATAGACGAGCTTATAGTCAGTATCAAAGGCGAATGATCAGATGAAAGATCAAGAGATGAGGTGATATCCACGTAATTTTGAGAAATCCCTTTGGTTACAAAAAAGTCAAGCAGGTCTGGAATTTTATTTACATCTGTTGGCCAATAAGTAGGATGACCAGTTGATAAATAATTTAAATTATTATTATCTATACATTTTAGCAGATTTCTTGCCCGAGGATTTACTAGTCTTGATCCTCACATTACATGTTTAGCATTGTAGTCACCTCCTGCCAGGAAGCGAGGACCAAGTGAGCTGAAAAACTGATTGAATCGCTGGTCTGAGATGTTAAATCTAGGCGGACAGTAAAGGGAAGAAATTGTCAAAGGACCCATCTAATCTTCAACCACAACACTGGTAGCTTGAAAATCATTGTGCTGAAATTTTGTAATTTCATGATGTTTGATAGTAGTTTTAATTAAAACAGCACTTCCCCCATGAGCGGTATTGTCGGGTGGTTGGTGCTATAAATAGAAAAATTTGGAATTTTAAAGTAATTTAAGGCAGTAAAATGTGTTTCAGTTATTAGCATTATACCAATTTTATGCATTGAAATAAAAATCTTAATATCCTGGCTATGTTGGGCCAAGCCGTTGGCATTCCAAAGACCAATCCTATAGAAGTTAGTCATTTTAGTTTTGAGATGACGGTTGTTAGTAGGTTGATCAGTGTACCTACTTGTTGGGCTTGTTGTGACATGAGCATTTCAAATTCGTTTAGAAATCCATTGATTAATTTATTTAAATTTTCTTCCGCATTTGTTCGACCTGATGTTACGCCTGCGTAAGTCAGAGATGATGAAGTTGTTAAAGAAGATTCTCGAGGCTGGGCAATAGGCGATGGTAAGTTTTTAACAACTTTGTCTTTCCCCGGTGGCAAAGAAGTCTCTGGTCCTTTTGAAACATTCAAACGTAAAGTAGGGAAAGCTTTGTTTTTAACGTCTCTTTATAATTGGCAGGGTGCTCACCACTGCATAGTACACATGTAGCCGGAGATTCCTTAGATTTGTTACAACTATTTGTATGGTGATCAGAACCGCATTTCACACAGCGATTTTTGTACTAACAGTAGGATTTGGTATGCCCTTACCGTTGACACTTTTTGCACTGTACCACGTCATTACGTTTATAGGGAGGTTCGAATACAATTCTAGCATTTATTAAGAACTGTACATTGAAAATGTCCTTGTTATTGGTGCGGGCTCTAAGTCTACAAAAATATAGACAGAGGATCTTTAGATCTAGAACTTTTCAGATTCGATATGTTTCTAACAGCATAACCATGAGCTTCTATAGCTGCTTTTATATCCTGAAGTTCAGTGGAAAAGTACATGTTTTTAAGCACAACTATGTAGGCCCTGTCCTGTTTAATTTGATAAGTGTGAACGCTTACCTTCATGTCAGTTAAATGTTTGACTAGGGTATACGGTATGCATCGATGTTTACAGCATTAATTTTTACCTTGTCTCTGGTGATACATTTGTATGAATAAGAATCCTTTTTTATCACTTTTTCAATACTTACAATCATACTCTTAATATCGGAAATGTTTGGGACAAATATTGGTGGAGGACTTACCTCTGCTTGTTGGCGTCTTGGTCATGAGACATTTTCTTCATCTGCAGTTTGTTTTGGATTATTTAGACACTCAAAACTATTGCGTAAGGGGATAGGATTGTTCATATCAGACCCTGTACAAGGTTTTTTAACATCCAACCCATTCCCAGAGGCAAAAGTCTCTTTTTCTGATCGGCACCCTTTGCAAACCGTTTTTGTTTGGTGTCTCATCTTCACGTTGCTTGGGAAGAGTGTGTCCAAGTGATTCTGTTACTATTCCTTCATTAGAGCAATAATTGTGGTCATTTCCCATATCAATAAACAAAACTTTGTTTACATTTGACGGGTTAACCTTTGAGGTGTTCATTTACTTTGCAATTAGGTTCAGATCAATATATTGGTAAGAAAATACACAAGTAGACACAAAAACGCGAATTTCTTTACATATTTTAAGTATTTTTACAATTAAAAAGAACAATAATTATTGAATATTTCTAAAAAAATATCGGAACGAAATAAACACAGTTTTACACAGAAAGGTATCAAACAGCTGACTGAAAAACAAACGATAACTCCACAATTGAGGAGGTCCATGTATAAAGGGCGTATGCCAGTATACGCCCTTTTTCGGGGACATGACATTTTTAGCTTCTTCATCCTTCTGTTGACTACACTGCTAAGTTTCATTCCTCTATGTCTTTCCATTTTTGTTTTACAGCCTTTTTAACATGTGATGTCATAGAGCTTTTTCAGCTTTGGTTGTGTTGAGGGAAACTGTGCAGAATACTGTTGTTTGTTGCTTTTTATTGAAGTGGATTGTAAGGTTATGTGTGTTTGTGCATTAAATATTCTTTTTAAACATGAATAGTAATAATGTTTCTGTGAAAACAAAAAAAAGGAAAAAGAGGACTATCTGTGGAAGATCGTAGACTTAATAAAAAACTTAGACATTCTGGGGAAACACATCTAACAACTGATGGTAAGTCGGAAAAACCTCAAAAGACATTCACAGTAGTTTTGAACTGCTGTAAAGTAGGCTGTGGCAATATTATAAACGTAAATGACCAGGAAACACTATTCTATCAGTTTTATAAATCTGCATCAATGGAGCAGCAAGATACACTTCTGTCAGGTTTCCTAAAATCGCAGAGTGCAAAAACACACGAGGTAGGTGCTTCGAAGAAAAGAGATGTTATATGGAAATACCTAGTCAAAGTATATGGAGCTGAAAAGTCTGTTTGCAGGCAATTTATACTTATGTTATTCCAGATATCGGAAAAATGTTTACGTATAATACATCAAAAGGTCTTGTCAGGAGAATCATTTAATGAAAAACAAGATACACATGGCAATCGTCCCTTAAAAATTAATGATGATGTTTGGGAAATGGCTAAGAATCATCTTGCTTCTATTCCGAGTCGAGAGTCACACTACTGTAGGAACAAAAGTAAGAAACGATACTTCGAAAATCCTAATTTAACTACAAAAAAGTTGTATGATGATTTTGTTAATTATTATAGGCTACACACTGGCAAGCCATTAAAGCTACATTACAAAACATACCATTCTTTTTTTTTTTGCATAAAATTAACTATGGATTTATTGTTCCACGAACTGATATGTGTGACTACTGTTCGGAGTGTGTAGTTAAACTTAAAATAAATTCAAATGATGAATGTAAAGTAAACTATGATATCCACTGCAGAAAATATAAGGCTTTTAAAAATTTGAAAGCTGATCTAATCAAGAAATGCATTGAAGATAATAATAAAATTCTTCTTTTAGAATTTGACTATGCCCAAAACCTACCTCTGCCTAAAACCAATGAAAGTGCTCAATTTTATAAGCGGTTACTTTGGGTGTATTTGTTTAACATACACTGCCACAGTGATGGCAGTAGTGCACTATATTACTACTTGGAGGCTGAAGGAAAAAAGAATCCAGAATCAGTTTGTTCTTTTTTGTTTGATTTTATCAAAGATAAAACTGATGTGTTAAAATATGATGAAATATACCTTCTTTCTGATAGTACAGGAGGACAGAACAGAAACAAAATGATGACAACGTTTTGTATTTGGCTAGCCATGTCTTTACGGATCCCAATCACACATGTGTTTCCTGTTGTTGGCCATAGCTTTGGTCAATGTGATCGGAATTTTGGGGTGTATGGAGCAAAACTAAAGGTAGAAGAAAAAATCCACAACTTACAAAAATATGTACAGATCCTTGAATCAGCAAGAAACAATCTGAGATCCTTTTTGTTAAAAAACGGAGCACCGTTGTTAAAAAATTGGTCCGAGGGATTCAAAATGTATTTGGAAAAAAAATTGGTTCAAAGAATTTGCCATTTAAAATTATGTCCTATAGTCGAATAAAATACCCATGCGTAGGAGGCGTATTAGTACCTATCTAGTTCATACTTTGGCCATTTTCAGCCGTTTTCTTTTTTCAAGAAAAATGAACTCCCAGAAAACTTGTATAAAACACTATTGTCAGTTGATAGAGTTAAAAGCAATCCATTAAAAGAGAAAGATGTAAGGAGTCTGTTCAGATTCTTAAACGGAGATGATGTTAAATGGTTCGAGGAAGTTTTTGAACAATCTAACCAGAACTCAGTGTCATTAAGGAGGAGGAAGAAACTATTAATATATTGGCTGTGCTGAAGAAGACCCAACAACTGTGTAGGCTAATTATGATGGACTGTGGTGAGTTAGTAACACCTACTTATTACCTAATGTATTTTCTTAATGAAAAACTATTTACTCTTTTATATTTTACAAACATTGTTCAAAGTTATTGTATAATAAATAATGTTTTGGATTAAAGTGGTTTTTTTTTATTTATTTTTTTTTTATCAGTATATCTGACCAAATTACAAGCATTTTGACTCCTTTAATACTTTATTAAATAACACTAATCAAACAAAATTAATTTATTTATAGCTGTATTCCTTGAATGTGTTTCATATACTTAAGTTAATCAACACAGTTTGGGAAAAGGGTGTATGATGTAAGAAGGGCGTATAAAAAACATGGCGAAAACCATCTCCATAAGAAGGGCGTATGTAATAGGGTGGTGCGTAAAAACTTAAGTTGGAAAATCAGAGTCCCTATAGTGCGGAAAAGTTGCGATTGGTATTAACAAGAAAAACAAAAAAAATTTTGAAATCGGAGTTCATCTTCCGATTGCGCAATCGGCCGAAAGTTACATAAAATTATAAAAAAATGAATTTTTTTGAAAAATATTTTTTTTTTATTTTGGTATTTTTTGTGTTCCTATAGCAATTTTTTTGTACTTTAGGCTTTGAAAAACTATAATAAAAATTATTTGTCGTCTAGAAGTATGTTTTCTGATCGCGCAACTACATGAAAGTTTAACAAAAATTGCCCTTTTTGAACCTTTTTGATAGGCATTAAGAAAAAATCAAGTGAGGCATAAAGGGTGTTGATTTTGAGTTTCGTGCCAATTGTGCAGCTCTTCGCTTGTTTAGATAATAATATTATCTGAACAACCCAGAACTCACCACGTGGAGGTGGCTGCACTTCGAGTTCCACCCACCCACACACCCTTCCCATTCATCCAACCAATGAGGGCGGGGTTTGTTATTTACATTATTTACACATCGCATTTTAGGTACTTCTTTGGTTTTCAGTCTATTTTGGTGAACATATTTCTTTGGCCCTGTTTACTCTGCACTAGCACTTGGTTTAGGAACCACTCTGTATTTTGATTTACTCTCAAAATTGGGCATGAGTGATCTGGATTCTAGTGTGGCTCTGATATAACCATCTCTTGATTGGGACCCACACACTTTGAGCGACGCTTCGGTGATGAGCTTCACGCACCTTTCAACGGCTTGTGTATGACAGGGAAATTTTTTTACATCCCAGTTATGAATATCACCACACTGAATCGCCAATGAAATTTCGTCATCGGGTACATTTCGAAGAAGAGGAGGAGAAAACAACCTTGTGTTAGCCCAATCAATTAACTCCGAGTAGTCACAAGCATTGAAGTTTAAAGTAGGCGTGATAAAGTTTCTGACGGTTTTACCCTTTGTCCGTGTCTGTCTTGCTTTCAAGACTCTTCTGAGCAGGCCCGACCAGAGGGGGGGGCAGGGGGGGCAAAATCCCCGGGGCCCGTGGCCCAAGGGGGCCCGGGCCCGGCCGCGATTTTTTTTTTTTTAGGAAATTCCAAAAATCCTTTATTAAAATATTTTACAACAGATTGAATTTACTTGCGGTTTTAATTATGAAATTATTGTAAGGAATATTATGCATTTGGAAAAGGCAATATGCAAGAAATTATTTCTTTGCATAAGTTACAAAATTAATAAAAATATATCGGGAATACATTGCGCGTGGGAGCGGGAGCGGGCGCGCCACCTGATCGGAAGCTCGCTGAGAAGAAAGAAAAGATTCCTGAACACCAAAACAGCCTTAGCCATAAAGAATGTTACTTAAAATGGAAAGATCTGGAATTAAATCTTAACAAAGGAGGTACCGTACTATATTTGGTAGCATTGAAAAACAATTGCAGAATGAAATCACTACCTGGAAACAGATCTTACACAGACTCCTTCACGTAACTTTATTTTTAAGTGAGCGAGGTCTCTCTTTTAGAGGGGAAACTCAAAAGGTGGGTCATGCAAACAACGGCAATTTTTTAGGTGTGCTAGAACTTTTAGGTCATTATGACTCTATTTTAGCGAAGCATCTAGATCAGGTTAAGCAATCTCAAGAATCGTATAAGAGAATGCAAGTGCATTATTTGTCTTGGAGAACTCAAAATGAATTCATAGCAAGTTGTGCTTGATTATGTAAGGAAAGTTATTGTGGGCGAACTCAAGCGATCTAAATACTATTCTATTATGGTTGACGCTACTCCAGACTCAAGTCATGTAGAACAGACCTCTTTTGTATTTAGATACGTTATTTTCAAAGAAGACCTAAAAGAATATGAATTCCATGAACGATTTTTGGAGTTTTCCGACTGCAATGAAAAAACTGGAGAAGAAATCGCAAATCTAATCAAAGAAGTTCTTAAAAAATATGACATATCCTTAGATGACTGTAGAGGACAAGGATTCGATAATGGCAGTAAATATGAGTGGCAAGTAAAGGGTGTTCAGGCTGATATTTTAAAATTAAACTCCCTGGCTGTGTACTCACCCTGTGGATGCCACAGTTTGAACTTATGTGGAGTATGCGCTGTTGAGAGTTGTACTGAAGCTTATGGTATCGAACTGGAACTCCCCACTTCCCGTGCAAGAAAGAGGAAGACTTTTCACGATGAAACAGCTACAGAAGATGTAATGTTGATTTTATCCCCGGAAGAACGCTTCAAAACAGAAGTTTTTTACACAATAATTGATGTTTTGGTGGCCAACCTGAAAACGAGGTTCACAGCAATGAAATTTTCATTTTTATGGAAGTATAACGAAATGGACGAGAAGACGATCGCAGAAAGTTGTGTCCCCAATGTGTGCATTGCTCTTCGCATATTCTGTTGCCTACCAGTATCCGTTGCTCAGGCCGAGAGATCATTTAGTGTTTTGAGCCGAATTTAAAATTGTTTAAGATCTACTATGGGTCAACAACGATTATCTGATTTGGGACTGTTAAGCATAGAGTCAAAACTTGCAAAAACTCTTGATTTTGACCACGTAAACCAAAACTTTGCGGATATGAAAGCAAGAAAAGTTATGTTTGTAACTAACATTTCTATTGTAAATAATTAAAAGCTATGTTTAAATTGTTAAAACTGTTTTAATGTTCTTCCTTCCTGTGTCAATAACATGAGTGTTCACTATTGCAAATCCCAGTTTATGAGTTAGCAGATTTTCGGGAATTTTCGTTCAACTAGGTTTGGGGGGGGGGCCCGGTCGGGTCTCATCCCCGGGGCCCGGCCTGGCTCTGGGCGGCCCTGCTTCTGAGACCCAACTCTCGTATATGCTGTTTCTTATCAAAAATCATGGCAATCAACATGTTCTCAGGGTGAGCGAAAAACGCATTCCTTTCAATAACTGGATGTACTATTGCCTTTAACTCGTCAGACAAATATCGAGAGGTTTCAATAGCTCTGTAAACGTGATGTGGCCCATCTGTTATGTACTTACTGCACTTTATCTCAAACCAAACTGGCATGTAGGATCTTAAAATGTACTTGACTAATTCCTTTAGAGCATCAGATGGCTCTTCTTCGCTCACATACAACGAAGAACCCTGTTTGCGCACGTGAGCCATCTGGCGTGCGAAATAGGGCCCGGATCTCGTTTCGATAAGTCCATTGGAAATTCCCCAGTCTTTATGGCTTGACTTATGTCCCAACCCAGACAGCACATGCATATTCTGTGAACATTCTCAGAATGTTTCCTAAGAATATTCATAATATACCAAGCATATTCTGGAAGATTCTGAGAACATTTCCAGAACCATGATTGAATATTCTATGTCCCACCTTGGAAATATTCTCAGAATGTTCTCCAGAACATTCCAGGAACCATCATGGCATATTCAAGGATGATCCTAAAAATTATTCCAAACAAAGAAGTTCAAGTGTTCTGAGAATTTTCTTGGGAGATAACCCTAGGAATTTTCCCGGGGAGTTTGAAAAAAATTTTTTGGGCTTTTCGAAAATTTAACCCATCAGGGATTCGAATATACCGGGAAATATTCTTGAAATTTTGCAACTTCATTTTTAAATAATCCCCAAAAATTGTTCTTTTTAAACAAAATTTAAGAATATAGGGGGGGAATTTTTTTATTCAAATAACAATTTTTGAAATATATATTTATTTTTATACTTTTTTAACATGTACGTTTTTCAAAACATTTAAAAAGATGATGTTGGGGTCAAATATTTTTTATGGTGATCGATTTCGTCCATCTTGTGGAAAAATCTTGGACCGACGTCGGACAAAATCGTTTCACCATATAAATTTTTTGACTAACATTTTAGTAAATTATAGTGTTGTGAACTTTTACATGTTAATTTAAAAGATATATACCAACACGTAACATGTAATCAAGAAATTATAAATACATTTGAAAAATGAAAAAAAAATGTCCTCTTTTGTTTATCTTGCGACAGACTTTCCCTCCCTTTCTTCCCTTTAAAAAATTTTCAAAGGTATTTTATTTCTTCTCCCCGGAAATTAAATTTTTTTATTTTATTTCCAAAAATAAAAAAAATGAAATTTCCCTAAACAACTCAAAAAAAACCTACAGCATTTATTAAAAACTTTTTTTAATTTTTATTTTTTTCCAAACCCCCACTTCCTCAAATTTTGAAAAAACTGTTTGTGAAAAAAAAATTACCAAAATTTTTTGTTCTGCAATAAAAATTTGGCTTTTAAAATTTAAAAACAGTTTATCAGAAGATGGCGTTCAATACCCGTTTTTCCCTTAATGAGGATAAAAAACCAAAAATCAATTAAAAGTTACCACTCAGTTAAATTTTAAATTTTAAACCCACAACCCCAATTTTAGCAATAAAATCGTCAACAAAAGGGGCATCGGGGTTTTTAAAACCCACAAAAAAAAATGTTAAATCTTGCTAATGTGATAATCAGCTTTTTGTTTTTT
The DNA here is from genome assembly GCA_035578905.1 of Stictocephala bisonia. Lineage (NCBI taxonomy): Eukaryota > Metazoa > Arthropoda > Insecta > Hemiptera > Membracidae > Stictocephala > Stictocephala bisonia. The sequence goes on along the minus strand of JAQJVL010000270.1, from coordinate 157,315 downwards.
AAATATTTTAAAAAAATGAACAGCTCCCGATTTTTTATGAAAATTGGGAAAAAAAAATTTTTGTACTTTAAAGGGGTTTTAAAATTTAAATTTTAAAAACAATAGTTTCTAGCTCGGGCCCGTTTTTCTTGAGACCTTTTAAAAGGCACAAATCAGGGAAAGGGACCTTCAAAAGCACCAAAATCATGAAAATCAAACCTAGCATTTAGTTTAGCCACAATCCCCATCCCCCAAAAATCCCCTTTACTCTTTTAATAAGGGATAATTTTGGGAAAAAAAAGGAACAAAAACTAAAATGAGGGGAAAAAAATTTTAAATTAAAACAATATTTAATACAAAAATAGTGTTTAAATTTTAATTTAACGCTTCTTCATTGTTTCCTTCAGGTACCGCAACAAAGATTCGAAAAAAACATAGGAAAAAAAACGTATAAATTTAAAAAATATTATATTGTTTTAAAATTTTGTTTAAAAAAAAAAAATTTTGGGAAAAAACCCCCCTTAAATTTAAATAAAACTTTAATGTTGAAAATTATTTGTCAAAAAAAATAAACATTCTAAAAAATTTCTGATGTGAAGTTGCTTTTTATTTTTGGGTTAAATAAAAATAAAAATTTTTCCCTTTATTGATTTTTTCAATGAAAATTTTGAATCGATGTTAATATTCTTGATAAAAACATTAGGGAATTATGTCAAATATGGGGCAAATTTTTGGCTTTAAAATTGCAAAAATTTTTTAAACAAATAAATGGTCCAAATAGGGCGGGAAAAAACCCTTTTTCCCTTCATTATTTTACATAATCTTTTGGTAATAAATCTTCCCCCAATTTTTGAAATTGAAATTTTAAAAAAGGGGCCTCTTTGACTAGACCCATTGACATGTGTTCTGCTGATGCTTAAATTGCTTCACTACGCTGTATTTCCCATACATGCTTAATCCATTGGCTACTACCCGGGCTTTAAGGAGACTGCTTTCCTACCCCTTCCCAAAGCCCGCACAGAAAAATTTACCAACGTTTTTGTATTCATCTCAAAACCCTTTTTGTACTAGATTTTTGCCCATCAAGGGGTTTTCACAAATTAAATTTGTATCTTGCAGGCTAAAAAAGGGGGAAACTTTTTTTCAAAAAACTTTTGAACTATGTTAAAAAAAATTTTTAGATTTTTTAAAATTTAAAAATTAGTTTTTATTTTTTTTGGGGGGGGAGGGGGGATTTTTCCCTTAAAATCAGTGTTTTAAAATAAAACAGCTTTTTGTCCAGTTAAATTACAACTGGTGAAACCAAAAATTTTGATTAAAATCAGACCTTTTGGTAAAATCCGTAAAAGACTGTTATGAAAAAAAAACCCTTTTTTTAAAAAGGAAGGAACCCCCAAAAGAAAAATTTTTTTTAATAAAATCTAAATTGGAAATTTTTTAAGGGAAAGCTCGTTACAGCTGTTATTTCCCCAAACACCAGGGGGTTTAAAAACCAAAAAAGCCCCAAATGTTAATCCAGTTGGAAAAAATATAATTTTTTTGGTAAATTAAGGTTTGGGAAAATTTTTAAAAAAACCCCTTTTCTCAAAAAAACCTCTGAGTTTTTAACAAAAAAAAAAAAAGGACAGTTATGAAAAAAATAGTCGGAAAAATAAGAAACTTTTCAAAACCCATATTCCAACCCCTTCCTTATTTGTGGTTTCCCCTGGCACTTGATTAATTTTTCCTAAATTTTTCCTGTAAAAGGGGTGGGACTAAAGTAAGGGGTACCGCCCCAAACCCAAAGGGTAGTTTTTTTGGAAAATTATGGGAAAATGCCCAGGTGTTTTTAAAATAGCGAGTGTGGCGCTATCGGTAGTTTTTTGTTACGGGACAAGACAGATGTTGCTTAGACAGGACTAAAATTTAATAGCCTGGAAAATTTAAAAAGGCGGAGGGTCCCTACGGTTATGGGGGAAAAAAATCCAAAAAAAACCCCCAAACCCTTTTCCCCAATAATTTTGAACAAATTGTTCTAATTGTGAGAAATTTTTTTTGTTTAAACAAAATGGATTTGCAGTTTCATTATGCGGACGCAAATCCACACATATGAATTTGAAAATCCACAAGCCATCACTCAAAACCCATCCGAAACTCGTAACCTCGCCCCAAAGTAACTGGATAGAAAAAACCCCCCTTTCCTAAAAAAAAACAAAAACAGTTTTTTTGTTTGATTTCCGATAGAAATTTCAGTAACTACAAGTGATCCGGCTGTGTTTAAAAAAAAATTCCCCTTAAAAAAAATTAATTTAAACATACTAGTTTAAATTAGACCTACTTATTTTTGCTTTTCCCCTTTTTTTTATCTTTTCCCCGCTTTGCCCAAACCCAAACCCTTAATAAAAACATGCAATTTTTATCAGGGTTTTAGTCATGAAAATTGCCCCAAACACAATATCTGAAAAACCAAATAAAAAATTTAAATAAAGGGAGACTTATTTAAATTTTAATTAGTTTAAAACAATGATTTGCAATTTTTTTTGGGGGGGGGGTACACATTTTTAAAAAAAAATAAACAAAAATAAAGGTTTTAATAAACATATTGAATGTAAAAAAATTTGGGGAAAGGAAACCCAAAATGAAAAAAAATTTTTCTTTAAAGATAAAAATTAATATAAAAAAAAAAAATTCAAAAAAGCAAAAAAAACCCTTTTCCCTTTGGCCAAATTTGGATGGGGCCAGAAAACCCAAAATTATAAAATTTTTGCAAAAAAATACGGGTGCCTGTTAAAAAACCCCCTTTTTTTCCCCAAAATTGAATTTAAAAAAATTTTTTTAAAGAGAAAAAATGTTACCCCCCCCATTCAGAATAGTAGTGTTTTTTTAAAAAATTTCCGTATCAACCCTCCATTTTTTTTTAGGCCCCCTCAAAACTTTGGTTTCTTTTAAAAGGTTTTTCCCAAAAAAAAATTTTCTCCCTTCCCTTTTTTGTTTCCCCCCCAAAACCCATTTTATTTGTTTAAAATTTAAAAATTTAAAATAAAAAAAAGTTTCCCCCTTAAAATTTCCCCAAAAATTTCTCCCCCCCCCCACCGGGTTTTCCTTTCAAATTTTTTAAAATTGCCCTAAAAAAATCCCCCAAACCCGCTTTTGATGTCAAAATAAATTTTTTAAACACCCCTTAGGTTGAGGTTAAACCGGGTCTTAAAACCAAAAAAAAGCCAAAACTCAAAATTTGGGTTTTATTTTAAAAAACCCCCAAAGTTCCCTTTTGGTAAAAAAACCCGAAAGAAAAAAGGGCTTTTTTCACTTTACATTTCAGATAACTTAAGCACCTTTTTTATATTTTTTTAAAATTTAAAAATTTAAAAAAACATTTTTTGAAATTTCAGACACTTACCCCCAAATGACTTTGGGCCATTTGAAGTCCTTAAAAACCCCATCTTCTTTTTCCAGCCACCCCCGCTGTTTTTGGGCTGCAGTTATTCGTCAAAAATCTGCTCCCTCAGATCTCTCTACAGAATTTTGGGTCCCTCCCCCCAAATTTTAAAAAATTGTTGAATCTGTAACATTTTAATAAAAAAAATTACAATACCCCGAAAATTTAAATAAAATAAAAAGGCATAAATTTTAACCGTTGGTTAGGTTTTGTTTAGTTCTTAAAGAAAAATTTAATTTGTATTTTTAAAAGGAGACAAGTAAAAGCCTCCCACTTTGGGTCGTTTAACCCTACAACTAAAAATTAAAACCAAATTATATTTATCCCCCCCTCTGCTAAAATATTAAAAAAAAGGGGAAATTTTTCAAGTTTAAAAAAAGGGGGTCCTATTCCCAAAGTGGCGGGGCAATGAAAAAATTTAGTGAGTTTTGGGTTTAAATTTATTTAAAAAAAAAAAATTTGTTTACAAGTTTTGGGGGGTTTATTGTATTTTGTTTTTGGGGTTTTTTTTTAAAAATTTTAAACGAGAAAAAATTTAAAATTTTAAAATTTTAGAAAACTTTCAGAATTAAAAAAAACAAAGGTAGAAATTTCCCATGGTTTGTGCGCTTAAAAAAATTTTCTAAAAATCTTTAAAACCCCAATATCTTCAAAAACCTTGTGTTAAAGTATGTACAATTCCAGGGAAAGAAAAAAAAAACGCGAATTGTGTGCAACAATCAAAAAACTTTTTTTCCCTTTTTCAAAAAAAATTTTGCTAAAAAAGTAAAATTTTTTTTCTGAAAGGGAAAAAATTTCCCAGAGCATAAAAAATTTAAAAAATTCCGAAAACTTCATACTTTTTGTATCGACTAGATGTTACTGTGCATTTTTGAAATACTAAAAAGGAATTACCCCGCAAAAAAGGGTAAAATTTTTTTCCCCAATCTAATTTACAAAAGGGCATTTTAAAAAGGAACTTGAGACAAATCAATAAAAATTTAAATTTAAAAAAAATTTTGGAGGGCAATAAAAAGTGAAAAAAAACTTACCAAACAGGCCTTGTAGACTCCACCCAAAAACTCCCCTTAGTTTTTCTTAAAACATTATTCCCCCTTTTGGAAAAACCCCCAAGGGGAAAACCCCTAAATGAATTTTTATGACAAAAGTCCTGATGCCCCTTCCTGTGCATTTTTAATGAACATTTTGAATCATTTGATTCCAAGTTTTAATTTGACTTAAAGTTTTGGTTTCTTCAAAAGCAATCCTCTTTAAATGCTTCAGAGAAAGATCTTTTAAAGGCTTTCTCCTTTTGGGACATGTTTTTTTTACATAAAAACGGTTTCCCAGCAATTCTAAAATAGAAAAAACTTACTTTGGGTTTTCCCTCACTTTAAAGCAATAAATTAAAAAAAAAAAAACCCACCCTAATCCCCGGCTTTGCTTTAAAAAAAGGTTTTTTTATACCTTGTATATCCCAAATAAAAATTAAATTTCCCTCAAAAACCTACCCTTAAGACAATAAAAAACTACATATAAGTTAGGGATATCAAATTTTTAAAAGGGTTTTTATAGTTTCCCCCATTTACCAATTAAGTGGAATTCAAAAGTTTTTACTTTTCTTTTTGATTTTTTATGCAAAAAAATGTTTTTAAATTACTTGGACTGTTTCATTTGGGAACATAACCAATGACTGGACTGGCTAGTAAAAATTTTTTCTAGCAAATAAATTTGCGGTAAAGTTCACCCCTAAAAGACCCAACCCCGTATGTAATGGGGACGTATATCTGTATCTATAAATTGTTCATTTAAATTTAAAAAAAATTTTTAAAAAAATCAATTTCTAATACAAAAAACACATTATTTTGGAGGCCATGGGAAGAAATTTTTGAAAAAAAAAAATTTTTTTATTTTTAAAATTAAAAAAAACCCCAATTTGGGAAACATTTTTGGGGTAAAAGGCCAAGAGAAATAATTTTATTAAGGTTGTTAATCCCCAAAAAAAGAAAAAAACTATTTTCTTATTTTGAAAAGTAAAGGCTTTTTGTTTTATTGAAAACCCATAACTGAAATTTCCCTTTTTAAACAAAAAAAATTAAAATATGTTTTCGTAACCCGTTGTCATCGATTTTGTTTTGGGATTTTTAAAAAAAAAGGGTTTTAAACTCTTTTTTAAAAGCATTATGAACATTACTATTGTTACTCATAAAACCCGGCCCACATTTAACAATATAAAACTAAAAGGGGTATTTTCATAATAAATAAATATTTTTTGCAGCGTTTTAAGAAAATTTCTTGGCTAAAAAACCAACAATGACAACAGTGCAACTGACTTGGCAAATTAACACGGGATTTCAACTTTTTCCAAAAAACTTTAAAATCGACAAAATAATTTAAAAAAATAAAAAAAACAAATTTAAAATTAAGATTATGTGATAAACTTAACTATTTTTTTCATTAAAAAAAATTAATTTGGGTAGTTTTAAAAAAAAATTTTTCCCAAAAATTCTTTCTTCCCTATTTTGGAAAAAAGGGTTTCTTCTACTTAAAACGTACCCCCCGGATGAATTCAACCCCAAAAAGGGTAAAGGGCAGAAAAAACCAAACTTTATTTGGGTCAGTTTAATATTTAAATAAATTAAGGCCGTTAATGAGAAAATTGTTTTAAAAAAGGGTTCTACTTAAAAAGAAAGTATGAATTTTTTTTTTCTGGTTTTAAAAATATATTAAAAATAACCTAATCTTTTGAATTTGGGAAAAAAATACTCTTGAAATAAACTGTACCCCAAACCCAAACCCTAAAAATTTTAAAATTAAAAAAAAACTTGTCAAAAAAAAAATATGTTCCCCTTAAACATTAGCCCCAAAAAAAATTTTGGGTGCTAAAATTTTTGAATATAAAGACCTAGAAACCCCCACATTGGCTTGGTTTAGACTTTGTTTGTGAACATTGGTAGTTTTTTTCTATTAAAAATAGGTTACCGTTTTTGGGACTGGGGCCTAAAACAATTGGCATGCCCACAATACCCCTTTTTTAAATCTTTTTTAGATTTTTCCCTTAAAATTACTATAATTTTTGGGTTTAATTTTGGGTTTGAACCAGAAACAAAATTTTAAATCCTGTTCCCCCAAAACATAAACTAAAAATAAATTTATCCCCAAAAATTCTTTCCGGGTGGAAAATACTGAAAAAACGATTTTTCCTAACCTGATTAATGGGCTAAAAAATTTTAAAACCCTTTTCTTTAAAATAAAGCAATTTTTAAAAGAATTTCCCTTTACTAGGGGCCCATGGGTAACTTTACATTAATTGGGAATTAAATACCCAATTTAATCCATAAAAAATTTACCAAAATTTTTATTCAGGGGACATAAAACAAAAACAACAACAAAAAGGGCAAACATGGGTTAAACCCCTACAAGTAACAAATGGGGATGGTTTTACAGAAAAAAAGTAAAAAATTAAATTTGTGGAAGTTATGATAATTATAATTCCCTTTCAGGTCCCAGACATTTTCTACTAACGTTTCCTCAAAAATTTTGTTTTTTCCCTTCTTAAAAAACTAATTTAACTGGGAAAAATTTAATTCCAATGAAAGTTTTTTTGTTTTAATACAAAACAAGAAAAACATCGAAATGGCGGCGGGGGAGTGGTGTGGGTGGTAAAAAAAACAGGTAAAACTGGTTAAAAGTTCTAAATGCACCACTAACGCTTTTGCAAAGTTTTCAGAATGTCCCCAAGATGAGCGCAAAGTGGGGTTGTGGGAATATCGTTTTTTAGAATACTCCCCGAATGTTTTTTAGAATTTTGGAGTTAAAAACAACCCAAAAAAAAAGACATTGGGGAGGGAAATTTGGGATCCCCAGAATTTTTCCCCCAAAAACGTTCAATACGAATATTTCATTGTTTGTTTTTGGGATGGGTTCTGAGAATAATAATAAAAATGGTACAGTACCCTGAGCACTTTCGGGAATTTTTGAGAATGTTTCGAATTTTTCTGTGCTGTCTGGGAAAGGAAATGGGGTTTTTTTAAATTTAAAGCATTTTCCCTGTCCCTTGGGGTATATCGCAATCAATAGGTTAAAAATCAAAAATGGTAGTTTGTCGAAAACTTTTAACTTCTGCCCAATCGGCCCACTAAATGTTTGGGTGGACCTGTTGTTTTTTCCCGTCCAAATTTTTGGAAAAAGATGTTTGGAACGGAAATTTCAATAAAATGAGCATGCACACTCCCCACGAAGGGGTCGCCCAAATGCTTTTCCCAAGATGTCTAATTGCCCATCTTCCACCCTGTATTTGAAATTAGTCCCCACCCAAAAACCTAAAACATTTTAAGGATTCTAATAAAATTTCCCCGGGTTCGTTGAGAAACGACACAATCGAAATCAGCTTGTCCTTGGGTTTTCCGGGACTTTGGAGAAATCCCCCTAAATAATGAGATCCGGGTTCTTGTTATGATTGTTTAATTTTTCCTTTTAAAAACAGTTCAAAACCAAAATTTTTTGGGATTCAAATTTTTCTCTAAAACTAATGTGTCACCCCTTGCGCCCAAAAAAATAAAAACCCATGTGGTACAACTGTTTTCTGATCTTCTTGAAATTTTCCGTCTACAGAGGCTCTTCGCCCTTCTTTTTTTTGAAACCGACAAAAAATTTTGGGGGACTGTTTTCAGTAACAAAACCCAATGCTCTAAAACAATTGTTTGCTTGGCAGCAGCTGCCCGATCTGACACACCGTCCCCCGGGGTCACAGTGAAAATGCAGGGGCTTTTTACCTTAAATTTTCATCTCCCAAAAGGGATTTTTCTTTGTAGAGGTGGTAGCTTTGTACTAATCGTCATCGTTTTTAAATTCAATTTTTTTCCACAATCAGGGGAATTTGCCTTGAGCTAAAAAATCGCATCTTCAATGTCCCCCAAATTCAGCTCTTTTGGTTTTTTTAAAGGGATAGTCTTTTTCAGCGTGAACCTTTTCTTTCAAGCCTTTTAACTAAGTTTTTTTTTGTTCTTTTGATAAACAGTCCCAAATTTTTTCCCCCAATCAATACTTTCTGCAGGTAAATAAACCTGTGTTAAATTAACGGGAATTTTTTTTTGGTTCTCAAACAAAATTTTTATTGTTACCCGTACAATTACAAAAAAGGGGGGTTTTTCTTACAAGAAAAAATCTAAATGCTTTTCCCCACTTGCACGCTGAATATAAAAAAAAGTTGGGATGTTTTGGTTTTTTCAATGCGTCCCCTTTCTATGAACTTTGGTTTATTCTTTTTTCCCGATTTTTACGATTTCAAAATTTAAATTGAGACTTAAAATATTTAACCATAGTAAGTTTTAAATTTATCTGTAACTCTATAAGAGTTAAAAAGTAGGGATTGACGCTTTCTTTTAAAAAGGATCACTTTTTGGGGGACAGTTTTGCTAACAGCTGAGAAACCCCCCTTTGGGTGTTTTTAAGTTTAAACCTTTCCTAAAAAAACTGTTCTTCAAAAAAAAAACATCAAAAGAAACATCTCCATAGCTTGGAAAAAATGTTTGGGGGGAAATTTCCCTCTTGGATCCCCAAAATATGGGGCACCAAACGCCTTTCGGGTTATTTTTTTAAGTGGGTTGCTGATTAGCCATTTCGGTTAAAACCTGATCACTGCACAATAAAGTGACGAACACCAATGAAAAAATTTCTGGTTGGGCGAAAGGGCATTTCCCACTGTAACCCCTAGCCAAACAACACAGAGAGTGACAACATAATGTGCCGCCCCCCCCAGCGATGCGCGCGCACCACGTAGCGGGACCCCGGACAGGAACCTAGCGCTGTTTGGGAAACGGGGTCGGTGGCCCCCTTATGAAACTCGATTTTCAGAAATTTATTTTTATCTTTGGGCCCTTTTTCACGATCGTTAGATGATATTGTTTTTAAAAAACGTTTTTTTTTTTTGTAAAAAAGAACTTGACTTTTTCACAATAAAATAATATGTTAAAAGTGGAAATTTTTGGTTCAAATTTTCCATTACTTGCGCGATCGGAAAACATATTTTCTAGGGGACAAATAATTTTTATTTCATTTTTTTCAAACCCTAAATGCAAAAAAATAGCTATAGGAAAAAAAAAAAATACCAAAAAAAAAAATTTTAAATTTTTAAAAAAAAATTTTTTTTTTTCAAAATTTTTATGAAACCCTTTTGGCCGATTGCGCATTGGAAAATGAACTCCGATTTCAAAATTTTTTTTTTTTTCCTTGTTAAAAAAATCGAAAACCTTTTCCGCACTATAGGGCCCTTGTTTTTTTCCAATTAATTTTTTACGCCCCCACCCTAGTATAAAAGGTTTTTTTTTTAAAAAAAACAATTTTTTTATTTTACAAAATTTTTTTAAAAAAATTACCCAATTAAAAAACCCCCGTTTAAACCCCCTATTATAAAATTTTTTTAAAAAGGGGGCCCCCAACCTAAAAAATTTTTATACATTTATTGGAAAAGTCCCCTGAAAAATTGTCCCTTTCCCAAATTTCCCTAAAAACCCCCCCCCAGTTTACATTTAAAAACCCTTTTTACATGAACTCCCCCCCCCCCAATTTTGCCCCCTATGTTGTAAACCCCCCAATTATAAATAATTGAAACCCCAAGAACCCCTTAAAGCTTTTTAAGAAAATTTTAACAAAAACTGGGGTTTTTTTAGTAAAATGACATTTTAAAATTTTTTGAATACAGGGTTTTGTTTTTAAAAACGTTTTTTTTTTTAACAGGGATTTTTAAATTTTAAGAAACTCCAAACAAAAATTTTAGGAATTAACCCCCCTTTGGTCGACAAAAATTTGCTGTTCCAGATCGAAAAAAAAATTTAAAAAACTGAGTAAGTTTTTTTAAGAAAAAAAAAATTTTCCAAAAGAAAATTGGGGGAAGTGTAAAAAAACTGTTCGCACTCCAATCAAAGTGGAAAGAGTGAGATTTACAATTACTCACAGTTCAAAGCGGTCGATCAGGAGGCAAGCGTTTTGGCACTTAGGCCTTTAAACAGATCTCTGCAAAGGACTTTGCACCAGCAACTTCAATTTCATCCTTACACAATTCAAGTTGTTCTAGAACTTAAAGAGTAAATTTTTAAGGGCAGAAGAGTTTTGTTTTCTTTTGAAAAAAATTTTTGACATTTTTTTGAATGTTGGTGGAAAAGCCGATACCCTTTTGTTAGATTTTTTTCCTATAAGGGAAAACCCTTTGGTAAACTGCCCAGTAAACCCTGAGCACTGCTCCCGCTCCCAAAAACCCAAAACATGTCATTTTGAGTATCTATGAGATCTAAGTTTGTTTTCAGTTGCATTAATTGTTGATTGTTCGATTTGACATAGTGAGTCCAAACAATTACATTTCCACACAAAGCTAGAAAGTGACTAAATGTTTTCCTGTTATTTTTATGGTTATATTTATTTACTTTTAAATTTTAAAAACCTTTTCCCATTTAAATTTTTAATTTCAAAATAGGCCTCATTTTACATAACTCCATTAATTTCTATTTTTAATTTGGCAACAAAAAATTTTCCCAAACAAAATCAAGACAACTTTCACTTTCAAATTTCAGCATTATTTTTTGTCTGCAGCAAACGGTTTAAACTCGCTAAAAAATGTTGTGAAAAAGCTAGAGCTTTATCTTTATTGTTTTTTTGCACATGAACCTTATATATTTTTAATAGTGGTAAATGTCTCATTGATTTTATTTAAAATTTTGTAGATTTCATCAGAGAAAGAGATTGTGTATTTTGGTAAAACCAACCATTTTTAATACAAAGTAACTCCTGTTTAAGATTTCTTGTAACTCAATTAAATCTGATTTTGTCTAGGGGAAAATCTTTTTATTTTGCCAAATTTTTTCTAAGAAATTTTTTTTCCCTGAACCCAAACCCTTGTTTTTTGGGATACTTCCCCCCAGGGGCGGATTAAAAGGGGGGGCGACCCCCTGGGTCCCCTGAGTTTGGGTTGAAATTTTTTTGTGTAATAAAAAAAAACAAAAAGGGGTATTTGATTTGTTTGTGGGAAATCTAATTTAAATTTTTTTAAAAAGGGATATAAATTTTAAATTGAAAAATTACAATAAGTATTAAGTATAGTAAAAAAAACTTTTTGACTTTTTTTTTCCAAAATGTTCGATTTTTTAAAACACACACCCCAAAAACACACACACCCTATAAAAAGTGATAGAAAGCCATTGCTTCCACTCGGCGGGACACACACCAAATAAAACCCAAAACACTTTTTTCCCGCCCCCATTGGGGGCGAACGGCTACAATTCCTTTTTCCCTCGCGGGGGCCGCGCCATGCGGATTTTTGCTAACTCCCCTTCAGTAAAGCCATGCTGAAAGATCTTTCTCCACTCTTGAACTCTCAAAAAAAAAATCAAGTTTCTAAATGCGTAAAAAGTGGTTTAAAAGGGCCCTGGCATTTTTGTACATCCATGGGATATAAGTGGGGATGAAAAAAAAAAGCGATAGCCAAATTTGCTATGTTAAAAGGAAAACAAGGAGGAAATAATTTGTTATTGAAAAAAATAATTCTTTTACTCAGGATTTTTTTTTTTTTTTTTTTTATTTTTTTAGTTGTGTTCTCCCCATTTTTTTTACTTCCAAATTTTTCTTTTATATTTTAAATTTAAATTTAATTTTTTTTATCAAAAATCAGTTAAAAAATTTTTAAAAGGGAATTTGATTTTCCCTTTAAAGGATCTGTGTTAAGGAAAAAAAATGTTTTAATTTTTTTTATTTAAAAGGCCCTTTAAAAATTATTAAAGATATTTTTATTTTACTTTTAAAAATAGAAAAAACAAAACATGTTTGTAAAAACCCCCTTTTTTTTATTGCAATCCAATTGTAATTTTAAATTATTTAGATATTTGCTATGGGTAAAAGTTTTTGATTTGGGTTTTTTGATTTTTAACTAATCCAATCTCTTTTTCAGTTTTTACTTTTTCTGTTATTTATAAACAATACTTTTAATTCCCGAGTGATAACTAAACGCTTTAATCCAGTAGGCCTTCAAGAAATTTTCCCTTTTAAGAACTTTACTACAGAAATTTAAACACACCTTAGAGAGAGAGACTATTTAAAAAAGGCTTTAATGTAAATTTTAAAAAAAAGTTCTTGTTTTGTATTGTTCTAAAAAATTTTATTTCTTTTTCTAAACAAAAATCTAAAAAAAACCCTTTTTGCGGTTTTTTTTTAATTTAATTTAAAATTGAAGATATGCCTCGTTATAAAATTTGTTAAATTTTTTTTTTTGTTTGAAATACATTGTTATTGCTATTTTTTTAAACCCTTTTTAGGCCCAGTGTAGCCCCTATTTTGTAAATTTGGGGGATTTCACCAAAATCAAACCCCCATTTTCACACCAATCCCCAAACCAAAAGCGTGCCCGGGAACCTATTGATCGCGGATATTTTTAAAAGCTTTTAAATTTATTGTAATCTCCACCTGCTAGAAACTTTCCACCAAAGAAACTTTCTAGCATTTCAGTGATCCTATTTTATTACACGAGTGGGAGGACAGTAAACTGCTGATATAGATAAAGGTCCAGTTCAAGTTTCAATAATAACGCTAGTGCTTGAAGATAATATTGTGTTTGTGGATGTTAATAGTATTTAGGCCATTTTAGACAAATAGTGCTGAGTTCGGCTACTTTGATGGTTAGTTTTACATAAGCTGATTTTTGAAACATAAAAATAACTGTTAACAGTCAAAAGGCCAATTGAGTTTCTGAAACAACAAAATGTCAATATAATGTTGGTTACCTAGTAAAAAGCTTAACTTCTTGGTGATGTTGTTAGGGGGGGGTGGCCTGAAAAAAAAATTAAAGGTTTTTAAAAATTAAAGTTTACTTCACGAAACTGATCGTTGCGAATTTTAATTTGTAAAAACCAAAATTTCCTCGCTTTAAGGTAGCAACAGCTGAGAAAAACCAAAACGAATTGTCCCATTAAACACACAACCACTCCCGGGTTTAAATTTTTTTGTTCTGGTGTCGATGAAAAGTCGTCACTCGTCAAAAATCGGGTATGGTTTTTCATTAAAACTGGTCAAACTTTTTTAAGAGACTGCATCGGGCATCTCGTCCACTCCATCGCCGGGAAAAACTTTGGGGGTTTACGTGGCAATAGTTGCCCCCCCCACTCACAACAGCAGGTCAAAACCCAAAAGTTAAAAATTAGTTTTTTTAACTAATTTTGGAAGGCAATGATGCGAGACATCAGATTTTCAGAAAAAAACCCCCCCCCTAAAAAAGGACTTTCCCAAAATTTGTCCCCCAACCCTTTGGGCCCGTTCCCCCCAAAAAGTCCCCAACCCCCGACAAAAAAAATTTCCATTATTTCCCTTTTTATAAAATGCCCCCCTTTTTACCCAATTTTCCGTTAGGGGCCCCCTTTTGCAAAATTTTTGGGCCCGAAAATTTTTTAAAAATAAAATATATATATTTATTTATTTTTTTTAAATTTTTTTACCCATAAAATTGTAGAGAAAGAGGTCCCTTTCATCGTTTTAGTTTTTTTTCTTTGTACCCAAAAAAGGGAAACCCCCCCATACCCCCCCCCTTGTTTAACCCCCCCAAAAAAAAGGTTGGGAATCCGACACCCCCCAAAGGTGGGACATTGGGGGTTCTGAAGTGAATAATTAACGTTTTTCTCTTAGTTGTGGATATCCGTTCTTTTGAAGATCCTTGTACTCAACAGCTTACAATTATCAAGATAGTTAATGGTGCAAAAAGCCCCAGGTTGCGGGGCCAAAAAATGATAGCAAATTTTTGGTTCCTTTTTTTAAAGTCCCCGGGCATTCAAAATTTTTTCCCCTTTGGTAGCCAAATTTTTCCTCAAACAGGGGAAATAAAATCAGTAGGATCTGTAGAAAAATGCATATTTTTAAAAACAACCCTACAGACGTGGACTCAGGGGGGAGGTAATAGGTGAAATGTTCTCCCCAAAAAGTTTTAAAAATTAAAAAATAAAATCGCAAAAAAAAAAAAAACTTTTTCCCGAATTTAAAATTTTACATTTTTACAAAATTTCAATAATTTTTTTTTTTTCATTCGTATAATAAATACGCTGCTTTTTATGGATAAAAGCTATGTATAATAACTCAGTGTGTCGTGCGCGTGTGCATCATTGCGTCCATGCTTTTTAGGGCAAAGCCGTCGCCTCAGTATAGGCTCAGAACAAAATCTTTTGGGTTTGTAATTTTGGGTATTGGTAGTTTAAAGGTTTTATTTTACAGTTTTTGTCCCTTTGCTCCGGGGGAATGTGACAGGGGAAGTAGAAAAAATTTCCCAGGATTAAATTAAAATAAAAAATCTTTTTTGATATCATGAAATGTTTAAAAAAGTTTTTTGTTTTTTAAAAAAAAGGGATAACAAATATTCTTTGTTCCTTTAAGAAAAGGCATTACAATGCTCCTATCATTAATGTTTTATGCTTTGGATGCATTTATTAGAATTACAGTTTTCCCTTCAATAAAAATTACAAACTCGGTAATTTTTGGTTAAAAAGTGGGGTGCAAGTAAAAAATAAATACTAAGTTTACAATACAAAATTTATTTGATAGTTAAACCTTTTAAGTCAAAAGGCATTTATTCAGCAAAAATTATTAAAAAAATAGAAATTTGCTTTGGCTAAGTCTGGGTTTAAAAACTAGAGACTTTTTAAGAAATTTTTAAAAATTTTATATCTAAAATTTAATGCACGGTTGCTAAAAAAAAAATTTAAAAATTATATAACTCCCTTTAAATTAAAGAAAATAAAACAAGGTTTTCCCGCCAAAAAACTTTGGCCGCTGTAGTAGCTTCCTTCCGTGGGCAAAAGTTTAATTTCTTTTTCAAAACTTATTAAAATTTTTGTTTCCAGTTTAAAAGGCTTTAAGGGCATTTTTTGAAAAAAAGGGTTTCCCGGTTTTTAAAATAGGGGGTTTTTGAAAAAAAAAAGGAAGAGTAAGCTGGAATTTTCAAATCACTGGGTTTTTCAAAATTTTGAAAATGTAATTTTGTTTAGTCAAAAAAAGTGAAAAGGTTTTTTTTTTGAAAAAATTTTGTTTTTTCCAAGATGTAAATTAAAGGGGAAATTTTTAAAATTTTTATAAATTAAAAAATTTTTTTAAACGGGGAAATGATTTCGATGCAGTGAGTAGATTATTCAAACAGCCTTTTTTTGAAGTCTAAATAAATAGATGTCCTTTGGTTCCATCCCCCAAAAAAAAGGTCGGCATAAAATTAGGGTGGATAAAGCAAACCATGAAATGCTGGAGAAGGACTCGGTTTTAACTGTCTTTGAAAAGACTAGAAAAAGGGAAAAAAGGCATGTGCTCACTCGATGGAAAAAAACCATCTCAATATGAGTGGGGGAAAAAAAAATTTTTTCATCAAGAATTCCCCAGGAGTTTTATGATTCATTTTCCCTTCTAAAACTGAATCTTTAAAGGGAAAAATTCGGGGCCAAAAAAATTTGATTTTGCTAATAAATTTTTTTTATTTTGAAGTTAAGTACCAAATTTGGGGGTTTTTGAAGCGTTGACCTTAAGTTATTGTTTTCAAACCTTTGGGATTTAGGATATTTCACCCCAAAAAATTGCTTGTTTCCCCCAATTCAAGCCTATTAATTGGGGACTAGACAATGAAGGGAGGTGTCATCCGCAGAGGCAAATATTTGGGGTTTTTTTATTAGATGGAATCTGTTTAAAAATAAATAAAAAAAAAAGTTTTGGGCCCCCGAGAATTGAGCCTTGGGCACTCCATAACAATCCCGGGCCCCTCAGAAAGAGGTGTGACGCAAGTGATATCCAGCTTCATCAACAGAAAAGCGGGTTTTCCCCCACCCCACTGTCTACCCCCCGGGAAGGTAGGAAAATAAACCCAAATTAAAGCTACCCTTTTTTTATTCCCTTTTCGCTAAATTTTTTTGTATAAATCAATGAATGGCCCAATGGTTTTTCTAGAAACACAAAGTCAAATTAAGGACCACATGTTCAAAAAATTTTTAAATAGTGTTGATGTATGGAGATCACCCCTAATTTTGTCCATAAATTATTATCCCCTTTTTTTGGGAAAAAGGCCCTTTACAACAGTTAACTTGAGGGGGCTAAAAAAAAAACCCACTTGCAAATGATTTTTGGGTTTAAAAAAACGTTAGAGGAACTGCTATAAATCGGGTTTTCTTTGACTATTGGGCCAAACAGACAGCTATCAGAAAAAAACCCCCCAAGGAAAACTTCTTTTTTTTAAGTTTTTTTTATAACTTTTTTAAATTTTTCATTCTCAGAGGGATTTTTACAGGAAAGGGGTTTCGGACTTGAAATTTTTTTAGGGGAAACTTGGAACAAATACTTGTTGCTGTCCTTTAGGGTTTTTTTTTTCCCCCCCACGTCTATAAATTTTTAAGGGTGTTAGCTACCCCTTTTGGGGGTTTTTCACTAATTCCCCAAATCATTATTTTTTCCCTTTTTGGGGGGTTTTTTTTTTTTAAAAAAAATTAAAAAAGCTTTGTTTTTTTCCCCCCAAAACTGGTTTCATTGACAACATTCCACGCAGCCTTTGTTTTACTATTTTGATTTTTCAATCTTTTTTTTTAATATTAGTTGATTTTTAAATTTAAAAAGGGTTTGTGGGACAAAAATTATTTTTTAAATTATTGTACTTCATGGGAATGTTTTTTTTTAAAAAAATTTTAAATTTTAAAAATTTTTTTAAAGTTTACAAACAAAAATGCCCCTCAAGGGAAAAAGCTTAAAAGGGTCAATTGTTTTTGTTTTTTTAAAATTTTAAAATTTATTTTATAATACGCCCCTTTTTGTTTTGAAAGTTGGGGAAACAAAAACGTTATGGATTTTTTTTATTTTAAAAACTTCGGGGTGAAAGGACTAGTTTTAAAACTAAAATTTTTTACACTAATCATTTTTTAAATTCCCCGAAAAAATTTGTAAAAAATAATTTTTCCTCATCTAGCAAACTTTCAAAAAGCCATGAATTTAAAAAACCCATGGCCCAGGAATGCCCAAAAACTGTTTTTTGACCCCAAACCTAGTACGGGGACTTGATTTTGGGGTATTGGGGAACTGAAGAAAAATTGGAGGTTAGTTAAATTTTCCTTTGTAAATCTGAGTTAAAATTTAAAAAACATTTTCTTTTCTTTTGTTAAAAGTTCACGGGGGGAGTTTTTTTACAGTAGTTCGTCTCAAATTTGAAGCCCATATCTCTTTTGTTTTGTCTCCGCCCCAAAACCCATCTGTCAGGTTAGTTGTTATTTTTTTTTAAATTTATGTTTGTAATTTTTTAATTTTAAAATTGTAAGGGCCCCAAAAAAAATTTTAAAGCTCATTCATTACAAGCTTTTTAAAATAAAAAGGGGGGGGCTGGGGTTTAACCTGAATTTGTTTTTTAACTGTATTTCCAAAGTTCTGTTTAAATGGGGTCATTACTACTATTTTACAGATTTTTTAAGGCCCTTTTTGACATTTATCATTATTTTTAAAGAAAAAAATTTCGTCACTTAAAAATAATATAAAAAATAGTCTCACAATCAAAACCCTGTTTTTAACACTTTTAATTTTGGGCATAAAAAGGGGGTTTCTATTTCCATGCTTGAAATTAACCAGGGATTCCCTAGATTTGGAGTGGTGTATTTCCAACTGTGTGATTTTGGTGTTTTTTTTGGCGCTTTGGGTTTTTGCAAGCCTTTTTGGTAAAAATCAAAAAAATACTAAATATGCCCCAAATGAAATTTTATCATATCGGGTTCTCTTTAAAGGGAATTTGTAACTTCACGTTATACTTTAAATTATAATTCCCTTAGGGCACTAAAAAATTTTTTTAAAATTTAATTCCATGATACCCAAAATTTTTTTTTTTAATTTAGTGTACTAAAAAATAACATTTTGATATTTTTTAAAAATAAGCTACTAGGTTTGGGTTTTTTTTCAAATTTTGGGTTTTTTTCCATAAAGCGCAAAAAGAATAAATTTTGAAAAAAATTCCACTAAAATCATTGTAGTAGCCCTAAAAAAAAAAATTTGTGGGACTCCATGTAAAAATTAAAAAATTTCCATTGCATAACTTATTTAAGAAATCTCAAAATTCCCCAAAAAAATTAAATTTTTTTCGTGAGGCCTTTTTGCCTACTAAAGTAGGGGGGTCGTCAGACATCAATATAAAAAAAATAATTTTTAAAAAAAATTTGTTACAAAATTTTATAATAAAAAAATATTTAAAACATATGGTAGATTTTAAAAAAAAATTAAATTTAAAGGTTTTGTATATAAATTGAAAAGTAAAGTTATTTAAAATTTAAAATTAAAACTAAAAAAACGGGGAATTTTTAATGGGAGGAGGGTTTTTATTTACCAAATTTTTTTTGTTAAATTTGTTCATGGGAGAATTTTTTTGAAAGCATCTAATAAATTTATTTTTATTAACTTGTTTTAGGGAAATTCAAAATTTTTAAAAGTTATGTTTCCCTTTTTTTAGTGCCCGTTTGGGCCCTTGGAAATTTTTTTTTGGGCCCCTTTCTTTAAAAATTTTCTGTGTGTTCTTTGAATCTTTATTTTTTAATTTTTTTTTTTGTTTGGCCCAAAAATACACCTTATCCCCAATTTTCACAATTAATTTTAAAATTTTCCCCGGATTTTTTCTTCTCAAATTTTTTTTGGGTTTTGGGGGTTTTTTTAATAGGTTTTTTTCTTGATGGGCTTTTTCTGAACGATAAATTTATTTGTGCTTTTTGAATAATTTTTTTGCTTCATTTGAATATTCATTATAAAAAAAAGGATTTCCAAATAGATTTTTTTTAGACTCAATTGGGTTTTAAATGTTGTTCTTTTATTTTTATTCTTTGATAATTTTCTTTTTTTTTAAAGAATTTTTCAAAAAAATTTAGTTGGATTTCATTGAATTTAGCAATTTCTTTTTATCCTTTAAAAACCCCCTTTTTTTTGGTAATTTTTTTTTTGATAATTTTTGTGTTGAGAAGTCTATGAATTAAGAGTTAAAGACAGCTCGTTTTTTTGATGTTTTGGGTGAAATTAACTATTATACGGGAATAAATCTTTTAATTTTTTTGGGGAGGTTTTTTAAAAATGGGCGAAGTCAACATTCCAGTTTCTAAGGTTTTTTTGTTAAAATAAAACAAGATTTGGGTTTTAAAAAATTTAATTCTGTTTCATATGTAAATTTTTTTATTGTTTAGAATGAAAAAAGTTCGATAAAAAATTTTTAGAGGTCTTGTTTTTTTTTGTCAAAAACTGCAAAAAAAATCATTCCCCCAAATCCAGCCCAAAATTTGAGGAAATAAAATTATTTCTTTTTGCTTAATTTCCCAAACGAACTAAGAAAATTTTTTTTTTGGGAATTAAAAATGAAATTTGGGGTTGCCCATTTTCTGTTCCCTTTTGTTTTATTGTAAAAATTTTATTTTCAAAAAATTTGGAAAAATATTCTGTGACATACATAAAAATTTTTTTAACAAAAACATTTTTATTCTTCCCATTTCTTTAGTTGTTAAAATTTTTTAAACATTAACCAAGTTTTTTTGGGCCCTTTTTAAGAGCTTCTTTTATTGGGACATTAGGGGAGAGAGAAATACACAAATGAAAATAATATATTCATTTTTCTTCGAATTTTTAAAATTTTTGATTTGAACAATAAAAAAATATCTATCTTTTTTAAAAGAAAAAAAAGTCATATTGAATTTAAAAGATTTTAGTTTTTGAACAAGGAATTTTGAAATTAAGTATGGAGGGAATCAATTTCAAGAAAAAATAGGTTTTCAATTTTTTTTCCCGGTTTGGGGTATTTAAAACCCCTTTCATTTCCAAACCCCAAAAATCGGACGTCTTGAGTTTTTCCATAAAGTGCCAAAACCCCGAAAAAACGGGGTCCCCTGTTTCCTTCCTAAAGTGCCCAAATCCCCAAAAAAACGGGCGTCTGGTTTTTGGTAATTTTTTAAATCTTATAATAGAAACAAATGAAAATAAACTCTATGTTCTCTGTAAAGTAGAAATCTACTTTTCACAGGAAACCCCAAATTTTACGTTTTTTTATATTTATTCGTTATATGATTGTTTCAGTTGAAAATTTGTGTTTTTTATTTTCTGTGTTAGCAGACGAAAAAAGCTGAGTAGTAAGAAACCCACTGGGTTTTTTTGTCTTTTTTAAATTTTTTTGTTTTTTGGTTTTATTTTTTGGGGTTTTGGGTTTTAAAAAGCATCAGGGGGTATTCGTTCTTGAAATTTTTTCAAATATTTAGTTTTAATTTAGATTCATAAAAAACAATTGGAAAAAGTGCTCGGGCAACCCGGGCAGTGAAAAGGGCGGTTCCCGAGATTTTTAGAAAAGGGGGACATTTGATTATGCTAAAGTAAGTTTATATTGATTTTTGGGAGTGGGCAGTATGCTTTTGTTAGTGAATTTTTTTTTAGTTTACAATACCCTTGTGATCCGAATTTTTTACCAGAGGCCCAAAATGAGGGCCGGAAACCCTCAGGGTTTTTAAAAAATAGGCCTAGTTCAGTTTTTCATTGGCGTGGAAAAAAATGATTGTCCACCAAAGGGGTAGGCCTTTAGTTCAAATAGGCCTAGGCTTTAGTTCAAATAGGGCCCAGGGGGGCCCCAAAAGCAGTATCAAACTGAGAGTGATTCTGGCACAAACACACCCAAAAACTAGGCCCGTAGGCCCGGCCTTTGTGAGCCAAGATGGCCTAGCGGAAGTTTCCCATTCAGACGATGAAGCGGGCTGGGTTGAAGTCGTTTAAAGAAAACGATCCCTTTTTTTAAGCACCCTTCAACCCTTTTGGAAAAAAACCCGGTATAAAGCATGCTCCACCTAAAAAATTTTCCTCCCTTTAAATTATTTAAATTATTTTTTATACATCCCATTTTAAAAAGTTTTTTTAAAATGGACCAACCAAAAATGCGATGATTTCTCGCGGGAAAAACCCAAAATTTTACTAAACAGCACAGCCGGCCCCAAAAAAAAGGTACCCCTTTTTCTGTTTGGAGGTTCAGGCGTTTTTAAGCGCCTGTTTAAAAATGGGCATAAAAAGAAAGCTACAATTAAAAGTTTTTTGGTGGGGAAGCCCCAGAGTACATCCCCTGGTTTTCTAGAATGTTCAACCCGGGAAAAAATTCCCAAAGCCATTTACAATTTTTTCCCCCATGGGAAATGTTAGAAAAGTTTTCCCAACCCTTGGGCCCTAAAGATTATGACCCATGTTGGGTTTGGTTTTACCCCCTTATCAAGCAGTAAATAGGCTTTTTTTTACGGGATTTTTTTACACCTGAAAAAATCTTTCGTTTTAGAAAGCATAATCGCAAACGAAAGGCACACCCAACTGAAAGGGAGATTAAACCCCAAAAAACCCCCATATTTTTTTTTGTTAAATAAAAATTTTTTATTTAAACCAAAAAAATTTTAATTTTTTTTTACCAAATTTAAAACACCAAAAAAACAAAAAAAAAATTTAATTAAAAAATTATAAAAAATTTCTATTTTAACCAATTTTCAAAAATAAAAAAAATTACAAATTTTTTAAAACCCCCTAAATTAAAAAAACAAAATATTAAAAACAAAAAAATCCCCCAAAAATTTGGGCCCCCCTTTTCAACCAAACCATCCCTCGGGAATTTAATTTAAAAAATTTAAAAGTTTGTTCCCCCCCAAAACAAAAGAAAAGGGAATATTTTATGGCCTTTGGGGTTTAGAAGAAAAAAACCCCAAAAAAAAAAACCCAAATACTTTTTCTTTCCACCGACGGCAAAGGGAGGGAACCCAAAAGAAGTCCCAAAGAGAAGAAACACTGTCACAATTTCTAATAAACCACAATGATAAAAAAACAAAAATTCTTTCATGGGAGGGGTGGATGGCAAAACCAAATTTTGGGTTTTACCTTTGGACGAAGAAAAAAAAATGAATTATTGGGAAGAAAGGTTAACCGGTTTACAATTTTTTTGGGGGCCCGGTAAGGGGAATTTTTTTTAATTGTTATAAATTTTATAAAAAGGGCCAAAAAAAACGACAAAACCCATTATTTTTCCCCACCTTTGACTTTTCAGTTAAAAATAATTGAAGGTCTTTTCAAAAAGGGCGGCTAAACAAAAAAGAAAACCCGAACTTTATTTGCACCGCCTTTTTCCTTTTCCAAGAAACACCCAGAAGGTGGGGCGGTGATGCACCCCCCCGGGATCGAATTGTTTTACTAATTTTTTTTAGAGGAATGCCTGCAAAACAAGAAAGAAATTGTTGTGTATAGCAGCAAAGCAAGTACACAAGCAGGGGGGAAAAGAAAAGAAGAGTTCATACTTTTGCAAGAATGCAAGTAAAGGGTGCACAACCAAGTGTTACCCTCGATGCATTCCTGCTAAATTTATTATTTTTATTTTATTTGAATTGTAGGGCCTACATATTAGGGTGTGTATATATATACTTCAATTTATTGTGTTTGTTTATCTCTACAATTACTATTTCATTCATTACATTTTTACTGTATTTTTTGTATATAATAATGAGTTTTTCAGTTGTAGGCCCAAAAAAATCATTGTATAAGAAATCTGGTAAAAAGCGATAAAGCGTAGGCCTTTTTTGGAAAAAATGCTATATTTTTTCAGTTTTTCATGTAAAATTTAGTAATTTTTTTTTTTTTTTGTAAAGAAAAAAGTGAAGAAAAAGGGAAAAATAATTTAGTGGGTAATCAGTGAAGAATTTTTTTTTTTTCTGTTTTGTTTGGTGAAAGTCAGAAAATTTCACCAAAAATTTTTTTAGGTAAAAAATTTTTTTTTTTTTTATTTTTTTCCCATTTTTTTTTTTTTGTAAAAAATTTAAAATATTTCGGTGTACAAAACCCTTTTTATAACAAAAAAATAAAAAAATCAGGGATTTTGGTTTAAAAACAAGGGGAAAGGCAAATTTTTTTTTCTCCCAAAAAGATGGAAAACCCGGGGAAAATAAAGGGCCTTTTGGCCCCTTCCCCCTTTGTGAACTTTGCAATTAAAGGCCCCCCCCGGGTCCCCCCCCTTTTGGTTCCCCCCGGGAAAAAAAATAAAAAAATTGTCCCCGGCCCCTGTAAGGGGTACTCTTCCCAATGAAAAAAAAAGACAAGAAAAGTTGTTTTGGGAAAAAATGTCCCTATTGGGTACCAAAAAAACAAAATTTTTTAAAATTAAATTAAGTTTTTTGGGGAAAAGTAAAAAATTGGGTTTTTTCCCCGGAAACAAAAGTTTGTGAAAAATTTTCATAAACATCCAAAAAATTAAAAGGGGGGGTAGGTATAATAATTTTTTTCTTGGGTAATTTATGCCCCCTTTTCCCCTTTACAAAATATTTTTTTTGGATCCCTTTTTTTTGAAAAGGGTCTAGCCATTTGGCCCCGTATTTCACCGTAATTGCCTTTTTATTCCGTTGGTTTTTCCCCTAATTTTAAAACCCCCCAAAAATTTCCCAAAAAAAAAAATGACCCCCCAAACCCCTTTTAGTTTTTTTGTATATTTCCCCCCCCTTAAATTTAAAATAAGGTATTTTAATCATCCCCCTTTTTTTTTTTTTGGGTGTTTTTTTTTTTCCCCCCCCCTGAAAAAATTAAGGGAAAAAGAAAACCCAAATTTTGGTTTAATTTAACCCCCGGGTTTCTAGCAAATTTTTTCCCCCCTCTGAAAAAACATTTCAGGGTTTAAAAAAATGGTGAAAAATGGTTTATAAACTCTTTAGGAGTTTGATTTTCCCTCCGGGGGAAAAAAACTCGTTTTTTTCCGAAAAAAAAATTGAAAAAAAAAGATTTTTTTTAATAATGAAAAAAAAAACTTTTTTAAAAATCTTTTTTTTCAACAAAATTTTTTTTTTTTTCTCGTGTTTTTTTTTTTGTGAAACAAAAATATATAAACTGGTTTTGTATAAAATTTTTTTTTTCAGCTCGGGAAAAAAGCATTTTTT
This sequence comes from Stictocephala bisonia, assembly GCA_035578905.1. NCBI lineage: Eukaryota > Metazoa > Arthropoda > Insecta > Hemiptera > Membracidae > Stictocephala > Stictocephala bisonia. Next base: position 133,012 of record JAQJVL010000270.1, on the reverse strand, counting down.
TTTTGAATAACCAAAAATAAAACCCAACTTACCTAATTTTCCCCATTTTCCAACCCAAAAAATTCCCTAATTTGCGGTTAAATTCGAGGCGTTTGGCCTCCGTGACGGCCTGCCGGCCGTCACTACGGCGGGAAATATAGGTGAATTCGGTTTTTGTGATTAATAGTTTGTTGTATATAATGATCGCGTAATGGCTGCTAATCGCGATCCGCCGCGACAGTAGTTTTTCCGTTATTTCTCAAGAAATATTTGTAATAGAGGTAATTATGCACTTTCTTGCCACCTCTGAAAATAAGATTTCATGTTGAAAAAGTGGTGAAATATGAGTTAATATCTCTTGAAGAGTTTGATTTCATCCACGGAAAACTCATTTTTTACTGAAAAATAGTGAAAAAAACCAACTTTTTTAATAATCGTTATTTTTTTAATTTTCTTTTTTTCATTTCCCGTGTTTTTTTTATGCTGAAGACAAATAACTGGTTTTGTAGTAAAATTATTTTTTCAGCTAAAAAAATGGATTTTTTACTGACAACCTAACTTATCCTAACTGTCTATTTTTTCAACAAAAATTCGTAAAATGCGTTAGATTTGAGTGTTAGGCCACTAAGAGATTAAAATACCATTAAAATTAACGGAAATATGACAAAAATACTAAAAGTTGTTACATTGGTTTTTTTTAATTTTTCGGTAAAATAGGTTATTTCCGCGGAATAAAAAGCATATCTCGAGAAAAATTCAGTCAATTCTAGACCCATTTCAAGCAAAATGTTCAAAATTTGTTTGATGGCAAGAAACTGCATAAATACCTTAAAATATATTAAAATATTCCAAAAAGTATAAAACTTACAACACCATATGTCAGCATGCACAAATTGTGTAAACAGCACTTGAAAATTGTAATCATAATAAAAATAGAAAATCATTTTTAGGATTTTTTTTGTACTAAAACTTAATAGATTACTTATTTCTGAATAGAAATATACACGAATTGTTAGATTACAGCCAAAAATAAAGTTTGAAGAACAACTGTTTTCAGCAGCATAAATTATGCCTTTACTTAATTTTAGAAAGTACGCAATTAAGGGTAAACAACATTTTTTTTAAATACCCAATGCAGCTAAAAAATTGTAATTTGTTTTGTTGGATTGAGTATTTCATTCTCTGCAGACTGATATTTACTACGCCTTATTCTGTCTTATGGTTATTCTTCAGTCATACATCAGCCATTATTCCCACTCCCAACCTCCGCACCAGGCGGGAATCGAGCGGAAGTTTCTTGTTGCACATTTTTATTTTATTTCCTACGTTTATAAAATTGCATTAAAAAATTATTAAAAATCTGAAATGTATAGAACAGAACATTCTGTGTTGATTGGTACCAACTTTGTCATGCTTGCTTGATGATAGACATATGTTTTATTGATTGTAACGCAACAACATAAATTCTGGTAGGGAGAATTTCTCTCTTTTGAAAACGCAGTTCCTCTTTTTTGTAAGGGAAATTGTAAACCACATAAATTATGTTGTTCCTTACGATCTAGGGTTAAAACTAAGCTTAGTAATTCTAACTGTAAAAATGTAAATATAAAATTTCCCCTGTAGTGGTGACAAAAGAAAATTATTTTTGGTAAACTCTGTAACTTTTCAGATCCATTTTTTACAGTTCTGTAGGCGTCAAACAACATTTATTAATAATTGGAATTTATGCACTTTCTAGACATTTCATAAATCTTGACATTTTTATCGCCAATGGGTAGAATCAGATCTATATATCCTCTTGAAAAATAGCTAAGATGTTCTGCATAAAACTCATTTTGAACTTTTACTATAAATCTGGTAACCATTGCTAATCATTGATGACAGTCCATTTCAGAACAGCAATCAAAATGTTTCATCAACAATTTAGACATGCCGTCATATTTTACAAAAACTTGTTTATATTGACATAATTTAGGCACTAATGAAAACGTGAGTTGTTAGACATTATTGTTCTTCTTAGATTGGATTGAAACAGAATTTTTAATTTAATTTTAGAAGGTTTCTAGCATCTTTTGAATGAATATTCTTTGTGCAGCATTAAATTATGTGTTTGTTTATAATTTAGAGCATATGGTAATAATATATTAACTACCGGTATGTTATATTCTTGTTAGAATAGTTAGTTGATCTTATGATAGTTAGTGGTGGCAATTTTTGTTAGTGTTTGTCTTAATTTTCAAGAATAATTATTTACCTTACCTCCTTGGCCATTGAAACCCAACTTGGTTTTTGGCCTCGCCAACAATGCCTTTCTCCATTCTGCTCTGCTCTCCACTGCCTCAGATGTAGTCTCCAATTTGTGAATGTACTTAAGGACGTAGTCTTTTTATTTAAGCCTTGGAATAATAATAATTTAATTTAAAGAATAATAGAGATAAATGTTTTTTATTATAACCTATAAATTTTCTTAATCTGCATTAGATGTAGATTAGTTGTATTTGAAAATGATTTTAGTAAATGTTAATTTTATAAGCATTAATTCTTTCTTTACTAAAATAAATTTATAAATCTAATAAATTTAAATGTTAGGCCTATTTTATACAAAAATAAATTTAACCAATTTACGTAGCTTCTTTAATATTAACCATTTAATATTAATAATTATCCATAAAAATATATGATAATATATACATATAGGCCTGCATTTTATAATTATACACTTGATATAATTATAAAATAAGAAAATATTCCATTATAATATTGTATAAAAAATATACAAGCATATTTTCTTAAACTATATGAAACTTTTAAACTCTAGATTTTTTAAAATATCTATTGAGATATGGTAAGTAGTTTTGAAGGTAGTATCCCACTACAGTTCAAAGAAGAAATTTAAATGATATAGTAAAAAGGTATAGGTAATCTATATTATGGTATGTTATTAAAAAGTCTTATATAAAACATTATTTATATAGTAACTTTACTTTTATGATATAAAAAACAATGATCAACGTTTAAAAATGCTGAACCACTTTAGGAATTTTATCTGCCAGAGTTAGGTTAAAAAATGGGGATATCTATCGTTTAGTAAGTTATTATTCTCCATTACAACCTGTTGTGTAGCATTTTTTCCATTGTTGGTTTTTTGGGGGGGAGGGGGGGAGAGTTGTGGGTTTATATGCTGAACACAAATTTGAAAACTACTTTGGTCTATAAAAATTACTACTTCACAAGATTGCAAAAAAATGCTTTTGCAGTAAATCACGCACAGCATAATTTAATACAATTGCATTATAAGAATGCAAGATGATGATGATTATGATAACAATAATAATAGTAACAAATAACCTCAAAAACGAATTTGTTTATATTTTTACTAGGATTGAAATTTGTTTTTAAGACAAATTATCAATTTCTGTTGAGTAGACCTATATTTAGGATTAAAACATCAAACCCATTGGGCTGTAAATTCATAGAAAGGTGTTTAATATTTAATATCATACAGATCAACAGACAGATCATACAGTAATTTAGAAAACAGTTTATTTCTTCTTTTAATTGGTTGTAGGTCCAGAAGGCATATCCATGTTTTTAAAAAGTGACATGACTGACAGCCTATTTAGTCAGTTGTTGTTAGTCACAATATTGTGTTCAGTCAGCTGATTAAACATCTTTATGCGTTTTAATTACTGAGAAGAAGAGTAAAAAAAATTGTTTTAAAATTCACCAATATTTACACTTTAAATTATAATGTACAATGTTGATTAAAAAATGGCACCTTGAAATAATGTAGTTTTGGTTAACACATCGGGTGCTGAAATTTTGTTAAAATATGTTTTAAACGCCCTCCTTTTTTGGGGGTTTGGCAAATCCTTGATCACAATAAAAGAGAAGACATTGAATTTCTTGCCATATTAGGGTTGTTTTTGATTGTTTGGGCAACATTTGAGACTTGTTGTAATAGTCCTTATCTTTTTGTGTACATCTGCTTTCATAAACCCCCCAAAGAATGTGGTCCGTTAGGATTAAATCTGAAAACATGGGTGGCCAATTCACAGGATTCGATTTTGTAAGTATTCATCTTGACAAGATTTGTGACATCTTGTGACTTGTGCTGTGCTTAGTAATGTTTGTATAATATAATAACTTATGAATTAGATAGACTTTTTATGCTTGTCAAGTTTTATAATTTAACTGTCTATTTTAAACTTTTGATTAATGCAGATTTGATTTAACGATTAAACTCATTGATTGCACCATTTATTGTACTTAACATGTGAATTAACTTTTTTTCAGGCAAATAATAATGCACAATATATTGGAGTATATCAAAAAGTCACCCATCTCTCACCTATTGCTGATTATAACCTTTTTCGTATCTGGATTGGCAATAAACTTAATCCAGTGTATTTTATATTATGGATTGGGTTCTGTCAGCAAGTATTGGTACAGAAAAATTAACTACTATCTGGAATATTCTTTGTATTCACGTAAGTAGTTTTTTATTTGGCTTATTCATATATTCCTTTCAAAGACATAATTGTATGATAAGCTCATTCACTGCAGCTATCACAAGTGTTAAAATCAACTCTAATGATAAAAATACATTTATATATGGTAATACAAAATTTATGTTGTAAAATATTAACCCAGATATGTCTATGACATCATAGAGAGACTTCAAAATGTTCGGTCAGGACTGACATACCAGAAATCCAACATCAGGACTCTAGTTTATATTCTTTTGAATGAACATTTAACTTTCACAAATCTATACAGCTGTTTATTAATCTATACAGTAAATTATATTAACTTTTTACTGATAATATTCATACTATTTACAACATCAACCATGATGCTGAATATTTGTTCACTGTTTCACTGAGAATAATATTTGTTATAGCAAGGACAGGGATGGTTCCCCAGGAGACAATCTGCATTCCTTTCTTTCTTTTGATTTTTTTTTTTTTATATCACGAGTTGAAGAACAACACTTTGGTTGTTCAGGTGCTAAACCAGGAATAGAATATTCCCTGCCCTTGGGATTGATTGATAAGGTTACTTAAGAGTTCTTGACTGTCTATTACATATTTAACTCTTTAAGGAGTGTGTTTTAATGGATATTGAGTAATCACGTTGTGCAACGTAATCAGCAAATAATACCCAAAGGAGTAGCCACGTCACATGACATGATGATGATCCGTAGCGATTGGCAAGACAGTCTCGCTTACTGATGCGTGTTGCTAGCTAGCAGGAATAGTCTCAACTACGTCACCCAACGAAATATTTCTTTTCTACATTGACCAATGTAATGTATTGACCAATGGTGTGCAGGTTAAATTTCTCGCCATAAATAACCAGCAACAAAATGCTGTTAATATTAAGTTTTTTTCACTTTTATTATAGAATAGAATAGAAAATGTCTATTTGTTATCTTTGAGATTACAAATAGTGTCAGATTAACAATTTGTGCTTATTATTCATGCATCTTGATGTGACTCTACAAATCTATTTTGGTTAAGAAATTCGTCAACGGTGTAGTAGGGACGTTCTACCAGACATGTATAGATATTCTTTCTTGTCATCTGGATGTTATTTCCATTCTTGACTTCTGCGTGCAGGATGTTTAAGAACTTAGCCCCCATATAAGTAGGTTGCCTCTCATAGATTTTCAACCGGTGAGCGGTTAGAGTTTAATTGGATGTTGTTATCGTTTGGTACATGTGTACATCAACTCCTCCCTTGAGATTTTTAGTTAGGGCACAGAGGGATGTTTCAAGAATGTATAGTCCCACGATTATAAGGATTTTTAGGTCCTTAAAGGAACTCTTTCAAGTATCCTGAGCATTAAGACCAGCAAGTATGCGTATCGCTTTTTTCTGTTGGATGAGGACTTCATCCATATTTCCTTTAGTTAAGCCTCCCCAGGCAATTAACCCATATCTTAATTGAGATTCAAACAGTGCATGGTAAGCTGTTCTGACAATCTCACTATTGCATACTTGTTTTATTCTCTTCAAAACATAAAGGCCAGAGCTGAGTTTTCCACACAGCTGCGCCACATGACTGTTCCAAGTAAATTTATCGTCAATGGTCAACCCAAGGTATTTTGTTTCATTTACAAGTTCTAGTTCTATAAATTCAGTGACTTGGGCCTTCCCTCTTCCAAGCAGCAACTGTTGGCTTTTTTGTTCATTTAAAGCAAGTTGATTTATTTGACAGTACTGCTTAGCCATATTTACTACTACATATGTCTGAACTTCGAGATTCTCTGGTGTTTTACTTTAGCAGTAAAACCGTGTCATCAGCGTACATGATGGAATCGCAGAAATCTTTAAGGTAGCAAGGTAAATCATTTATAAAGATAATGAAAAGTATAGGACCAAGAACTGACCTTGGGGTACTCCTCTTTTAACTATTAGTGGGCTGGAGATAGTTTTTTGTGTTTTTCCATTTTCAGTTGTCACGACTTCTACAACCTGTGATCGCCCATGTAGATAGCTTCTAAACCAACTAGCAGCAAGTCCTCTTACTCCCATCAGCTCTAGCTTACTGTGAAGCAGATCATGTCCGAGCCAGTAAAATGCTTTGGTGGAATCCAAGAAAATAGTTGAAATTGTATCTCCAGAGTCAATGGAAGTCGCAATAAATTCTGATAACTCTACTAATGCTAGATGCTCTGCGTTGTAGATTTTCCAGTTCTGAAGCCATACTGTTCATATGAAAGCAAGTTGTTCCTTTCCAGGTGTTCGAGGAGTCTTTTCAGAGCAATCTTTTCAAAGAGTTTTGAGAATGTGGGCAGCACTGAAATGGGGCGATAATTTTCTTGTTGTTTAGCACTGCATTTTTTGAACTTAGGATACACTTTTGCTATTTTAAGTTTAGTAGGAAAACCTCTAGTGCAAAAGATTTATTTATTATATCAGTTAGCGGACAAGCTAGTGCTTGAGCACAGATCTTGATCAGTTTAGCAGATATTTCATCCAGTCCAGCTGAGTTTTTAGGTTTCAAATGTTGTTTGGTTTTTAGGACTTCTTCTTGTGTTGTTGGCCATAAAATAAGATTATTTTAAATTTTTGATGGTTGCAGCCCTTGTTAAGAGTATAATTGGTTGTTCTGCTGGTAGGGAAAAATAGTTTCAGCTATATTAACGAAATATGGTGTTAAACTGTTCAGCAATTTTATTAGGGTCTTTTGTAACTTCCCCATTTATTTCAAGTTTTAGGGGTACAGTCGTAGTTTTATCTCTCCTGTTTGAATTGATGATGTTCCACGTGGTTTTGTTTTTATTGGGCGCATCTTTGATTACTTTGTATAGTAGTTTTTTCTAGATTTTTTAGCATTAAATCATATTCCTTTTTTTTTAAAGTAGAAGCTAGAGCTTTTGAGTCCTCAGATCCAGATAGGAGATAGGCTTCATTAGCTTTGGAAGTTATTCTTCATATTTATAATTTCAGGGTTGTTTATGTGATGTTTATTATTCTTACTTCTTTTTCTTGTTTTTGTTTTTGGGCTGACATAGTTTAAATAATATGTAACTATTCCTATTAAATTGTTATAAGCTGCATGTGGAGAAATTTCATTGTAGACATCGTCCCAGTTTTGCCGCACCAGTAAGTTTTTAATTATCTGAAGATTCTGCTCACTTAGGTTCCTCTGAGTGGTTGTTGGGAGAGACACTTTAATATTTGATAAATTTATTAAACAGACCACTTGTGTGGTCTGATATGAAAGTTTGTAGTACTCTGGTTGTTAGCTCATTTGTAGATAGATTTGTGGCTATCATGTCAGTCGAGGTTTCACTTGTTGGTGTTACACGAGTAGGTGGTAGATTAAGCCTCGAGATGTTGTAGCTTGAGAGAATATTACTTAATTCTTACTCATTTTTTCCAGCTTTCAATGAGTCCACATTTATGTCACCCATAATGATGACGGAGCTCTTCCAGGTTGGGATTTTGTTGAAGACGTTAGAGAAAGCATCCATTCCTTCGTCAAAATCTCTGTCTGGTCTATAGATTCCCACAATATAAAAATCTTCTTCCTTAAACTTAAGTTTTGTACCTGCCATCTCATATACAAGTTCTACGCTGTAAAAATTTCATCAAGGGTACTTATTTTGCATTTTAATTGCTCATTTGTATATATATACAATATATACAATATTGCAACACCTCCTTTTTGGTTATGCTTTCTTAAGAAGAATTCTGACAGTTTGAATCAAACTAGTCTAGTATTCTCCAAGTTTGTGCTAGTCAACTCATGTTCTGTTAAGATTAGGATGTCTGGTTTAGTATTATGTAGCAGTTCATTCATGAGATCAATTTTATTCGGCAGTCTGTCTACGTTTTGTGTAAAAGGGTTAGGATTTTCTTTGACTGTCTCAGATGTTTTGTGTTCAGATGGTTATGTGCTATGTGTTTGTTGTGGTTCTCATATTTTTTTCTAAACAATATTTCTATTTAGGTGATGCGTAGTACTTGTCGGCTAAGTTGGTGTTTTGCTTGGGTTTTTAAAAAATTCTGTTTTTTTTTCAAAAAATTCTTCAAGGCTTTGATTTTCTGGGCGTTTCAGAGCATACGTTGGGGGGTTTCTTTTCTTAATTTGCCCTTTGCCCTGTATGATTTTCATTTCAGAGGTATTATTAATAGGGGTTGTAGTTAGTTATTCTGTACAGGTGTGCCTGATTCCTGCAGTCGGTGTTTTCCAGTTTTGATTAGTCGAAACTTTAGTTGGTGATAAGGCCAGTTTTTCTGTACAGGTTTGTCTGATTCCTGCAGTCGGTATTTCCCAGTTTGGATTAGTCAGAACTTTAGTTGGTGATATGGCCAGTTTTTCTGTACAGGTTTGTCTAATTCCTGCAGTCGGTGTTTTCCAGTTTGAATTAGTCAAATGTTTAGTCATGGTGCATCCTAATGTATTTGTTTCTTTTAAGAGACAATTAGTTTGTTGTTTTCCATAAAATGGAGCATCCTTACAGTGGGTTTTCATTTTACTAAGAAAATTTGATATACTTGACCTTGTTATTGCTTCTTGCTTGGTGAGTTTATTTAGGAGCTCCTTTAAGTCACTCTCCATGGTCAATGCCATAGAGACCTTGAGATTCAACTCATCCCTTAGTGATTGTTCTTTTTTTAGTAAGATCTATCCTATTTTCTATATTTTTCTGAACTTTGTCTGCCATTTTTATAGTTTCCTGAAATTTAATTTGCAGATTATTAATTTCAAGATTAAATTATCAGCTTCTGCCTGCTGGATTAAATCCCCCCTTAAAACCTTCTCCTGCTCTAATTTTTACTCATGCAAATTATTTGTTGATGAAGCTCATTGATTTCTCAAGTTAGCATGGATATAAATTCTTCTTTTCTTTCAATTTGTCTTCCAGTTCAAATATGGAATTTTGAATTTGTTTAGTTTCAACTAGAGCAAGTGATAATTTTTATTATGTATCTGGGTATTTATTAGGTCTTTTCTAAGTTCGGTATTTTCCAGCAGCAAAGCATTACCAGCCTCAGCTGCAAGTGTAAGGGAGGTTTCAATGTCCACATCATTAAATTGATCAATATTTGCAATTTTATCTTGGACAGAGGTTAGTGAATTTGATGATACATTATTTCTCCTTAGTTCTGCTTCTGTCAATGCTTGATTAAGTTTCTTATTTCTAAAATTATCAGTTCTTAGTTGACCAAGTTCTGCTTTATTATCCTCGTATGAGAACAAGTTGGTTTCTGTTATATTTGCATAGTCCTGGCTATCAAAAAATTTTACATTATACTTCGGAGACTTACTAGGATTTAAATTATTCTCAATACTCTCAATTAGAGCTGGCCAGGAAGCAAATCCTTTCACTTTGGCAAATATGATTTCTCCAGCCGAAAACTTTGGTGTAGGCCTACTCATTTTTTCCCCTCACTTAGCAGCACAAATCAGCTAGCTAGACACAATCATACAAGACAGTGGAGTATTAATGCATCTGTACTGTGAAGGTGCCAATTGTCAGTACACTTTTAATTGTCTATTTCTTTAAAATATAGATACAGTTTTTTATGCAGTGTTTGGCTGGTTCACTATGTCTTTTAATTTACAAAATTCAAATAAAATGACTAAGTTTTTGATTCACTATGCCAATGGGTATATTTGAAAACAGTAAGTTATAGTAGTTTTAAAAGAATTAGACTGACTTCCTTTTTTCAAGTGATTGGTGTCAAATACAGAAGACATTAAAAGTTTAGTATTTTGTTGGAGTTTTGTTATATTTTTTTAGTCAAATTTAAATTTAAAGTTGTATTTGGTTAAATGGAAGAAGAAATCAGCTCTTTGTCAATTTTGAAAATGCAATGACAAGACACTCCACTTTGCATGAATATTACCAGTGATCAGTAAAGTTAGAGATTGAGTGGCAGTGTTGTCTGAGGTCAGGCTGCATAGTCAGCACTCATGGGTGTCTGTGACACACTTCACAGTCCAAACAACTGGTGTTACAGTACTTCAATGATAGAGAAATATTACTGCCTCACAGTATGATGCAATCGCTTGTTCACAGTTTGGAGAAAGTGATGTCACTGTGATGTGCTTTATGTCTTGTTTACAGAAATGTTACAAATTTCTTATTAAACATTCCCTTTTAATATTTCCTTTCTTCAAATTGGGTATTTTTATTTAGTTTTAAAAGCTAGTGTTTTTTTAAATTTTATTGTGTTTATCAAATATATATTTTTTACTTATTTTGTCCAATTATCAGTAATGAGGTCATACAGTGCTGTTGAAGACTTTGTTGATTATCTTCATAAGCCTGTCATAATATTTGTATTTTTAAAACTGGAATGGACTTACAGATCATCCTTAGAGTCTTGAGTATCTCTGGTAATTCTTGTTGTCTTAATTACCTATAGAAAACTACACTTATAGAGAGAGCACATTCACAGGTTGTATTGGCTGTCAGCCATCTTGGATCCCTGATGGCTAAATATGTAATAAATATGTATTGGAAACATTTGATACATTTTTAATCCTGGGTTTTTGTTTTTTTTTTTTTTTTTTAATTCTTACTCCTTAGTGTCTGTCTGGTATCACGTCATATGACATGATTACTCTTGAAAGGGTTAAAAACAAATAATGGAATTTTGTCCTACATTTGGTTTTGTTAGGTAGCAAACGATATTTCTATGTGTAACTGTTAGTTTTATTTTTAATTTAAATTCAATATTATTTTGAATACCCAATATCATGAAACTCATAGCAAGTAATTATTTGATTGAATCTGAGCTTAATAACATGTATAAAATATTATTAAATTTATTAGCTAAGATTATTGGTTGATTAAATGTATATTATATGAAAACATTTGTTCAATATGATAATGATATTTTTGTTGATTGATATGATTTTGTAAAAATAATAAATCAAAGATGGAGCCTTGTTCCGCTTTTATTCTATTTGGAGTTGGCATTTTGCTCATTTATCTAAGATAACTAATTTTACTGAAACTTATTTGTATACTAGCTGACCCGGCAAACATTATTTTGCCATATGGAATATTTTTGTAGTTGAGTTAAAAATAACTAACTTATTATAAATGTGTTATCTACTTCTAGCAGAAAAAAGAATATTAACCATAATCGACTTCTAGCAGAAAGTGAGGTAACAAATTATAGGTTTTTATCTTCGAAGTCACATAAGACCACTACATTTAAGGGCTCTGCCCCCTCCCTCGAAATTCTTAATTTACTTTATTTTATCGTATAGAACAAGCCACGTCCAGACAAACTGTTTTTTGGCTTCAAGGATTTTTTAATTTTTTTTTTTTTTTCGACCACGAGAAATCGTTTGACACCGGTCTCAACTCTGGAAAAATTCTGATTGCTGCACTAGAGTCTCCTAAACTTCCCGTGTTATCGACTTCTAGCAGAATGTGGGGTATCAATCTATCTCCTAAATCACTGTATACCATTACATGTTGGAAGAGACAACATTTAAGGGCACTGCCCCCTCCCCTCCAAATAAAAGAAATGCTGAAAACCCCTAAATTGGATAATGTTAAACTAATATACCCAAGTTAAAAGGATATCAAATTAAACATGTTTTTCTCTTAATTACTAATATACCTTCAGATTTTAGTGATGACTATGTTTATGGGTTCCACTGACCCAAAAACCAAAATTGATGGTCATACTGCTTAAGAATCTTGGCAACGCCGTAGGCCAATCTTCCTCATGAAGTGATATGCCGAGATCTATAAATGGGACTGTAGCATAAAGGGAGTTCCACAAAGGGGCTAAAGGTAAACACGATAGCCCTCCAAAACTTAATTTTATTAATAACGTACAAGGTAGAGCAACAACAAACAATCCTCAGGATCCTCTATGAGATATGGATGCTACCTCTTCAGTTAGTAAAATTCTATTGAGCAAAGCTCAGTCTCCCGGTACTATAAATAACAAAACACCAAACATTATTTTTTTAATTTAAATTCAATTTTGGTACTAATATAGCTGACTTCCCCCCTCCTCTTGCTAATTTTTTTATCCTAAATAAGAAATTGATTTATATCTTTGTAGCCACGGCCATTCAATAATATTACTTTAACTTATATACATACATACATATATATATATATATCATTATCAAATATTTAAAATTAAAAAGTAGGGCTGGTAATTTTTTTTTTTCTTTTACATAGTTTAGTTGTTTTTCCTCAAAATTATTTTTGAATTTGAGGGAAAGATATACTGAATTTTCATTGGCGTAAAATGAAGCGTACTCTAAACAAACCAGTACATTAGTGCTATCTAACATGCTGTCAGAGATAGAGTTTCTAGTATCTGAAGTGTCTGAATATAATTAGACTTGGATATAGTTTCACTTTCTACTACACCTTTGAGCTCATTAGCTTCAAACCTACTGACTTTTAACCCTCCTAACTACTGATCACTGAGGCTGGACAGCAAAACTCCTTGAATTGCAGACACCTGGAGAGGAAAACTCAATATCTGCTGCGATTGATAAAATTGTTTCTTGGTCCATTTTGATCCCTTCTCTGTTAAGGCTATCTCTAATTAACTGCAACTGCTCTTTCCGGTAAATGTAGAAAATCTCAGGCTGAGAAGACTTGAAAGCAGACAATACAGGTAGCACAGATTATGTTGCTGTGTTGATGACTGAGATACTTGAGTTGTCACTAGAGTAGATCTGGTTCACATTTTTCTCAAAATATTGTTTAATCCATATTTGCTGCATTTCTTTTACAAACGTTGCGTTTTGAAGACCATTCGATGAAATCGCCTATAACAACTATAACAGAGGCTCCAGATTTTTTTAGATTTCAATAAATAATTTATAAAAAATGTTCAGGTCCCTGGCACTACCCATAAGTGAGCATATCAGCATTTGAATGTTATATATTTTAAAATCTATTAGTGGAGAAGCTATATCATAACTATCTTTGAGTATAGACAAATTTTTGGCATTTTCGAAATATTAAAGCCTTGTAACAAAGCTGTACCATTGATTTTATATACACACTGGCAGATTTTTATCCAATGGTAAATTTTGTATCTTTAATTATTAGTTGTTTTAGAGTCCAATTGTGGAGTGGTAATTTGACCTCGCTAACTATTCTAATTAATGGCCCAAATATTGCTATTACATGAAATATCTACTTGTAAGTTATAATATAATCAAATGATGTATACCGCTGCTTACTCTGTAGTTGTTTTTTCTTTTTTAAGTCAGAATACTTTTTATTGCAATTCCAGTAACTTAAGCTAGTAACGTACAAAAGGAAAGTTACAGAATGGTTGTTTACCTTAGGAGGGGGTGCATCGGAGTTGCTTATCGCATCCAGTTATAGATAGCTAACATCCTGGCCTATACCATTTATATCCACCACTCAACCACGACCTTACCAAGTTAGGTATTTGTTCTCATAAAATAAAAAAATCTGTTGTGGTGTTTTATTACTATTTTTTTTCCTTTCTAATTCTCTGACCTCATAATTTCTTGTTATTACTCTTTCCTATTTTTTTTTTTTTTTTTATCTTCAATCAAATTCCTATTATTCACTTCAACAAATTCACAATTATGAAATATGTATGGGTAGATCCAATCAAATAAATTAAATTGCAACATATCCTTGCTTGTGTATATTGATAATTTACAAATTCCAATTAATCTCACTTTAAAAAAAATATTTATTGTTATTATTTTTTTTTTTTTTTTCAAATAGACCTTTGAAAGTCGACTCAAGTAATAATTAAAGACTCAAATGACGACTCAAGCCCACGCACAGATGTGAATCTATGTGGGCATTATTTTGTTCTCCATTGCTAAATATATTTGTTAATTTTAGAATTTATTGTTTGGAAATAGAAGTGCACTGTAAATTATTTGTTTTTTTTGTATGTAAATTGGAGAAATAACCTTATTTTGATTTGAATTTTGATTTTTGAGAATTCCCAGAACATCACACTTACTTTTGAACAACTCATGACAGTGTTATATCAAATCGAAGCTATACTGAATTCACGTCCAATTTCTCCTATGTTCCAATGATCCCTCAGACCTTTCTGCCATTACACCCGGCCACTTCCTTGTGAGCGGTCCTTTAGTAAGAGTTCCTGAACCATCTCTGTTTAATTTTCCTGAACATCATTTATCAAGGTGGCAATGAATGCAACAATTGCAACAACATTTCTGGAAAAGGTGGTCCACTGAATATTTGATTGAATATTTTATTTATTTAATTTCTTTTCTCAACATAAGTTTTAAAATAAGTAATATACTTGTTACTTTTATTGTATGGCATTACAGAGGAATCTTGACTGAAGATTAAATTTTATGATTATGAAAAACATTTTATAAAATAAAAATCTTTGAAGTAATAACTAGTAATGTAGACTTATTCTTTACAAAATGGTATTTAGTGTGGTTGTATATAACTTTACTAAAAATTAAGGAATTTATCATTTAAAAACCAATTGCATATTTCCAGTCAAAGTGAAAACAAAAGTAAGTTTAGAACCACATTTTACATAAAAGATATAACAACATTTTATAGATGAAAATACAAACTGCATAACAAATATTGAAATCAATCAACCAAACTAAAATCATGCTTTGAGACAGAAAGTACTGTCTTTATCACAAATATTAGTTTACTGATAAATTTTATGATATCTACCTTTATATGGGACATTTTTTGCTAGTTTAATTTTCATGACTCAAAATGCAGATAGATAATTCTACAAAAAAATCACTTAGTAATTAAATTATAATTCACAGGTTAAATTTGGAGCATTAGGCCTAGGATTTCAGTCGTAATGAAAGGAAAGGAAATCAGCAAACCTGATAAACTTGGTAGACTGGTGCACTGTAGATAGAGACACAATCACATCATAAAGAATTGGTTAGTGATAAAGATTAATGGTTTCACTTACCAATTCTTCCTTTACCTCCATTAGAGGGACATTACTTTAATTTCTTTTACGTACTTAGGCACCAATCGAATACTTGATTATAGATTTACTGGCAGATTAACTGTTCCCAATGAAATGGGCGATAATAAATAGGAGGGAAGTAAAATAAACCAATATTTTCTTTATTTAACTAAGTAGACAATATTTATGCAATCTTAAGGCAAACTGTGGCTAATAATCTTTATCAACACAACCATGTTTCCTATCAATAGGATTATTGGAAATTAGCAAATGGCTAGACTCCGGGATTTCAGTATTCAGATTAAAACTGTACCCAGTTACAGTATGTTTTAAATATCAGTATGTTCAAATTAAAAAAAGTTTCAACTTCTAAAGTATTTTATCTTAAAATACAATCTCACCTTTAATTATATTCAATAATTGTTATGGATATTTTAGATAATAGATTCTATATTCGGTCCTCTTAATACCGACATGGCATCCACTCAATGGTTGCTATCGGCGTGGAGACTACTAGAGATGTCTGGGGTGTCCATGTTGGGTGGTAGTCAGTATTCGGATGTTGGTGTAGAGGAGAGAACTGAATATCAGGCTTGTCAATTAGCTGAAAATCAGACAGATACTACATGGTTCAGATCCCACGTAAAGCTGTAGGTCCCTTAGTTGCCCTGGCTATTGAGCTATTAATAAATGGCCCTTTCTGAGGAATAGTCGAACTCAGTTAGTTACCAGACAGCACTGATCCAAAAGCATTTGCGCATTTTGTACTTGTATTATAGTATTTTTGTGCTTATATTGTAATGGTTTTGTGTTGTGTGACGTTCACTTGTACTGTATTTGTACCAACACGTATTATGCTAATTAAAAAACCATTCATATAATCATTCATATTCGTCTTAAAATACGCACAACGTTGTATCGACTTCTCATATGTAAGAATGAGCATTTATTTAGATAATCAATTCAACCTCACAGGGCAATGACATATGTTATTCTCTTTTTATTTTTTTATTCTTGTTGATTTTGTTTTACTAAGACATAAGTTACTTTTTTATATTTCAGATTTATTGTTTGAAATTTAACTAGCTCTTTTTAACTTTCTCTGCCCATCTCTCATGACTGTGTAGAAGGTGAACATTACTGATAAATATTCCGGTTTTGGCCGGGAATTGAATCGTTGCTCCCTATCTCAAGTTTAAAGTCCTGATGATAACACCATAATGATGATAAAATTCGGCTCTCCCTAAGCTTAAATGGATGACGAACCATTATGACTTTGGGTAGCACTCTAAATCAACGTTTTAGGTAGCCACCAACGTACGCAGCTAGTGTATATATAATAAAGCTATACCACATTGTGATTGGCCTATTCTTTTGATCCATTACAAAGATGTCCAGTATCTGTAGTAACCTGAACAGTTTGTATTTATTTTCAGAGTTGGTGTGTATTTATTTTCAGAGTTGGTGTTCATGGCTGAATGGTGGTCAAACACAACGCTCTACGTATACATAGACAAGGAAGAGTTCAACAAGTACTATGGCAAGGAGCATGGTTACCTAATAATGAACCATCGTTACGACGTAGATTGGATTGTAGGTTGGATCTTATGTGACCGCATTGGCGTTCTTGGTGTAAGTATTTCATTTTGGATTCACTGTAGATTAGTATAATCATTTGTAACCTGGCTGCCATTGCTTTTTACAAAATAATAACATAACAGTCTAGTATATAAGTATAGAAGAGATTGTCTTAAGAGGTAGGATCTTAACCCTTGTAAGACCCATCATAACTCTTACTGAATTTTAGAGGGGGTTTGTTGCAACTCGAAGTACTACGTTGCTTGAAACTAGTTTCAATCATTCCAAGGTATCCTACTAAGTTCCACTTGGAACTAAATTGATTTTAACTTCTCGTCTCATTGCAACAAAAATACATAACGGAACTCATTTTCAATTCTCATCTCGTTGAAGCGAAACCAATGGGAACATAACTACCATCTTCACTTAGATCGGAACTTATTTTCAGTTCTCATCTCATTGTGGCAAAACTAACCTATTATCACTTGGAGTATAACTCATTTTATGTCCATTTCATCTTTGATACCAAATTAACCAGCTGAAGAGCAAACCGTAGTAAATTCCTTATTCGACTTTTCCCCCATATTTGTATATTATTCTAAAGTGGTGTATGTATCTACAATTCTAGATTTGGGAGGCCAAAAATATATGTTATATTATTTTTACAATAAGTTAATTTTACTAATATTACAAATTATACCTTAGAATTAAAAAGAATAACTTTTTTATTGATTTTATTGTACATTATGTCTTCATGTTATGTAAGAATTCATGCTTTTCCTTTTTATGTTAATTTTTTATTCATTACAACCTAGTTTCCATGTGGGCTTATACGATAGAGCAAGACACATTAATGTTAAAATTCTAATATTACAAGGAGTAAGTAGACAACGTTTAATGTAAGCATATGTTGATATGCACATAATTTTCAAGGGCTGAATAAGCAAAGAAGAATGCCGCAAACCGCACTTCGAAAGCTTTTAACATTGTTACAAAATGGCTCCTAGTGGGAATTAGGCCCTACAGTAAGGCATTATTTCTAAACCATTTTGTAACGAATAAAACTTTTGAAGTGCGGTTTGTGGTGTTCTTATTTTGCTTGGTCAGCCCTTAAAAATGATTTACGTATCAGCCTCTGCTTACATTAAGAGTTTTCTACTGTCTCCTCATAAAACGTTCCCATAGTAGAATAGCAGAACACTGAATTTATCTTAAAGTAGGTGTTTGTGTAGATTAATCATCTGTGAAGTTTTGTAGCTTCATCTGACAGAGTAACAATAAAATTAAGCCATTCTTGAACTTACACACAAGATCAGTATTGAAACTTTTGACTGCCGCCATTTTGTTTAGGAAAATCTTTTGAGATCTAATTTTCGAGTGATGTTATACTAATTAAAACTTTTAAAATGGTGTACATCAACCTATGTCCACGCCTCCTTACAGGCCATCCTCCTGAGGTGGCAAAGAGGTACTTCTTGCATTAAAAAGTTCAATTTTATTCTCTAGGTCACTGTAGAAAGTTTCATGTTTGTATGTTTACAAGTACAGACAATATTATACCATTTTTTAAAATAAATTCCACAAATTTTAATTTATATAAGAGCGCTTTCGCCGGTTAAGGCATCTTCAGTTGTAAGATGCCTTAACCGGCGAAAGCGCTCTTATATAAATTAAAATTTGTGGAATTTATTTTAAAAAATGACTTTTAATTTACAACCAAAACAATTCCATCAAGCATATACAGCAGAAAATATTATACCATTTCAAGACTTTTTAGTACCTGTGTATAAATGTTATTTAGAAAAACAAATCAAGATATCCTGTTAACAATAACTTTTTAACAAGTTAAAACATTGACATTTTTATAGATTTATACATTATCGCCCCCAACTGCCCCTTATACCCAAACTTATACCCAACTGCTGCTGGGAGTGATCAGTGGTGAGCTCCGGTAAATGCCCCGGGTTTTAAAAGTTAGATTTTACCTGTTTTCAAGTGTCTTGTGAAGGATAAGTTATTTATCTCAGTTTTCTGGTACCGGGTAAATATATTAGGACAGTAATTTTCAATAAATCGAACCACATATTTATAATACAGAACTTAACAATTGTGGACAGCCTATGCTCTGTGTGAAAGTATATGAGCTGAAAGAGGTTTAAGTTCTCATAATTCAGCAGTAAACACATGTTGAAGATGTAAATAGTTATTTGTAATTTTTGATATATCATTGAGTTTTCTTTTATTAATCTGTCATATTTAACCTAAAAGTTTGAAACATATGTTAGTGAACTGCCTGAGTTCAGTTGCCCATAGTCAAAAGCCAACTGGCGCAATCCGGCAAAAGTAAAATATTACGTTACTTCCTACTTGTGCAGAACGTATAACAAACAGTAAACATTATGTCAGTCAGCTGGTTTCAATGTTCCAACAGCTCTCGGCACTAGCGCCTACCTAGCGGCGCTTCACTGAACTGCTAATGGTAAAGTAGATATGAAAGCAAAGTTAACTACTAGCGCTATCTTACAGTGAATTCAGTAACTGTTTGTGGTTCGGTAAGGTAGATTTGAAAGTACAGATAACTACTGGCGCTACCTTACAGTGAATCGAGTAACTGTTTGTGTGTCGGTAAAGCAGATTTGAATCTTCACTTATGGTTTCATTTATCTTTTCTCATGATACCTAAAAATATTTTACCACTATATATCAAATGTTAAATGAATATTGAATATTCAAATTTAATGTAGTTATTTATAACAATGTCCAAGAAGGATAATTTATCCATCAATAATCTAGTGTTTGCCAGAATCAAAGGGTATCCTTTCTGGCCAGCTAAAATAACCTGTATAGATGATACAAGTCACAAATATGTTGTTAAATACCAAGTTAAGTTTTTTGGAACAGATGAGATTGGTAATGTGGGAAAAAATGATATTTGTCAATATTCCGAAAATAAATTAAAATATCAACTGGATTCAGTTGCAAACAAACATAAAGCGAACTATAAAAAAGCTCTACATGATATTGGGAAGGAATATGAAAAAACCCAACCATCAAGTCCATCCTCAAGCAAGCGGCCTATAAATTTATCCAACTCGATCAACCTTATTAATAAAACTTCAACTCCTAAACCCGTCAAAGAACTTGACTCCTTTTCATCTACACCTCATTTACTCGAAGTAACACCTACATCAATGTCCCTCACAAAAGATGCTGAGACCAGTACTACTGTGGATATTGATCCAGATTTTCAACTGCATGCTGTTATTGACAGATGTATATCTTTGGAAAAGCTATTGATGGAAAAAGACGAATTAATCCAACAACTTCAGGATGAAAATGCGGAAAAAGAAAAATTGCTAGGAGCCCCTCAAGATTTTCACACACAAATTATCAAACAGGAACTGAATAAATTTAAACTAGAAAATAAAAGCTTACAAACACACATAGACATTCTTCAAAATGACTACAAGAGAATTGAAAAAGAACTGGATAACAAAACCAACCAACAATGTCTCCACTGCTTCCCTCCTCTTCCAAGTTTTTCTCAACCAAATAATCATACACGTCTTCATGAACAAACTTTCTTTAAGAAAACAGATGGGAAAAAAATACCCTGTAGTGCCTCTGGACCCTTACCGGGAAAAGGTAAACTACTAATATTTGCTGACAGTCACGGTAAACTTATTGGAAATTATGCTCAGCAAAGAACATATACAAATGTAAGTTCTTTTATTAGGCCAGGAGCTAATTTTAACAAAGTCACAGAGGAAGTAAAGAAACTGGGAAGTGACATGAGTAAGACCGATCAAATCCTAATCATAGCGGGTACAAATGACGTTGAATCAACAGATAAAGATCACTTGTTAAATTATGTTAAAAATGTAATTACAGACTGTAAACACACTAATCTCATACTGGCTACCTTACCTATGAGATATGACACATCTGGACTGGATCTGACAATCACTGAAATTAATTTAGAACTGGAAAAATTGGTTGAAAGCAGTGATCATGTAAACCTACTGCCACTCCATCTCCTGCCTAGACACTACTTCACACAACACGGTTTGCACTTTAACAAGAAGGGTAAAAATAAGATTGCCTCTATGATAGCAAATATGTTGATAGAGAGGAAAAGTCATCAAGATCCCGGGCAAGCCATCGTTGAACCTAGAGTCTCTTCTCCTCATCAAGAAGACGTACATGTGGTTGATGGTAACATGAATGATTTTTTTGAGATCTACAAAAATGACTCATCAGTGGGATTTTCTCACACCATCTCTGCAGATTTTGACCACTCACGTCATATGAGTGGTGGAGTTGCTGTCCTGTTCAGACACATGTTTGGAAGGCCGGACTTTACCAACTATGTTGATGGAAAACTCACAACACAAAAAATCCCTAACGGTGCAGTAATTTATAGCCTAGTTACAAAATCCAATTACAATAGTAAACCAACTCTTGAGGATTACAACATGGCATTTAATCAACTTAAAAGAGATTTCAAACAAAGGGGACTAAAGACACTCATCTGCTCACCGATGGGTTGTGTGAGGGATAAGATAACAATTAATCACTTTGCCAAGAAAATTGTTGAGTTTCAGCTAGCTACAAAATCTACTGTACATGTAATATCATACAACCAGGAATCTGATAGAGTCTTGAAGGGGGGTCTTTCCCATTCTGACTTCCTGAAGAATCTCAAAGAAAGTATTGATTTAAACAAAAGCTTATCCGTCCAGAACAATAAATCTTTGTTTATGCCTCCTACACAAGATGAGATGTCAACTCACAGCCTGACCTTGTCCAACACTCCGGCCACTACACCTCTGACTACACTCAACCCTCCAGCTTGTGAACAGCCCTCATTATCGTCCTCACCAAGCATCCCCAGAAGCTCACCTAATGATACATCACCTGTCTCTCCTGTTATCTCTAGGACTTTCTCACCTTCACAGAAGACGACAGACAAATATTTTTTAGCAAACAATGTACAATTAAAAGCAGCAACTTAGGTAGACAATTTTGTAATGTAGCTGTAACTGATATACCTGTACATGGCTCAAGTAGTAGCTCAGCTTACAAAAATCAAAAAAGTTATCCCGTTAACTGTTTATTTTTAAATATTCAGGGTTTAAAAAATAAAATTGATATTGTTGAACATTTCTTACCACAAAGCAAACTAGATAAAGTCTCAATTATATGTTTATCAGAACATTGGCTTAGTAAAGATATTTGCAACATTGCGTGCCCAAAAGATTTTTATTGTGCAGCCAACTTTTGCAGAGAGAATAGCATTCGAGGGGGAACTTCAGTTCTCGTTAACAAAACACACAATTCAAAAAGTATTGACATATCACAATTTTGCTCAGAACTAAATTTCGAAGCTTCAGCAGCTGCTTTAGATTCCCTTAAACTAATAATCATTTCAATTTACCATCCTCCCACAGGTGACCCAAAAATCTTCTTAGAAAACTTAGAAAATCTATTATGTTTTATCTCAACTCAGCGGGGTTATTCAACTATAATTGGTGGTGATATAAACGCCAAATTTGACATTACTTTAAACAAAAAATCTGTAGGAGACTTTCTTAATTTATTAAGACAACATAACTTCTTTTGCGTGAACAAAAATCCCACAAGAGGAGACCGCTGCCTCGACAATATATTTGTAAATTGCCCAGATCAAGTAACCGCATGTACAGTTCTTGATTTTCCCTTTTCAGATCACGATGGGCTCATCTTAAAACTAGAAAGAAACCAAAACTTACAGACCCCATTACAAATAAATAAAAACACTAAAAGTACAAAGCCTTTAGAAATTACTTTTCCAAGATCAGCAACAGGTAATCTAGTAGACTGTCTGCTGGCGCATGATTGGGACAGTTTGATTATAAATGAAAAAAAATTAAGTGCTAAAGAATATTTTACTCTCTTTTTTGAAATCTTAATAAATAAATTAGTATATTGTTCAACTATTAAAAACTCTAGTCACAAAGATAAAAATTTTAGAACCCAAAATATATGGTATACATGTGAAATGAAGCAAATGAAGGAGCGACTTTTGTTCTTACACAAACTAATGAAGAATTCCAACTGTAAACGGTTACAACAAAGCTATGCAGATCTCAAAAGGCAATATAAAAAATCTGTAGAAGATGCCAAACTTGTTTATAATGCAGGTAAAATTGAAAGTAGAAGCAACAAATGTAGAGCTGCTTGGAAATTAATTAAAGAAAATACTGACAGTCCATCCCCTCAAGCAGATATGGCTGTTACTCCAGATAGTTTTAATAATTATTTCATTAACTCAGTTGCGCAAATTAAAAATGATATCATACAACCTAGTATTAACTGCTTAAATTTAACTCAAAATTACCCTATTAAAAAGAACAATTTTAATTTTGCAAGTGTCTCTTCTGATGATGTACTGGCAGCTGTTAAAAGATTGAAAAACTCAGAAAGTAAAGACATATTTAATTTATCCAATAACATTTTCAAAAATATTCATCACACTTTTTTAATTCCTTTCACGTTATGCATAAACAAGTGCTTGGCTGAAGGTTTTTTCCCAGATGAGTTAAAGTTGTCCAGAATTTGTCCAATATTCAAAAAAGGCCCTAAAAATGAACCCGAGAGCTACCGTCCAATATCTATCATACCAGTTCTTTCTAAAGTTATTGAAATTATAGTGCATGATCAATTGGTTGCATACCTAACTAACAACAATTATTTAAATATAGAACAGTTCGGTTTCAGAAGAGGCAAGTGTACGGTCGATGCTATCGCTGCTCTAATCAAGGAAATTCTTACCACTTTCGAGGACAAAGGCTTTGCTCAGGCTACTCTGTGTGATCTAAGCAAGGCATTTGATTGCGTTGATCATGCAGGGTTGATTGGAAAACTTAATTTTTATGGAATAACTGGAATTGCCTCAAATTTTTTTCAAAACTATTTAAAAAATCGTATGCAAAAGGTTTACGTTAACGGAAACTGGTCCAGCGAGGTTAATGTTCCATGGGGAGTGCCTCAAGGCTCAGTCCTTGGCCCTCTTTTATTCTTGATACAAATTAATGATCTTCCTAATGTTTTAAAAGCAAAATCTTTCTTGTATGCTGACGACACAACTTTTCTTAATATACATCCTGATTTTAACTGTTTACAAAAACTTGTTAGTGATACCTTTGAAGAAGCATCGGTTTGGTTTAGATCAAACGGCTTCTTACTAAATGAATCCAAAACCCAAAACATTCTATTTAGCTTAAGACAAAATCCCTCAAAGGAAACAAAATTTTCTGATAGTGTAAAGTTCTTAGGAATCATGATAGATAACAAGTTGACGTGGAGCACCCACATTGAATTCATTTCAAAGAGGTTATCAAGAGTAATTTATTTGTTAAGGCGAATTATGACTTGCGTCCCAGAAACCTATGTAAAATCATCATACTATGCTTTTTTCCAGTCAATCATCAGATATGGACTTGTAATTTGGGGTAACAGTTCAAAAATTAGTGATATTCTTTTACTGCAAAAGAAGGCTATTAAAGTTATTTCAAAGTCACAACTGCGTGACCATTGTAGACCATTATTTATCAATCTTCAAATACAAACCATTATAAATTTATACATATTTGACTTGGTTTCTTATATTCTCAAAAACTCTGATTGTGTAACATTTGTTAGTGACTGTCATAATTACAATACCAGAAATAAGAACAACATCTCAATAAATCACTGTAGGCTTAGTACAACTCAACGTAGTCACGTTATCATATCTCAACAGCTGTACAACAAACTAAGACATCTAATTAATAAATATCCAACCAAATTATTTCTAACTAAATTTTTTAATTGGCTCGTTCAAAATCCATTTTACACCCTATCAGAGTTTTTGAGTCTTAGGGAAATAGTTTTTTAGTGCACATCTAAATCTGAAGGTAAAAAGTAAATTTGTTATTATTGAATATTATCTCAATTTTTGACATGTGTGTAAACACTAATAATGACTTTGTCAATGCATTTTTTGTAAAATGGCAATAAAGATTGATTGATTGATTGATTGATTATCAAAATCAATTTTGGTGTTTGTAATCCTTAGTTTGGTTTGCAAAGCAGAATGAAATTCCATGATACTTTTATTTTCTTTAAAGACTTTTAGCATAACATGAAAAGTATTAGTCCTCAAATCTAAAATTGTATTGCAAAATTATGAGTAAAAAATATGCAAGCTAATTGAAAATATTATTGACTCATTTTTATTCATTAGATAGTAATAATATAATTTATGTCTGGAAATTGATGCAAATACACTCTAAAAGGTTTTTAAAAAACAACATTCATGTCAATTTTAATATGCTTCAATATCGTCAAACACAACATCACTTTCTCCTAGTTTACTGTTAGTTTGTACCACAGTAGTTTATTATTTCTTGTTATTGTAAAGAATGTATTCTCCACAAACTTATATTTGATGTGTAAACAATATTTTATCAGATGCAAGGCAACATCTTCACAACCTATATTGACGTATATTTTATGTCCTACCTGAGTATAGTTTCAAAAATGGACAATTTATCAAAGTTTTTAAAACTTTTGATTGCAAGAACTCTATATATATTCTTTAATGAATTTTTCATGAATGTTTAAAACTATTGTATTAAATATATTGACTCAGTGTAAAATGTGTTTTTTAAAACAATGTAAGGGTTTTATAAAATTTGAATGCTGTACATTTTACAAAGTTATATGATGACACCATTCGATATTTGTATGTGCAAATTTTGAAAAAGTATGTTTTGACTTTGACGTGATTTTCAGTGAAAGCATATACAGTGGTTTTTACATTTTGTGTTATATAATTTAATGAAGTAATGTAAAGGCTCCTAATTTGAATCAAAGTTTAACTAAAGAAATTAGTTGCAATGTTTAAGTATGCATTTTTTGTTAATTGGGAGAACATTTTTGAATGCCACTGGTTTAATAGACTAAGAAATGAAAGAAAATTAGTTAGCATTAAATTATAAAGTAGTAAATTAATTAAATATACTAAGCTAAGAAATATACATGAAATTTAATATTTTGTGTGAATGAAACAACAAGTGTTAATGAACAAGTGGTAAGGAAAATGAAATTCAGTATCAATTACACGTATGTCAAAGTTTATCGCTGAGCTTGATATCAATTATCTTTGCTATTGCTTGGCTAAAATGTAGAACCATTAAATGAAGGACATATTATTACCATCTTGATTGCTTCTAGAAGAATATGATAGTACATTTATGACCTTGATTTATATAATCTAATGAAGAAATAAAGCTGTATTACGGAATAAGTAAGTGATTTCTCTTACAAGAAGAAATAAAAACTAAATCAAATAATTGGAAGAACATTCATTTTAATTTAAATACACGTATTATAATCTTTGCGAATATCCATATAATCAGACAAATAGAAGATCTCTCTTACGTAAGGAGTCTTGTTATATTACTATTAAGGTGATGTTGGATGTATCAGTGCAGAACTGTTCTCCAAGCATGACGGCACTTTCACGCACATTGCCTCTCACAGGCATGACTTATCTTTTCTGGTTATCTCAGGGTTTAAAATTGTGAGTTCACACTTTGCAGGCACACCATCAGTATATGAATTAACAATAATAAGATAGTTACATTGGTATGAATTTATTGAAATTCGTATTGTATTCTTAAGTCCCAGATCTTTTAAAGATCTTAATTTGGATCATAAAATAAACGAACTTATTTTTTAAACAAAACCTAACAAAATCAAAAATATTCCTAATGTTAGTATTAATGGAACCTCTATAACCCCAACCAATCAACATAAATTTTTAGGATTAATAATTGATGAAAATCTTACTTGGAATAAGCAAGTTGATTTTTTGAATTTGTGTTGATCACGCTTCTTCTGGAATTTATGCTCTTTCGGCTATCTAAATTTTGCTCTAAAGAAACTTTACGAACTGTGTATTTTGCATTTATTCATTCATCAATTTCTTCCGGAATCAGCATATGTATACACAGAATACTTCAAAACTAAATTTAGACAGAATACTACGCAATGTACTTGAGTTTGAACCACTGCTACAAAATAAATACTCATCTGATTCCGTTGTGCTGTACACCAAAATTTAGCTTATTTAATTCTACATAATTTCATATAACTTACATTTTTTTAAAACTCTTGCAGTCTGAAAAATGGCTGATACAAACTTCCAAAATGATTCAAAAATACCGTATTGAAAAATAAAGTAAGATTATAAAACGGTAAGTGCAATAAAAAAAATTTACAATTTTATATCACAAGATAATTCAACAAACATCGATGTGCCGCAATACACGCGGCCGACCGAGCCATCGGATGCGGTTTTGCCACGTCATGGAGCTGGACTTCCACCCCGTAGTAGGGGACTTATTAGTTATGAATGACAGGTCGACATGTTACAGCTAAAGGCTGATGTACTCACAGGTACTAGAAATGTGATAAGTACGTACTGTAAATCACCAATATAATAGTTGGCTCTCATTGTCACGTTACATTCAGCTTGTTACATGTGAAATTTATTATTTCAATACTTTCACTGTAATAAACCTTTTATGCACTGTTTTAAACACTTCCAGGCGCACGATAAGGCAACGCCGAAATTCTCAGTTGAAACTAGTTTTGAAGTGCTGTTTTAGAGATTTGCTCACACATGAGCGCATATCGATGTCTGTTGAATTATCATGTGACATAAAATCGCAAGATTTTTTTATCTCACTTACCGTTTCATAATCTTACTTCATTTTTCAATCCGGCATTTTTTAAGCGTTTTGGAAGTTTGTATGATAAGCCATTTACAAGATTGCAAGGGTTTACAAAAATTACAACAGAACATTTTACAAGAGTAAAAATTCTAAAATTTGAACAGACTACAAAAAACAACCTTATTCACACATGGTTAAAGTTCCACTGAATTTAGTACTTTGTGTTTTAGAAAATTTCAAAGTTAAGTTTTACTCCAAAAGTATTAAAATTTTGTGTTTTTTAGTATTCTGCCTGCTATACAAAATTCTTTACGTTTTCAAAAAAATATGTAAGTTATATGAAATTACGTAGAATTAAATAAGCTAAATTTTGTACAACAAAACAAAATCGAATAATGAGTATTTATTTTGTAGCAGAGGTTCAAACTCAAGTACATTGCTTTTTGAATCTGACAGTAATAATTCAAAAGCAGGCCAAAAGGATAATCTTAAATTTAGACCCTTTTGCATCTGTCAGAAACCACTTCAAAAGCCAAGAAATTGTGACTGTTTGTTCGTTATATGTCTGGGAGGGTCGGTGGGTCTGTAGTGCTGTACGCGTCTGGGAAGGTGGGTGGGTCAACAATACCACTATACGTGTTTGGTTGGGTTCTTAACTATACCACCACACGTGTGTATAGCTGGATGGGTGGGTCCATGTTATTGTTATGGCTGCAAAACGTATTTTGAGGGCTTCCCGTGACCTTCAGGGTAAAAATATTTAACAATGTAGGCCTTATTATTATATCACCCGCCCGCCCTTACACGAACATTGGTATTGACTCACCCACCCACCCTTACACGAACATTGCTTTTTTACAATGTTCCTTGAAGTACTATTGTACGTCTAAAGGTAGACGGGTGGGTCAGTGCCACTGTACGTCTAAAGGTAGACGGGTGGGTGAGTGCTACTATATGTGTAAGGGTGGGCGGGTTGGTCAGTACCACTGTAACTGTTAGGGTGGCCAGGTGGGTCAGTGCCACTATATACGTGTAAGGGTGGACGAGTGGGTAAGTACTACTGTACATCTAAAGGTAGACGGGTGGGTCAGTGCCACTGTATGTGTAAGGGTGGGCGGGTGGGTCAGTACTATTGTACGTTTAAAGGTTACAATGCCACAGTACGTTTATAGGTGGGCGGGTAGGTCAACGAGAATGTACGTGTATGGGCGGGCGGGTGGGTCAATACCACTGTACGTGTATGGTCGGGCGGGTAGGTCAATGCCACTGTACGTTTATGGGGGGGGGGGGGGTCAATGCCACAGTACGTTTATAGGTGGGCGGGTGGGTCAACGAGAATGTACGTGTATGGGTGGGTGGGTGGGTCAACGAGAATGTAAGTGTATGTGCGGTTTGGTGGGTCAACGAGAATGTACGTGTATGGGTGGGCGGGTGGGTCAACGAGAATGTACGTGTTAGAGTGGGCGGGTGGGTTAATGCCACTGTACACGTATGGGCGGGCGGTGGGTTAATGCCACTGTACGTGTATGGGTGGGCGGGTGGGTCAATGCCAATGTACTTGTATGGGTGGGCGGTTAGGTCAATGTCACTGTATGGTGTATTTGTTTATGGTTATTTGTGTATGGGTGGGCGGGTGGTTCATCATCCTAATCCTCCTAATACTACTGTACGTATATGGGTGGGCATGTGGGTCAATACCACAGTGCGTGTATTGGTGGGCAATATTGTATGTATTTATTTAATATTGTTTTGTATAGATATATATATACAAAACAATATTAAATATTGAACAATCCTTTCAGCATTTATCACTTCTTGGAGATTTCCATTCTTATAATACAAGAAATAGGAACAGAATTGCCACTGACCTGCACAATTTGGAAATCTATAAAAAGAAGTCAACATATCAAGGAAGCAGTTTTTTAATGAATTGCCAGAATGTATAAAAATTAAAAAAGGAACTAAATGTTTTAAACCCCTGTTGGAAAATTATTTGATCAAACATTCACTAAATACTCTTGATGAATTTTTTTCTATTGATAAAAGTTGATCCTCTGAGATATGATGTTTCTTTTGATTAATAATCTATGTTAATGGATTATAATACTATGTGATTATAGATAGTTTTATTAAACAAATTTATGTATTTACATTGTAATACTTCAATTGTAATTATAATGTATTATAATAATCTGGACACCATTCATGTACATGTTAATGTTTGTACTTTTTTTGAATAAAGCTCTTTTCAATTCAATATAAGATTTATGACGAAATTAAATTATATTTGTCAAATTGGATTGGATGTTACTGTTGAAGTGTTTTTGACTTTTGAAGTTAGGTAAAAAACTGGATACAATTGGATGGGTCTCACCAAGGTTTGTAGTTGTATCAAGTTTAAATCTTATTTATCATAACATATATGTTTTAGGAAATTTTTTTTGACTTAAATACTTTTTTAACACTTCATAACTCATTAGGGATTAGGGCCTTTATACACTGGCTCTTACTTTCACTATTTCAAAATGGAGAGCGAGTCTTTCTTCTTCCCACATTGCTGGTCCGGGCACAGGAAGTCGATATTTTAGGGAAGTGGCTAATTAACATCCTGTCTCATAAGAGTTTTTATAATTCTGGAAAATAATAAATAGTTGGTTTGAAAAATTAAATAGATTGGTATAATTATTACATAATTCTGTACTTAATATTATAAACTAAACTATTTTTAATATATAATTCTATTTTCTATCTGCACAGAGTAATTTCCGGTTTTGTACTACAACTAGTGAATAAAATAAAATATAAATTAATTTATTGTACATAACATCAGCTGTTTTATTTAAATAAGTACAGTACAACCTCGATTATCCAACTTCGCTTTATCCGGTAGTCCATGTCATCCAGTTCGGCAAGTAGAGTACAATAAAAATTATTTACAAGATAAAATCACAATTAATCGGAAGCGCCTTTCAGTTTTTAAACACAAATGTCATACACAAGTGTTTCATTTTTGCATTTCACAAATTGCAGGGCTGTATTGACTAGTCACCCTCTCTCGACAAGCAGTCACTTCTTACTGCGCAATAATTTAATAATGGACCTGAAGATCTGAGCTGGCAATGTTCTTTACTTTTGTTCAGTGTGGCTGATTGGAAGAGTCAGTGGGGGTAGTGAAATGGTTAATTTTATGTACACAACCTCGGAATCGTCAGTCTTTTATTTATATAGTGGAGTGAACACATATTCTTCTTTTTAAGCAGTGGTTTATTAAAAGTGAGTAAATGTTTTTCAGCCAAGATGAGTGAAATAAAAAGAAAAAAAGTGGTTGTAACTATAGAAGAAAAACTTGGACCGAATAGAAGACTTGACTCAGGGGAATCAGCCAAAAAGATCGCCATTGAGTTAGGCGTGGAAATATTGTAAAGCAGCGTCAAAGTTGGCGATCATGATAAACATCGGTTGTATCATTACAATTGCTGCAAAGCGCATTGTTTCACTTGCAATTGTAGGCGCCCCGCTTATGCATGCTATCTGATCAGTTACTAAACGTGTTTCTCCAATAAAATCAAGTTATTTATGACTTGTGTTTTATTCGGTTTGACCCTCGCCACATTAGGCCAGATAACCAAGGTTGTACAGTATTCTGAGTTCGGTAGTTAGCAGTGCTCTCAAACGCCAAAAGTTAAAAGCGTAAGATGTAAACAACTGGTGATGTCATGGCCAGATGTAAGATGGCGACAGGCCGTCTGTCTAATAATAATATGTAAGAAAGAGATCTGTTTAAAGTGAAAAAATAAATGGTTCCTATGTATTAAAATATTACAAATATGGTTTTAATTGATTAATAATGATTCTGGAATGTAATAAAAATATTATATCATTGATGATTAAAACAGGTAAATAGATTAAATAGGTTTAATATGTCATAGGATATTATGCTATGCCGTAATTTTCCAAGTTTCAATAAATGTGATTTCTAGTAAATACTGATAGCAAGCTTGAAATTATGGCTTAAATTGGTGAATTAGAGTATTACTGAAGTTAACAATGCTAGGCTTAACTAACTAAAATGATAGATTAACATTTAACGGCTGAGATTAATACTATGTACATTACGATTAGGCCTAGTTTTAAAACATTGCAAATATAGCGGTAGTTGACTTTAAAGACAGTAGATATGATCTGATGAGTTATTATGTATATAACAAGCAATTTGATGAAAAGATTATGTATCTTTTATCATAGAAGATTGTTTCTATGACAAGTCCAAAGCCTTAACCACTAAGCCAATATACTAGGCAGCTAATGGTGAAGCAACAGCAACTGATGTTGGCAACATGCTAAGGTCATTGTTTCCTAAAATAGTGCATGCAACACCTATTGAAAGGGAAATTATCTTTCAATCTTCACCCCCCCCCCTCACCCAGATTCTTTTTAGCCTACACACTGGAGAATTCACATTCCTCTATTCCTTTGTATTCATCACCAAAATGGTTATCATAGGTTCCAAATATCGCAGGGATGGATATGACAGGTTTTAACATATTTTGTTGTATCTTTGTATCTCCGAAAACAACAAACTAAAAATATTTGTAAAACTACCAGGTAACGCAAAACCCAATATAGATATTGACGTATGTAATGGTTTACAAAACTAGTTCTTGCAAAATACCGATATAACTTTTTGGTTGTCAATCTCTGTGTGGCTAGAAAGAGCATTGGTTTCTCTATTTAGCAACAGTTGGCACAAGTTTCTGTTAAGTGGTTCATCTTTAACGATCTGTGGAAAATAACAAATTTCATCTAAATGAACAGAAATGCATGTGCTGGTTTAAAATGAAATGTTGCATTTTAGGCAAGAAATGTATTATCTGTAAAAAATTACTTCCTAAATTGATTAGTCATTTAATCAAAAATCAAACATAAGTTATATAAATAATTGACAATCTTTTTGTCCTTTATTATAATTGAAGCATTATATAACCATTTGACTACGCACTAATAACTGACCAAGAGGAGTCTGCCAAACCTCTTTATAAACAACAGTTACAACACCATTTTGACTTTCATTGTCTATAACCAAGAGGAGCCTGACAAACCTCTTTATAAACAACAGTTACAACACCATTTTGACTTTTACATTGAAAAATTAATATCATTATCAAATGAACATTTATATTTAACAGTATACTTTAAAACCTACAAAACAAAATTAATGCTAGAGCAACATGACCACAGAAAGTAACATAGAGTTTTCCGTTGGGGAGATAATCTTTGCAAAAGTAAAAGGTTATTCACACTGGCCTGTTATTATTGATAACATAGAGAGCAACGGACGTAACAAAACACCTCAGTACAAGGTAACTTTTTTTGGTACAGATGAAATTGGAATAATTAAATTGGAAGATATCTTCAAATACACAGAAAATATTGAAAAGTATGGAAAACCCAAAACAAACAATTACAGGAATGTAAAATTTAATAACGCTCTTCTTGAAGCTGATAAACACTTAAAAGTGAAACAATTGAAACTTCTCTTTCCAGCACAGCAAACATAGAAGAACTGCAAGGGAAAATACTCAACCTTACTAAGCAAGACAATCTAGATCATGAAACCTCTCTTTCATTGGCAGCTGAGGTTGGAAACGCACTCCTTTCTGAAAATACACTACTCAAGCAACAACTACATGATTTAAGCTCCCAGAAATCAGAATTTCAGTTAGAACTGGACGACAAATTACAGTTGGCAGAAGAAATAATAAATGATCTTAAAAACAAAATCAGCACTCAGGAAAAAGAACTGGAATTCACAAAAAATAAGCTGGAGAATGAACGCACACTTAAGGAAAACATCATTGAACAGTCAGAAAATGAAAAATGCAGTTTTTCTACACAAATAGATGATTGCTTTCAACCAACACAGCTCTCAGATACAAAATAGAACAACTTGATGCTAATCTGACTAAAAACGCTTTGATGGTGGATCCTTCAATTGAAAAAAATAACTCCTTAGAAATTGAATTAAAAGAAAAAAATTCTTTTATTGAAAAACTTACTTCAAATTATAAGGAACTTGTCATTAAAATATCTGATCAGGAAGCAACTGCAAGAGCACATCTTCAATCTCTTTTAAAATTCAACAACTCGCAGACTATCTCAACACTCTATACAAATAATCAGTCACAAATTCTCAAGAAAAACCTCTACAGCGTCTCATTACAAGTAGCAAAAAGCTCAGCTCTACAACCCCTCCCCCTCTCCTCAGAAAGAGCATCACCTCAATACAGTAAATCCTATCACAATCAACCCAACATATGCCACTCAAACAGCTCTACCACAACTCTAGTAAAAAACTGTAACATGTCTCCTGCTACCTCACTATATTCAACCACAAGCAAACATACAACACAAATATCAAGTAATACATTGCGCAGGGGCCAGTCAACAGACAATATTACCTTACAAGAAGACTATTTTAAACAATGTCCTCAGCAAAAAACATTCATAGGGAAACGACCACCAGCCACAGCAAAAATACGAAATCCTGAAGAAACCATTGAAGATTTCTACAACAAGAACCTACCAGCTTATCAAGAACTATTTAAAGAAGATCCAATGATTCTAACCAAATCCCTACAAATATCAACCATTCCTGAAATAAACAGTATAAACAAACTACAAGACAACTCTTTTTTAGCTCCACCCTACCAAAAAGAGGTAAAGCACAAAATAAAATACACATCAAAACGCTACAGAAACTCAAACCTACAACATCCACTCAACTAACTATACTCCACCAGAACATTAGAAAACTAGGCTATAAAAGAGACAGACTAAACCACCTTCTACAACAAGTCTCCCCAGGTATTCTTGTACTTACTGAGCATGGGCTAACAAATGTTGACCTTAAAAATACAAATATACCTGGATATATTCTTATTGCTGATTTCTGCAGGGATAACTATGACTATGGAGGTGTTGCCATCTACACAAAGGAAGACGTAGCTCTGGATAATCAGTCTCAACTTGTCCAAAGTAAAAGTCAAGAACTTCTGTGTGAAGTAGCAGTAGACAGCCTTACATTAAATAAGTTTCCACTACACATAGTTGGGGTATACCGACCACCCCAAAGCAATATAAAAGAAAGCCTAGACATCATCTCTGGTGTCCTGGAAAACCTTAAGCCTTATAAAGAAAAGATCCTTATTATTGGAGATATTAACATCAATAACTTAAGGGAAAATAGTGCAAATGAAAAGATGCTAGAAACTCTTGCCCTACACGATATCCAAAGGCTGTCTTTACCCGCAACCCGAGTCACCCAGCATACTGCAACCTCTATCAACTGTATCTGTACGAACCTTCTTCCTGATAGCCTCAAAGTAGATATTCTAAACACCGGCTTATCTGATCACAAAGGACAACTGTGCACACTACAACTAGCAGCAAATATTAATCAGATTCCAAGCCAGTTTAGAAGAAACATAAATCAACACACAATGACTCTACTGGGGTAAAATTTATCAGAACGCAACTGGAATGATGTGTATAATGCACAGACACCAGATGAGGCTTACAATACTCTTATATCAGCAATTACTCTCAAGATGAATGCCTCATGCCCTGTCAGAAAAATCAGGAAGAAGCGAAAAAACACCTTGCTGAATACTTTGATGAAAGGGCTAGAGAGCTAAAACAAAAATTCCTTGAATCATTACATATGTATGAGATGACTGGGCAACAAAAAGACAAAAAAATCATGACAGACAATAAAAAGCATTATGACCTCAGACTCAGACAGATACAACAAGAAACCACAAACTAGCATATCCAACAGGCAGATAACAAATCAAAAGCCATTTGGGATGTTATAAACAGTGAGAGAGCAATCAAAGAGGTGTGAAAACAAGGCAGCAGCTCCATCTTGTTACAGCAGAAGGGGAAATTAATAGCCCACAGGATATTGCCAACAAGTTCAATAGCTACTTCTGCAGTATTGCAGATGAAACACTGAAGGCAACTGGCAATAATCCACCTTTGAACTTACCATCAAGTTTAAGCCAGAAAACTAACCAGGCACAACAGACCTTGGTACTTACACATACCAACACTCAAGAAGTCAAAGAAATAATTGCCACACTAAAAAGCAAGGACTCTTGTGGTCTAGATGAAATCTCATCAAAACTTACAAAACATTGCTCAGAGGTCTTCGCACCATTATTAGCAGTGGGGGTAAATAAATCATTTGAAAGTGGTGTTTTCCCTTCTGCAATGAAAACTGCTAAAGTATACCCCAAACTAAAAAAGGGATCCACCACTGACTTAACCAACTACAGACCAATTTCTAACCTTCCGACCTTCTCAAAAATAGCTGAGAAGATTGCACTGAAGAGACTCTTAACCTATCTTCAACAACTTGACCTAATACCAAACAGTCAACATGGTTTTATGCAAGGACGGTCAACAACCACTGCCCTGATTGCTCTAATTGAGAGCATTATTGACCAAATTGACAACAACCAGTACACTACAACATTGTTACTCGACTACAGTAAAGCATTTGACTGTTTGGGACATCAGATTATATTAAATAAACTGACAAAACTTGGAATAAAAGGAAATGCACTCCTCTGGTTCTCAAGTTATCTCGAGGGACGGTACCAATTGGTTGAAGTAAGGCATATAACATCAAGATGTGAAACAGAAACCGTCAGATCAAAATGCCTCCCCACTACAAGAGGGGTCCCATAAGGCTCCGTACTAGGCCCAGTGCTGTTCATTCTTTTAACACATGACTTTTCCAATTACATCAAGGACTACAGCACTGTGGTCATGTATGCAGATGACACCACTTTGCTCTGTAAAGAAAACAGCAGATGAACTAAGTATCAATGCCTACATATCATTAAACATAACCTATGACTACTGTGCCTCAAACGACCTTGTGGTGAATCCACTCAAAACCAAACAGATCAACTTTGGTAGAGGAGCCCAGCACACCCCAGCTCTACCCGATGTATCTCTAGAGGAAAAGAGTAAACTCCTGAGCCTTACTCTAGATTCCAAATTAACCTGGAGCCCACATATCCACTAGCTGTGTAAAAACTAAACTCTGCTGTAAATGTGGTGAGAAGGATGAAACAAATAGGCACAACAGATTTAGCTAAAGTGGCATATCATGCACTTCTGGAATCCCACCTTAGGTATAGAATCGCTATTTGGGGGGCAACCTCCTCCACCAACTTGAACAGAGTCCTCACCATCCAGAAGGCAGCAATAAGATCTCTGGCGGAACTCGGCTGGCAAGAAAGCTGCAGAGAAGCATTCAAACATCTAAGAATCAAGAAAGTTGTTGCTTTTACATCCAAGAAGTGATATTTTTAGTTGACAAAGCTGGCCTTCCTAGAAATACCAGAAACCACACGTACAACACTCGAAATGGATCAAATATTATCTTTCCTCACCATAGAACAACATTATTTGAAAAGAAGCCGACTTACATTGGTTCAAGACTCTACAACCAACTACCAAATAAATCAGGACTCTGACTGGACGTGCTCTAAAACAAAAACTTGACACCTGGTTGACAGACCGCCCCATCTACTCCATCGAAGAATTCTACACAAATACCAGAGGATGACCTTCAGAACTATTGTTATTTTACCTTTGTAACTGACGCCATTGCTTTTCTTAAAGAAACTGTAAATAAAGATTATGATTGATTGATTGATTGATATCTTTTTCAGAACTGTAAGGCATATTCTAAGAAATCAGTTAAATATGTGCCAGTAATAGGATGGGCCTGGAAATTTGCCGAATCAGTGTTTCTTGAACGAAATTGGGAAAAAGACAAAGACACCATTGGAGTTCAAGTCAGTGAGTTGGGCGACCACCCAGATCCCATGATGGTAAGTATGATAGATACAGA
The DNA here is from genome assembly GCA_035578905.1 of Stictocephala bisonia. Lineage (NCBI taxonomy): Eukaryota > Metazoa > Arthropoda > Insecta > Hemiptera > Membracidae > Stictocephala > Stictocephala bisonia. The sequence goes on along the minus strand of JAQJVL010000270.1, from coordinate 95,333 downwards.
GAGATAAACTTAAGTACCCGTTGTTTTAGCAAAACATAAATTAAATGTTATTATTTTAGAATTATGTGTTTAATTTACTGATGATTATTTATATGATACATACATACTTGTAAATAAATATGACATTTTTTTCACTATTATAATTAATTAATGAATTGTGGTGAATGAGTGTGATGAACAAGTGTAGTCTTTATTACTAACTAATGTCTACGAACTGAAAACAATATATTTATATCCCCATAAGCAGGGCAGTGTTAAAAAGGGTTGCTAACATTTTCTGTGCTTCGACAATTATTTTTTAAGGTGAGCTCAGGAATTTCATGATGTCCTGCAAAATGAATGATTGCATTATTGTAGGATGATTGTGGATGACCTACATAGTCCGGTAACTAACCAAAATTGACCTTTCATTTGAAGATACATTTTTTTTAAAGTTTAGTGTAAAGCATGGGAGAGACCTAAGGTTTGTCATGGAATCTTAACCACATGATATACAAGTAATTTGTTAGTAGCCTGAACTGGAGGATATCAACGTCATCGCAACATTAACGACGTCACACAACATCAAGTGCGGCTGTACCTTGGACGGGTGACTGCTGAACAATCCTGTTGTGCATTCAGCCAGCTGCCCAGCCACTGGTATTAGTTCAGAAGTCATCTTCAGACCATTGGTCCCCAGGTTAAGTGATAAAGCCCTAACTTCGCCCGGTTAAACAAAACCTCTTTTAACGTTAATTTTTTTGGGTGTAACCAAAGTTTGCAGAAACAAATAAACTTTACCATAAGGTGTGCCTTGACATTTCTAAAAAAATCAACTAATGGTTTTTGCAATTAATCGATGAGGTACTTAATCAATAAAGAATATTTGCTTCATAATAATTATTACAATAGTATAGATTCAAAATCATTTATATGTCTTACAGCTTACAAAAAGCATTGAGAATGTCACATTCAAGTAAGTAAATGCTAAGTCAGTAAACTAATCTAAATATATAACAGCCTTATAAACAGAACCTCTGTATTATAAGCAATCAAACAAGTAAAATAGTTAAATAATTATTATCATTACAGTACAACCTGATTAATTTGGCCCATTTGAACTCAGATGTCCGGATAACCCGGACTAGAAAAAGATTAAAATACTCATTTATTTTTTAAATGCATGATCTTAGCCTACTATACGTTGATCAAGTGACCGCCATGCGTAACGGAGTTGTTTGCAGGGACTGTACTGTACAAGGCGACTCGATGAATCATAGCTGCAAGCGGTACTAATACTGTTTCACTGTATGCCTATGTGTTAGTTGTGTGTTGTTTAGACATACAGTATCCCCTTTAAGTGAAATAATGAAATTTATTTCCTCATAGTTTTATACATGTAATTACAATTTTGCAACTAGGAAATTACCTGACTACAATATCCAGTTAGAAACAAATAATTGTTTAAGTCAGGTCAAACAAAATAAGAAAAAGTAAATAACAAAGTAAGAGTCTAGCAGCTAAAAATAAAACAAAGTGAAAGTGTCATGTAGCGATGTGCGTGCAACATCTGTCTCTTCTCGTTGCACCTGCCACACAATATAGTTCATTATTCGATGTGTGCACACCATCCCCTCTCTTCTCATTGCTTCACCACTTAAGTCAGCTCATTATTCCATTGCATCCAAATTCGGTGATTTGTTATTTTAACTGCTGGATTTTTTGTGTAGGCCTAGATTAGATTAGATACACCGGGTTGTGGTCCTGTCCCCAAGCCCATCGCACCTAGACTCCATGGCCATTTGTGCCCCGAGCCTGACGACAGTGTCACAAGAGACCAGTCTCCCTTATGAAGGACATGATCTCCCCGAGTGTAGCCCTTCTAATATCCTCTGGTTCCAGAAAAGCGGCACCCAGAGTCCTATGCCTAAGAGATGAGAGAGCTCCACAATGACAAAAGCTCTCCTTTTTTGTATGGAACTCTCCTCATCCTCCTCACATGTGGAGTCTTCTGTTAGGCCCATTATCTTCATATGTCTGTGAAGAAGATTATGTCCGGTCAGCATTCCCGTAACCGCCCTCACCTTGGCCCGGTTACAGCTCAGCAGATCTCTGCTGTACCTGCGATCCGGTCCTTGGATAAGTGCACGAGACTGCCTGAGCCCAGACTCGGTCCTCCATCTGCTATCGTGTTCCTCAGAGGTCCACCTGTCAATTCTTCTTTTTACCTTTTGAAGAGGAATACCAAGAGCCGGCTCCGGCCCCAGCAGTGGGCACTTTGCCCCTCTCCTAGCCAGTGCATCGGCTCTCTCATTCCCATCAATACCAGCATGCCCAGGGACCCATATGAGTCTCACCTGTTTACGCTGGCAAAGAGTCTCCAGGATCCCCTGGCACTCCCATACCAACTTAGAGCTGGTACGTGGTGCCATGATCGCCTTTTCGCCGCCTGGCTATCCGAGCAGATTGAAACTACTCCTCCGAAGCCACCTAGACGCATTTCTTCTTGTGTGGCTGTCATGATAGCCATCACCTCCGCCTGGAAGACGGTAGCATTGCCCCCAGAGGTACAGACAGAAATTTCCGTGCCCCCTTCCGTACACCCCAGCACCCGCACCGCCTTCTGTAAGTGGGCCGTCTGTATACCAGACGCTTTCTTTGACTTGTGCAGGTTCGTTACTCCCTATCCACTTATCTCTACTTGGAAGGAAGGCCCTGACCTGCCTGTCAATTCTGTACCTAGGTGTCATTGAGTCTGTTCCCATCGAAAGCAACGGGTCCAGACCAATGTCCCTAGATAGTATTTCCCCATGGAGTCCTGGTTGGCCAGAAAACCAGCCACCAGTTGTCCTTATTCTAAATGCCGCTTTACAAGCCTCCCCTTTTACAAACAGGTCCATTGGGCGGAGCCCAGTGAGGACCTCCATCGCTGCCAATGGGGTTGTTCTAATTGCGCCTGTAATTCCCAGGCACGCCATTCTCTGACATCTGTCTAATGTTAGCCTTGCACTGTTCTGTGCCATGGCCGGCCACCAGACAACTGCCGCATAACATAAGGAGGGCCGAAGTACACTCGTGTATAGCCAGTAAACCATTTTTGGTTTAAGACCCCTCGTTGTCCCAATGGCCCTTCGACAAGCCCAAAAAGCCATTCTGAACTTCCTGGCTTTCTCCTGAAGGTGCTTGAGCCAGTTCAGTTTAGCATCCAGGATAACTCCCAGATACTTAACCGACCCTGTAGCTCTTACCTCCATATTTCCCATAGTGGGCATGTATAGGCCATCCAGCCTCTTCTTCCTAGTGAAAAGAACAAGTTCTGTCTTGTTAGGATTAATAGAGAGCCCCTTGTCCCTACACCACCTTTCTAGGTATCTCAAGGCAGCCTGGACGATGTCCGACACCGTGCTGGCAAACTTACCAACGCCCAGTATACACACATCGTCTGCGTATGCCTGAGCATACACCCCCATCCCGTTCAGCGCCCTTAGTAGGTCATCAACCACCAGGGACCACAGGAGAGGGGAAAGGACACCCCCTTGGGGGCAGCCGCTTCCGACTACAACCTGAACCGACGCTTCGTTCAGTGTTGCAGTAGTTGCAGTTCAGTGTATGCAGCAGAATGGTTAAGCAGACGCTTAACCATTCTGCTACATAGGTAGGTTTCAATCCATCTGGCAATAATGCCCTTGACGCCCGTCCTAACGACAGCAGCGATCATAGACTGCAGGGAGACATTGTTGAACGCCCCCTCTATGTCCGTGAAAACACCCATGGCTAGCTCCTTTTGCCGAATCGTCTCCTCAACCCTCGTGACGAGTCTGTGAAGAGCCGACTCAGCAGATCTCCCAGCCATGTATGCGTGTTGATTTGTATGGAGCGGGTTATCTCTCAATACCCCGTCCCTCATATGCCTATCGACCAGCCTCTCCAATGTCTTTAATAGAAAAGACATGAGGCTGATCGAAGCTGTATAGGCCTAAGCTTATGAGTTGTTATTTGATTTTTATAACTTCAGCCGAGATTTTTGGGTTGAAAAGAATGTGTGACCTTGACACACGTAAACAATACTCAAAGCTGACGCAATAAAAATGTACTAGCGTTTTTACGAAATGAAAAAAAGCTTCTTTATTTTACTAAGGTAATCTGATCTATTAGTAGTTATAAAAGTTATGTTTATTCTATACTAAACGGATTTATTGTAAGTTTATTTACATTATTTTGTTTTCTTTCCATTTTTTAGTTAACCCGAATTTTTGTTGTGTCGGATAAGTCAATATAAACACCACTTAATCAGTTAACAACATAAAAGTTAGTGAACTTTGACTGGTGACCTTGAACGATTTTATCAGTAATCCAAAACATTGGTGTTTGATTGATACACTATAATATATAACCCATTGACATGGTCTAATAAAGAAGAACTTAGTTACTACTCAATATAAATTAATACGGAAACATAGCTAGGAATATGTTGTCATTATGTAAACAATTGTTTGCATATATCTTTTAAATCTAGTTTATGATTCTGATTATGCCTGCAGTTATTATTGTTTGCGGAAGGAACACGTTTTACCCGAGAGAAGCATGAAGCGAGTTTAGCATTTGCCCGAGAGAGAGGCCTTCCGGAGTTGAAGCATCATTTGACACCCCGTACTAGGGGCTTCACTTGCAGTGTCCCTCATCTCCGTGGAAAAGTTAATGTGATCTACGATGTGCAGTTGGCTTTCAAAGAGTAAGTTTTAAGTTCAACTTATTTTTTAAACATTGTGTAATCCATAAGAGTCTTAAGTTTATTATGTGTCATTTTGCTAACATATGTGGAGATATATCAGTTGGTTTTCGGTATTTACGTCTACAAACTGAAATACAAAATGTCTTATGCTTTTCAATTAATAGAATCTTATCAAAGTGGAGAATAGATTGAGTAAGTAGACAAATATGAACTTTGTAATTATTGATGAGGCAATATTTTTGATAGAAAATTATCTGGTGTTTGAAGTGCTATAGTTTACAGTGTGATTAGAGAGTATTAAGAAATTGTTCTTTTTGAGTTATGAAAAGAGAGATACTGTCGTAAAACCGTGCCTGCTCGCTTTGCCGATCATAATATTGTGTTAGATTATATAATCGAAATGTGCAACAAGCTATCAGTTTGAAGTCTTGCAATCAAAATTAACTTCAAAAAAGTCAAGAACACTAAAAAATTAACTAAATACTTTGTTTTTGAAAAACAATTATTTAATCTAATATCCAATTTATAACAGCTGATGTTATGTATAATTTACTGCTTACTGTACTCAATTATTTTTAATTTTAAAAGTTTAGCCTACAATTTTATTCAATTTGGTTTTATTTAACAGCTGTTAATCAAATAATTCAATCAAGTAATATAGCTCCATAAGAATGCCATGGGAATTTTGTAGGGCAGTGGGACAGAGTCCTGAGGCCAGAGAGGAAGAAGTCAATTGGACATATAGTTTATGAGAAATAGTGTTGAGTGGTAAATGGCTTTTATATATCTAGTAATATAAAGTTAATTTTATATATATAGATAGATAAAAATTTTAAATTTTCCGATTGAAATCAGTTTGTTCTCTTAGATAAAAAAAGTTTCAAAGTCAAGACAAATATGTAAGTCTATTTTTAAAGGCCACAAAATACTGTAGTTGACTCTGAATAAGTGAAATATCGGGGTTTTCACCATATTTAGCCTTGTCCTGTGAACTGGCTATGCATTTGGTCAAATTAAATTATAAATTTTCCGATTAAAATCAATTTATTGTCTTATATCAAAAATTTTCAAAGTCTAGAGAAATCTGTAAGTCTACTTTTAGAGGGCATAAAGTATTATATTTGACTCTGAATCAATAAAATATTGTGATCTCGCTATGTTCAGCCATGTCCTATGATCTGGCTATGCATGCTCTAAAACTAAATTGTTAATTTTCCAATTGAAAACATCTTGTTCTCCTAGATAACAAAGTTTCATAGCCTAGAAAAATCTGTAAATCTACTTTAGAGGGCGTAAAGTACAGTAATTGAATCAGTGAAATGTTGTGTTTCTAGCCATATTTAGCCATGTCCTATGACCTGGCTGCACATGTGTTCAGATTAAATTGTTTATTTTCCCATTGAATACAATATGTTTTCTTAGATAACAAATTTTCACAGTCTAGAAAAATCTGTAATTCTACTCTTCCCAAAGGCCGTAAATTAACTAATTTTATTTACATGCACAAATTGAAAATCTAGCTCTACTTTAGAATGAAGGAGGTGAGAGCAAAAAATCATAGAGCCAAAGTTGTAGATCGTCTCAAATCACAGAAAATGGTGTTAGTTTTACTGTAGGACCGTTCATTTAGCAGCTACAGTCCAATTAGAGAAACACTGTTTTTGTCATTTAACTTTTTTGGCATTAAAAATGCTCCATCTTCGATTTAATAAGAATGTTTAAAAATCCCTTCTTATTGCACATAAGACTTTTGACTCTACAAAATTTCAGCCTCGTAGGCTTAGTACTTTTTTAGTTACAGCGATGAGTCAGTGGCATTTGCCTTTTATAGGTATAGATTACAGCACCCCACGTTAGTTGTTCTTTCTAATATTCCTAAATAATTGACAGCTCATCACTTTATCTCTTGTGTGAGTTAGCAAACCTTTTCTATCGAAACATGTATTGATGTTATTTTCTTTCTTCCTGAATTTCTTTGAAGTTTTCTTCTGGCTCAATTCGTTTTGCTCAACCCCACTTATCTTACTCTGACCACTGCAACTTTTCTTATACTAGTTACTTCATTTTCTAGTCTTATTTTTGTGTTACTGCTTGTATCCATTTGCTATTCATACCATCTCAATCTCCATAATTCATAGGTTTTTTTAGTGAGTTTTCGGGTCCAATTTGTTAACTTTCTTTTTTTATTTGTGACTGTTTCTAAATGTATTTTAAAACAGTTTTTACGTGTTTAATTTGTATGGTTAAAAACCGATTATTCTTTTTATTGGTTGTAAAAATTTCTTGGGTGGAAGTTACATTATAGGGCACTAAGCCTGGAATTAATATAATTTGAGATAGGACTTTGGGAAACTTAGATGAGGAGAGAAGTCCATTACCATAATACACAGGGAAGAATATATGAAGGAAAACTCATAATTTGAGTTATGTATTTATATTTACCTTTGTATCCCAGGGGACTTGTCTTCTTATGTAAGTTTACTGATTGAATGTTGCATATTTCAGCTCAACTTCGATTATTTGGCCTATATGGAGGTAGCTCTAGACGATAAAGTATAAAAAAAGTCACAAAAATTTGGTTCTCTAACAAAAAACAGATTCAATAACTCAGATCAGATGGCATGAGAGAGGAACGAATACAATTGCATGGAACGCAATTCGCAAAGGCTGGCGAATTGTTACAAGACAAACGCGGCCTACTACATATTGTTGAAATCTTGTTTCTCGTAAGATATATGTTAAAAAAACTGTTTAACTTACTAACATCATGTGTTAAGTTAATGTATAGTATTTAGATAAAAACTTGCTATATTCAGTATAATTTTAATGATTTTAAAAAGGACATATACCAACTACATCCTTTAAAAGAACTTAATTGTGTTTTCACTCTGCCACTGAACTCTTCTATTTCTCCAAATGATAAATGGACTCCTCAAGTCGCTCTGTAACAGAAGTAAACAAACTGCCAGCTTGTTTCTTCGGAAGTATTACCTAGTAACCGTTAATGCACAAGCTTAAAAGAACAGCGCCTGTAATATTAAAGATGGAAAACTCGAACATTTGTATTCAAGATTTGTGTTGCATTGCTAAACACAAATATAGTTGTAATTTAATCTAATTCAAAAATTGGTTTTGTTTGATTGGGCCTCTTGCTAGCGTAATGGTTTCCAGCCTACTCCTGACTTCAATGCCGGGGATCACAGTTTCAAATCCTGAGAGGTGCAACTAAATATAGCTTGGTGGATTGAAATGTCCCATTACAATTTTGATATACTCAGTAAAAAATGCCACTGGTGTTGAAAAACAAAAAAAGCCGTATGATACAGACAGCAGGATTAAGCAAATTCGGATAGTTGAGGTTGTACTGTATAATAGTTCTTACTTAATTTGTGGTTGGGAGTTGGAATTATAATTAAGGCATTTTTAATCTAAGGTATGATCTTACAGTCTAGACAAGATTAATAGATTTTAAATTAACTTTGCTCTTAATTATTTTCTCAAAGGATTGTGTTAATTGTGTGTTTATTACCTCTGTAATTTTGGTGCTTAGTAGAATATGTTTCTGTTCATTACAGTTCAATTAATCTGTCTTCCTCCTGTCAAAATTTGTAATTGAAAGAGTAATTGTAACATTTTAATGTTTGGAGAGCGAAATTTGATCGCAAAATTACTAATGATACATTTTCTATTTTCCAGCTGGGAGATATTTCTAATACTGTAACCGATTATTTTCTTTTCCAAATTACAACACATTATACTATATAATATATTAAATATTTCTAAATTCGTCCAGATCATAAAAATATTGTCAATGAAACAGAGCCAGCAGAGGGGCTGGACAGGTTGTTTTTGAAAAATTCTTCTTCAGTTTCCCCACAAAAACTTAACTCAAATTTTTACTAATTTACTTGACTTTGACCCACCCATAACATAACCAAGAATTGAAAAAACTCCTCCACATGCCAATCACCAAGACCTAACTATTGGCCACACAAGTTTGTTAATCAATCTTATTCCGCCCCAGTTCAATATCCATTAGTAGAAGTCCACTAGCAGATTGGGTTATTAATAATAATAACATTCCCCGAAACCATGAACCATCTTAGGGTAGGCATCAGTTATTGCAATTCATTTACCAGGCCTAAAATCCTCAAAGGCTAATCTCTCCTCCTGGAAAGCCTATTGAGGCCAGCTATAATTTCATTACTGAACAAATTTCTACCTTTTGTCGATGGCAAACTCCAACCTCTGGTATGACAACTTCCTTCTTACATTCAGGACACCGATAATTTCCTCTTAGTCTTCTCTCCAATCTCCTTTAACCTCTCCCTTCAAATACCAAACTAGTTAACATGGATACCACTTAATTTTACACCAATATTGATCGACTGCCTGTGCTTCCCTACCCTGGCTTATCCTTCTTCTTTAAGGTTCCCTCTAACCCATTACACCGATAAAAAAGCTCGACTTGCAGCATTACCATATAACAATATTGCATAGTACCTGTGCTTTTATGTTTAGTTTCCGATTTCTAATAATCTCGAAATATAGTGATCAGGGTCAGAAGAAATAAGTTTTAAAGAAGCCTATTTAACACGATTTGGCCATGTCCTATGACCAGGTTATTTCTGTATTTCAGTTAATTTTAACATTTTCTGATTGCAATCAGGTTGTTTTCCTATGTAACAAAGTTTCATAGTCTAGAAAACCCTCTGAGCCTACTTTAGGAGAGTGCAAAGTTACAGTGGTTAGAGTCAGTGGAAATTACCTTAAATATTTCACAGTGACAACCATTTAAATGGCTACTTTATTATAGCCTTATTGTGCATATAGTCAATAAGGAGATACGCTGTGTCAAATTTCAGCTTCATATACTCTGTCAATCACTAAATATCAAGACAGGAAAGAAGTAAGTGCAGATTACATGGCTTCGCATGTTTTGCATAGTTGTTATGGGGCTGTATACAAATGAATTTTGAAATGTTTTTTTTTTTTTCAAATTAGCTTTTTCTCCTGGATAACAAAGTTTTATAAACAACAAATGTATAAATCTACATTCTTGCAAAATAGGTCAATTGTGTCTGATGAATCGGTGGAATATCAGGTTTTAGCCATTTTCAGCCTTGTCCTATGAGCAGGCAATGGCTGTATCCAAATTAGTTTTGACATTTTTTTTGTTTAAAATCAGTTTTTCTCTTGATAAAACAGTTTTAGTCTATACAATTCAGTAAGTCTAATTCTAGAGGGCGTAAAGTAGGAAAATTGTGTCTGAAACAGTGGTTTCTTGCCATGTCTACACTCTTCTTACAATATGAGAATTGTTATAGTTCTACAAATTCATCATTTCTTTTTTCCTGCAAAATTATTTGTTCTTACACCTATTTGTTCTATTAGGTGTAAGAATTTTGTTGTCCAGAAAACCAATAAGTCCCATTACTTTCAGAGTATGTGAAGGAGCCGTCTTGAGTGACACACAAATTTTAAATCTACCTCTACCTAACAATGAAGGAGACAAAATAGAGCAAAAATGTACAGAAACAAAATTGTTGATTGTTTCAAATCTGTTCCTGAAATTTAGCCGCCACAGAAAAATTAGAAACCTTTTTGACATTTCAACATGTCTGCACTAAAATAGCTGCCAACTTGGTAGAATTTGTTATAATCCCTTATTATTGCTCACCTACAACATTGGACTAATCATCCTACAAAATTTCAGCCTCGGAGGTGTCAGTAGGTTTTGAGATACATTGATCTATGAGGGAGTAGTATTTTATATATATATAGATAGATAGATTCCTCACAGTCTTGGGCTAGCTGCTATCAAGCACTTTCTCAACACACACGCTCCCAATGCCAAAGTTAGCATTCTGTTCCCAAGTCAACTAACTCAGTTTATCCTCGAAAAGAACTCTTTCCAAAGTTCTAGCATCAACTATCTTCAGATCAAAGGAACCGCTTATGATACTTTTTAAATACTGAGTAACTTAGGGTTAGGAATACCAACATTTGTTTTTCATTATATTTTCTTAATTTTTATTACATTAATTTACTTGTCTTTATAGCATTAGAGCTGATAATTAGGTTATTTAGTGACTGAGGAAGAGGCTAGTAGCCCCAAAAATTTCGAAACGCAAATTTTTTTATGTTCCGTGTATCTGTTACCAGTTTATCATGCTTCTGTTTCCTTTCACTTTTTACTGAACTCCTAGGGCTGTGATCTAAAAATAGTAAATATTAACTGGTTTAAGGTTAAATGGCACTAGGCCCGGAATTAGTACAATAGTAGAGATAGGGCTTCAGCAAACTTACCTGAGAAGACAAGTTCACTGCCACAGTGCAGAAGAAAACAAATACTTACACCAGTCAAAACACAAATTTTTACTTAAGACGCTTAAAACTTCCAGATAAGTTTGCTGATGCCCTATCTTTCCTTTTATACAAAACAGTTAGTTTTTAAAAAAAGATTATTTTGTAGTATAACATTTATTTAAAAATTTGATATATTTATCTTAATTTAATCTTTTTCAATTTTTTAGAAATGCTAAACCGACTGTAACAAACATGCTATTGGGCCAGCCTTTAGAAGCTCACATGTATATGAAAAGGATACCTATCAGTGAAGTACCTGAAGATGATGAAAAGGCAGCTCAATGGCTCCGAGATCTCTATGTTAAAAAGGTTATTTTAAAATATTCCCTGTATTTTAAGCGTTACAACTCCCTCTGATTTTACCTGGATAGATCAGGACGTAGTTAAAAAGCTAGCTGAACTTCAGCCATAGATGACCATTGAGATGAAATAAAATGAAAATTGTCTTTATTGTTTATACAAATGGCGAGGTTAGGACTACATAGTCCTCTCTTACGTGCACCTAACCATTATTAAAATTACATATTATAAATGTATGTATGATTAACTAATATGAATAACTTCAATTTTTAAATGAAAATATAAGAGTTAAGAGATAACAAAATTATGGAAAAAACCGTTGGAAAATTAACAATAATAAAATTATGAAGTGAAAAAACAATATTATTCCTGTAAAAATAATGATATTTCAAAAAGTAAATTTATAAAAACAAAAAAAATTAAACTTCCATACATCATCTACCTCACCGTTATTTCAGCACCGCGATGCTGTTAGTCTGCAAGGCTAAAAGTGAACCCATTACTTCAGCCCGAAACCGAGTTCGCTTGTCGATGCCTTTGGTGTGATCAGGTAGATTGTTCAACAGTTGGCAAGCGGTTACTAGGATTTGTTGAGAAGATCTATGGGTGGAAATTGACAATAATGAAGATCTGCGCCAAGTGTTCCTAGCACTAATTTCTGAAAAGAGAAACGCTCGGACAGATAAGTAGGAGAATCACTAAGAAGAACAGAATGCAAAGTGGAAAGTATATGGAACTGACGAAGCTGATTTAATTTTAGGATAGATAGGACATTAAAAAAGGGCGTTACATGATCTCTTTGCCTAAGATTGAAAATAAAACAAATACAATAATTTTGAGCACATTGCAATCCGTCCGAGAGCTTAACCGTCATGTCATTGACAACAACATCACATTAATTAAAACGAGGAAAAATCAGTGTCTTTACGAGCATCACTTTCATGTTCATGGGCAGATACGTAGCAAACACTTTGTTACAAGTTTCTGTTATGTAATCAGACCAACCTAAATGTTTGGTTAGTGTCAGTCCAAGGTTCATGACCTTATAATGAAATAGTATACAGTTATTGTTAAGTAAAATTCTGGGAGCATTTTTAAAGTCAATATTTCTCAGAAGTCTACGATTTCTGATCAAGATAGAATGAGTTTTGTTTTCATTTAGTTTTATGTTTTCATTATGTTTGAAGGACCAGATAGGAATAGCATCAATATCAATATTCATATTAGTTATAGTTTTGAACAAGTCAGTAACCGTACAATGAGTGTAAATTTGAAGATCGTCGGCATACAAATAAATATTAAGAGTACGCAATAATATTTTTAATGTCATTAATGTAAATTGAAAATAGTAAAGGGCCAAGGACAGAACCCTGAGGCACCCTCTAGTGGCAGGTTTCCAGTATGACTGTTTAATGCTAGATGCGACGCACTGACACCAATCAGACAAGTGAACACAATTGAAGAAAATTTTAAAAGCAGAAGAGGATGGTAGATGCAATCACTTAGACCCTGTATATGTATCTTTCTTCGGTTCATCATATTCACTATTTCTTCAACTCTACCTGTTAAAGACATTACATTCAATTTCCAATTCTTATGGTATCTTTAATTTTTGGGTTCTTCCGAACACACTTCAGTCTAGCATCAGGCTGTGTGCTAACATTTTTGCCTGAACTGTTTACAGAAGTTAGTCTAGATTGGGTGTAAACTTTGGTTCTGAGGCTTCTCTTGTTGTTGAAAGTTGATAAGGTTATCCACTACTGGCTAGCTAGGCCTGTCGTAGCTTCTTTTTAACTGAGGACAGGTCCTCAGCCCCCAAAAAAAACCTGCTCACTCACCAGGCTTTCTGCTGGGATTGGTTACCCAAACTTTCCACCCGGTTGCTCAGCTTAACAGGGGCACCTCACCGTTAATTGTTGAAGTTGGAGTGAGAGAGACTCTTGCATGATTCCTTATATTTTGCAAAATAAATGTTAATTTTGCACACATCTCACCCCCTTTCACATATTTGCCATAAGTTGATGAATAAAACATATATATAATCCAAGGTGCACGCTGTCTGGTGACTCGCTTTGTCACTAATGGGCATGATGATCACAAAGAGAAGATACAAACAAGTTTAATTTGTTTCCCATAATATCAACATCATCTGCTATAATAATTTCATTCTAATTCAATGTAAGAGCATGGTTAAGAAGAACTTCCTGATTTAAATCTTTAAATTTTTCTAAATGTGGTAAACCTAGAATAATACTTGGGAGTAGACAGCCTGTACACACAGAGTATCAGATCATGCTTGGAAAGACCTGGTTGTTGTCCGTGATGCACAACATGGTTAAGGTCAGTGACATACATCACATCCAGCCATATGTCGGTAGTAGCAGTATGGTCGGTACCAGTCAGAGGCAGTATAGCAAGGTTACATAAGTGAAATAAGTTAGTAAAGTGGTTTTTGTTACAGTTACCAGATCCTAGTAAATTGCAGCTTAAATCCCCCATGACAATGACACATGCCGATAAGGAGCCATATTATTCAAGCATTGATTGAATTCCACAAGAAGCCCCATAGCAGAATAACAACCACCACCACAAACGGGCGTCAGAGCGACAATGTTGCAGAACGAAAGAGATGGCTGCAGAAATACATCTAATTGAGAAACTATTTTCCATACCCCAAAATTACAACATTCATTTCTGCAGAACGATATCTGGTTTTATGTATAAACAATTTATCAGAACCGTATTTGTAGTACAACTTAATAACAAACTATGTACTGACTGAATCAGAATGACAGATAAATTTTGCAATTCTACGAAATAAACAACAACTAACTGCACTAGACGAAAGTCAGGCGCCTGTCACCTTCAGCACATGCACAAATTTGTATAAACCCTAACCACGCCACTCTAGAGATGGGTAATTTGCAAGACACAACTGAATCGTTAATGTAATGAACTAGTTCAAAATGACGCAACAAACAACGACTTGTACAAGCGATGGTGATTTATAGTTTTGTTATGAGCTTTGTTTCATAAAAACGCTTTTATTATTTATACTTTTAAATTTGATCAACCAATCTTCTTCAAATTTTAGTTTTTATTACTAATATCGATAAAAATAAATAATTACATTTAATAATTTTGTCAGTATTCCTTCCCAGCTCTGATGTTCACTTTGAACTGAACTAGTTCATATCTTAATGAACGAACTTAGTCACCCGTTCACTAAGCTGACTAGTTCATTTGAATCGATCGTTCCTAAACTACCCATCTCTCCATTCCACTCCTGCTTTCCAATTACGATCGGATCATCATGTTTGAGTAATGATAACTTCAATTCAGTTATGTTATCACTGATTGATAATGGCTACCTCAGCGAGAGTGTATTGTTTGTAGCAACGGATCAGAGAAAATACTTCTTAAAAATATTAAAACCCATTATTTATTACATAATCCTAGACGTTCTGTGATGTATACGTCTGCAACCAACGGAAGTATTGTATTTTTTCATTCAAGTACATTACGACAGCTTCTGCTAGTCAGTTAGGCAGGTTAGTGGAATTTGGTAAGGTTAGGTAATAAGAACTAAAATGTAGAAGTGCATACTAAAATTGACATTTGCATCTGTCATCAATAAATTAATGGTCATCATCAGTGGAAGATCCAGAAAGGGGCCGTATGGGGCTATAGCCCCCTTGGGTGTCAAATTCACACTGGATAAAACAGTAGTTCATTACACAATTTTATGTTGTGAACAATCTGGATAAATTTGTAAAATATAAAATAAAAGTATTAATAAATATTTAGAAAATTATAACCTGTGGCCAACCCAGAAATAAATAGGTAGCCGTATTAATACGTCAGTGCTCCATTACCAGTCGCAGACGATGCAGAGTGGACTCCCTTCGGGTCCGTTTCGCTCCATGAAAAACGCCAAAAACATGGGTTTTTGTTTCAATGATTCGGCCCGTAATTGGATTATCATATCATAACACTTGATGTGTCATTTAATAGATGAATACCTTATCTAGTGGACCATTAGTTGGTTTTTATTAAAAAAATTGAGTTCTTTTGTAATTTTTTACAGTTAAATATGTGAAACTTTAAATGTTATTCTCGACAATTTTAAATTAAAAAACTAAATATCAACTTATGCCCCAATAGATCAGGTCTCCATCTATCAAATGACACTTCAAGGGTTACGATACGATAATTATTATTACGAACCGTGCAGTTGAATTTAGAAACGCATGTTTTAGTCCGTGGAGGACTCATATTAATATGTTGCCATTGGCAACCCACTGTGAGGCAATGATTAGACACTGTTTGGTGCTGCAGTTACGCCTTTTAGGAATTTGGTTTCAGCAGGATGGGGCTACTTGCCACACATCCGGACACTCATACCTTTTTACATCAGTTTTTTCTGAGATACTTGATTTCACAATTTGGTTATGTTCCGTGAACTGCGCGATCCCCAGACTTTACGTTTGGTTTTTGGTTCTTTGGTAATCTGAATAATACATTTTTCTGTCAAAGTTCCCAGATATAGCTGAAAAGAGTCTGTAGAGGCTGTCCGCCTTGTTGGTTTTAATCCCATAAGATCAATGTTATTTTCAAACCGGTCACACGATCACACGTTTTCCAATTACAGTAGAACCTCTGTTAACCGAAACACTTTTAACCGAAATACTGATTAACCGAAACGGCAAAATAAATATTATAAACACTGATATTTTGCAGCATGCGCCAATACTATTGTCTATGCCGGGCCCAATCCTCAAGCGCCAGCCAAGGTCATCGCCCTCCGCTTTGTTGTCTGTCGCGCCGTATGTATCGTTAGCTTACTCACCGGCCCAATCCACGGAAAAACCCGGCCGCGCCTATTAGTCACTGTCAGTCAATACTGAGGTGCAGTCTGTGTGTGTTGGTCAGAGTTCTTGTGTCGATCGCAAAATTTCGTGTCAGTGATTTCCGAACTGTTCAGTGTTGTTGTACTGTATTGTTTTACTGTACATTATCGTTTTAGTAAATTTTGTGCTACAGTATGTCTGTGAAACTGAAGAGAGTGGTAATAACAATTGAAGAGAAGTTAGAAGCGATTGGAAGAATAAAAAACGGTGAACTTCTGAGAAATGTTGCAGCTGATTTGGGTGTAGGAGTTTCAACGGTTTGTGATTGGATGAAAAACAAAAAGAAGTTTGAGGAACATGTTTTAAAGCAGCCAAACAAGAAAACCATGAAACTGTCTCAAAATGAAAAAGTAAATGAGGCCACTTTTTTGTGGTTTACTCAGCAACGGGAAAAAGGAATATCGCTGACAGGACCAATAATCCAGGAAAAGGCTAAACTGCTTTCGGAAATTATGGGGGAGGCAGGTGAGGGATTTAAGGCTAGTTCAGGTTGGCTAGAAAAGTGGAAATCTAGGTACGGCGTTCGTCAAATAAACGTTTGTGGAGAGAAGCTCTGCTGTCTGCTGACGTTGATGCGGTAGATGTTTATAAAACTGAATTGGACGAGTTTTTAGAAGATTACACTAAAGACCAAATATTTAATGCTGACGAAACAGGCTTGAATTTTAAAATGCTACCCAAGAAATCGCTTGCATCCAAAAATGAAATGTCTGCTCCTGGACACAAAATGTCCAAACAAAGACTGACATTTATGTTGTGTAGCAACGCTTCTGATAACCATCGTCTGAAGCCTATGGTGATAGGCAAATCAAAAAAACCTAGGGCGCTAAAAGATGTTGCAGAAAATGCTTTACCAGTTTTCTATCGTAACCAGAAAAGTGCTTGGATGTCGAGTGATCTCTTTACTGAGTGGTTCAATGATCAGTTTGTTCCTATTGTTGAGTCATTTTTGGCATCAAAAAGTCTCCCCAGAAAGGCTGTGTTATTAATTGATAATGCTCCAACACACCCACAAAATCTTAAGAATGGTGAAATTATTGTAAAATTTCTTCCCCCCAATGTGACGAGTCTGATTCAACCTTTAGACCAAGGTGTAATAGAGTGTTTCAAGAGGCACTATCGAGCATACGTTTTGAGAGCACTATTACTGGAGACAAATGATTCGAAAACTGTCCCTGAAATACTTAAAACCGTTAACATTAAACATGTGGTTTATTGGTGTGCACAGTCATGGGATAAAGTAAAATCGTCAACTCTTCAAAAATGTTGGAACAAGGTCTTTGATGGGTTGTTCAGTCAAGACGATAACAGTGAAGAAACTGAAAATGTCGAAAACATACAGAGTCTGGTTGAAAATATATCAGTATGTGAAAATATCAGCGATGAAGAAGTAAGAGAGTGGTTGAATGGCGATGACTCAGAGATGGACTTCTCACACCAAGACATTGTTGATATGGTTCTGCCCAGTGACCAACACAATAGCGATGCAGACGATGAAGATGGTGACGTAGCAGAAAGCAGTAGAGACACAGCAGATGACATCTTCAATGCACTACAGGTACGGTTGTATGTTTTAATTTATTGTAGGGGTTAACAAATCTTTAAGTTTCATGTACCGTATGAACTTTAATGATAACCTACTGTACTGTATATCATTCTAGGTTAAGTTGTTTTATTCAACTGTCCAATTTACAAAAACATGTACTGTATTACTGTACGTATTTGTAGGTTGCTTTGCGATTTGTGGAACGATCGGACGAAGCTACGCCAGCTGACGTGTTACTTATGAAACGTTGGAGAGACATTGCTGCTAGGAATCGTTGTCAAGTGAAAAAACAGAGAAAGATATAAGATTTTTTTTAAAAACAGTAGTCCTACTTTATTGTGTTTACATACACTACTGTAATTTTAAATTTAACATTTTTTAGTGTACAGAAGGCCTAAGTGTGTACAGTACTGTATAAATAAAATAAACCTGTCATTTTAAATACGTTGATGGTCAATTCTTTTCATTTGAAACACCAGGTACACCCTCACTTTTTAACCAAAATTTTCGTTATCCGAAACGACCTTTCCCCCCTTTATTTCGGTTAATGGAGGTTATACTGTAAACAGTTCCAAACAAATTAAATTTTTCATCAAGGATGAAATCGCACGTTGGAATTGCCTTGCAAATTCTTAATTAGTTTAATATAAAAAAAAAATATTTTGTTTGAAGATTTGATTTAAACTTATTTTATAAAACTGCAATGTATAATTAATTTCATTTGATTCAACTTCACATATCATGTGTTTAATAATGTCCAAATTTCTCTTTTATAATGAATAAATCCTTCCCTTACTTCATTAAAAAAATCTTATTAGATTTATATTAATATCTTCCCCACACTATCATGTTACCATATATATTTACTTCAAGAAATCATAATTGTTTATTTAAAAAAAATCATATTATATGCATATTTTAATAAACTAGTCTTAACTTAATTTAATGTAAATTGGAAATTACTTAATCACTTATTTGAACCAAATTATACATTTATTTACTATAACAATCCTCAAAATTGATACAACATTTTTTTTTATTTCACCTCAAGTAATTATATCTACTGGCCATCAAGAGTAAACATATGTGCTGTAAAAATGATTGTTGCAATGACAGTGGCCTCAATTTTTAAAGCAGCCAAAATTATTTAAATTTAATTTTCAGTGAATTGAACAAAGTGTAATTATAAAAACATTTGTTATCAGTAGTAACGTAAACATCATTAATATTTAACAACAAGAAAGAAGATTTATTTAAATTTGGTGAGATCTGGCCATAGTACAATTCATCATCCTGGACCTAACTACCTATCATCCAAAGCGTTACTTCCAACTCACATTATATCTATCCTTCTTTCTTATCTTCAATAATTCAAATATTTCTACAAACTATTGTTTTCTAAGTTAAATGACCAATTTTCTATATTTTATTTCACTCAAAATCAATTAGCCTACTTGAACCATCAATCAAGTCAAGCCAGTGCGATACCCTACCCAGAGATTTTGCATCTACAAATTTAGAATAAATTGTCTCATAGCCTAATTTGGACAAGCTGAAGGTATATATATAAAAACTTATAACTTAAAATTAAATTCATATATATTAATTGTTATTATAAAATTTGTGAGACAGCCATTTTGAACACTTAATAAATTCCTTTCATTTAATTAAACAGCTGTTTTTATATTTATTCATAGTCTTAAGTAGAAGTAATATTTATTTTACTATAGTAACATATCAAATAATAAAATTTTAATCTAATCAAATTTATAAATTATAAAAAATGAGATTACAAAACTATACGTATGTATTCAAAATATCAAAAGCAAGCCCAATGCGCAGTATGAAACCTTATACACAACTTTTGGTCAATAAATAACAAAAAAATATGGATTCGCAAATAAAAAAATATTGTTCTTACAAATTAAAACCAATATGTCCGACAGCCTCTGCAGACTCTTAAACAGTGCATAAAAAATTAGATTGCTGCTATTCCTTTACCGATGTTACAAAAAGTTAAGTTGGCCTGCGATTTTTGAAACTTTAGGCCTGGCTCGCGTGTCTTAGCTTGTACGAAAATACGGGGCTGGCTGAACAAAACATGCTTTCGTTCTCACGGCCGTTTGGATATGAAAACTAATTTTTAAGCACACATATGGCATACCATATTTTACAGGAAGAAACGATGATTACAAAAGTACGAAATTGTCGTATTTAATGTACAACTATGAATTTAAATTAGCTGCTATATGAAAATGTTGTTTTCGCTCATCAACAATTTTAGCGTGACATAAAATTGTCGATATGCTAAGATTTTTTTTATTTTTTGGTCAGGGAAATTTGACCAATGTAAACTAGTTAAGTAACTAACCAAATTATTTAATAAATCAATAACGAAACCCCTAGCCTCTAAGACTTATAGTTTTCTTGCAATAGAGCTTACGATTTTAATCTTTATAGGCATTTTGGTGCGTCAAATCTAGTAATTTACATTGTGTGTATCCGTTTTTTTACGTTTTCGTGTGATGATTGTTGGAACGTGGGTGATTGGGCGCTCCGATTTTTTAAAGACAATACATATTAACATTGACTCCTCGCTACCCATTCGCAAATCACCCCGTGGCCACGGCCGGGCTAAAGTTTCATTAATTGGAATGTAACTACGAATTTGTAAGAAAGCTAGCAAGCTTTTGTAGACGTAAATGGAGGTCACACGAGAAACATTATCTACCAAATAAAATGGCAAATTATGAAATGTATTAGTTGTAATTTAAATATTAAACTGTGCTTGGTTTTAAAACAACATCATTTCAAAAACCGTCATCATTTATATCATTATTATATTGTTGTTGTTATTATTATTAAGATTTGTTTTGTTCAATTTTGTTGATGCAATATTATTTAAAAGTTTTTAAGCACTAACTTGTAACTTTTAATTTGTATATATGAAGAGTATTTATTAAAGATGTCATTATATTATATTGCATCATATTAGTTGAAAATCATAAATAAATAAGTCATTTGTAATCTAAAACATTCTATGCCAAGAAAATGTATTTAACACTAATTTTTTTTCAAATATCCATAGGTTAAAGGAATAAAAAAAAAACTACATGTAGAATACTTTATGTACACAATAGAAAAATCTCTTGTTTACATGATCTTGGAGAACAGTAGTTCAGTTTTTGCTCATAACGACCTTGACTTATCAAGTAAGGGACAGCATCTGCATTCCTCTCTTATTAGAAACATTTTTTTTAATTATTTATTATTTTAATATTTATTATTACCAAAGACAATTTCTTTTTTTAAATTGATAAATAATCAAAATTATTACGATCCTTTGAATAATTTTAGGAAACTAAGGATATTAACTTATTTCCACCCAATTTGTTTGCTCTCCAAATATTAAAAATAAAACAATGTAAACTGTCTAATAATTAATTACTTTATTTCAAATTTTTTATTTGTGTATTGAGTTTGAATGTAAGGTACAAAAATAAAATAATCTATTCAAGCCTTTTAAAATACTGTATTTTAATTTATAACAGTGTGTTTCTATCTTATTATTTAGATAACCATCTTCAGGCTACATTCTATACTTGGAAAATATACAACACAACTAATCTTTTTTTTCCAGTTAATATTTTATGTTATTGTTACCATAATATAGTACTTGCAGAAAGTTTTTGTTTTTTGTTTTATACACTATTGCAGAAAGATTGAAAGTATTTTGCTTTGTGGCCCCATAGGTAGTACTCCTGTAACAAACTGCTACTAAAAAATGTGTTCCATTAGAACTAATATCGATAAACATATATTCAGGACATGCTTATTTACAGATATATTAATATTGTATTACACTCTATATTCAAGGGATTAGGTCGAAGATCAAATATGAGGAAACCAATAATTTTTTCTGATGAGCTAAGTAAAATAATGAAAAGTATCATTGGAAATATATTTTTTGAAAAGTTTTATTTGTGTTTACACACAAATTTGTAGATACAATTTTTAGAGTGCTCTAATATTAATCCTAAAGTAACAAATGCCTGTGACATTAATGAAATTTATCAACAAATTTCCTTTTAAAATAGCATTACTTAAATTTTCAGGTTTCGCCTTTGTTTACAGCAAATGGCTACTGCTGTTGCTCCTTGAACCATTAAAATGTTGTAACCAGCCATAGCCAGTTGAAGCATAAAGGAGATAAAAGTTTGAATACTATCTATTATAAGATATGCCACATCTCAATTCACTTGCTACGAGAATTGTATTTCTGTTGATTGACAGTTAATTGTCGAAGCGAATGAAATGAAAAATGTCTATTGATCATAACAAATGGCAAGGTAGGTCTATAGAGTCCTCTCATTCACCAAACCTAAACTGGTTAGTTTTGTTCAAGGATGCGATGATGGAAAGCTTCTTGAAAACTGGAGATTTCTTCACTGAGAGTGGAGTGGCACGAGTAGAACCATTTGTGCCGCCGCGCCGCTACTACAGCCTCATGAACACAATTGGTTGGTCCATTGTCTCACATGTGCCTGTTTTCTACTACCTCAGGAGACTCCTCATGAGTGGCTCCTCACTCTACATCTCCATTGGAATCTCGATTATATTATCCCGTAAGTACTAAATTGTTAGTGATGAATGTCAGCATAAACATTTATTTCTTACAAGTGTAATCTCTCTATTAGTTATTCTATATCTGCAAGAATGTGCATGACGCACGTTTGAACATGAATTTAATGTAAATCAGACATTGAAGAAAGGAAACTTGGTGTAACAGTTAAAATTTTTATGGTTTTCTACAAATCACAAAAATCCAAAGAATAATTGAGATCTTTTTTTCAAGTCAACTATATGATTTTTGTCTTTTAAAACTTTCATTTAAATTATAATGTAAACTTCAATCCCTTGAAATATGGATCTAGATAGGCTAAACTTTTTTATTGAATTTTTAAGACAACTGTAAATATTTAAACCAAAAGAAGAAAACTTCTCTGGCGCGCACAGAAAAATGCTATAAAAAAGTTCAGTATTGCAAGATGGGGAATACCGACTACTTGTCCCTCCATTCTAAGACATTAATCTTTTTCCTAACTTTTTCTTAAATGCATAAATTGTAGACTTTCGTTCATGAATTCAAATAATTAAATTTTGTTAGTGTTCTTATAATCTCTTGAATCTGAAAAGTTGTATTTTTTCGTAGAATGAACATATTGGTACCATTATTTCCCGATATCTAGTAGTTTGGGGGCCGTCCCTATATTAGGTAACTCTAAAATCGAGGTTTTCAGACAACCTCCCCCCCCCCCATGTAACAGACTTGTAACAGTAATACCCAACTCCCTCAAAAATTACATAACGCTGTCACCAGCCTCCTCCTGTTTTTGTCATCCATTTTAATGCATATTATGATTTATAATAGTCATTGTTTTGATTTTCTTTTGCTTGTTTTACTATGGGGGAAGAATATAATACTAACTTTTAAATCTTGTAGTTTTGGGAAAACGATGAAATTTGGTGAATTAATTTAAACAAATTGTTGAGGTTTAATATTTACATAACGCTGCATAAAAACACCCCACCCTCCCCCCATAATGGTGCATAACGCTGCCAAAAAAACCCAAAAAACCTTATATGTGATTAATAGTATCACATATAAGGTTTGTATGAAAAAAATGTAAAATACATTCTTAATTCTAAACCAACCAAAAATGCATACAACACTTACAAATGGAGTAATAAGGAGCATTTAAAAGAAAGCATTTCAATATTATTTTTAATTCTTCCTTATTTTGTTTTAAGGGATGTGGGTGGAGCAATCTAAAATTTTGTTTCTATATGTGTTATGTTGTAATGAAAGAATTTTCTGAATGACCTACTCTAGATAGTGTCACAACACTGTATTTGAGACAGCTGCCACTATGTAAAATGACTCGGATCTATTAATATAAGGAAATCAACAGGTTTTAATTTTCGGTTTCTTTTCTTTTCAGCAATGATGTTAGTTTGTGCATCATATTCTTTGAGTACCAATATTAATTGATGATTTAAATACTTCAACTAATGATCTTTAATACACTTACTACTATCCTTTCTGAATGAAAGTTTTGATCATCGACCCTATCAACATAAATGAGTTTCTGTTTCAGTGTTCTTCCTGTTGTATAAACTGATTGAGATGACAAAGACCAGCAAGGGTTCGTCGTACGGGAAGACAACTCCTACCACCCCTGTTAAAGATGATGATAGATGCACAAATTGTAAACAGGACTAACATGACTGGCAAAAGTATTGGCCGGTAACCAAAGATATTTTTCTAATGTAATCTAACGAACTTGATTGTAAGTTCTATGTAATTGTTTATAAGATCAAATAATGTGAACAAATCCTATTGGATGCACAACAATTTGAATATTATTTATAAAACAAAGTTGGAGACTTGAATTGTAAACCATGTTCTGGATCTAAAACCTTTTGTAAATGATCTTTCCATCTCTACTTGAACTATTGATTCTAACTTTGGGCCATTTCAAACTGTATTAAAAAGCATTCAGAAATGTAATACATACAGCCAGATAAAATATGTTTTAGAATAAGATCTAAAAGAATTTTGCTAAAACTAAAGTTATGCTTTCTTTTGAAGTAATTTATATGGAATAGGTATCTGGTTAAAATTATAAATACGACTTTTGGATAGTTTGGATGTTATTTTCTTGTTGGTGATTGGAGATGATGTACAGGGAAACCTTAAGATACCCTTAAAATTAGCAAGGTGTTTTATTTTGAGGTTTTTTTTCCGATGCATTAAAATGGTCAATCTCATTTTATTGTACATTAGTAGGTTTAAGCTTGTTCCATGTATTCACAAAACTTCAATCATTTTAGCTTAGCCTGATGAGTTGACATAATTTACAGTGTATCTTTGACATAAGTAACAAATTAAAAAAATAAACCAATAGTGAGCATAACATATATATTGTCAATGCAAATAAGGAAGATTGATTGCTGTTATACCACGGTACGTGTATGGGTAGGCTGTTGGATTATTATTACCGTATGATTATGGGCCATCGAGTGGGGTAATGACCATCGAACTTGTATGGATGGGAGGGTGAGTTATTACCACATGGGTAGGTGGCGGGTGTCTTAAGTGAACTTGTTATGTAAGTATAAGTTATGTATTTTTAAAGAAATGCAGTACTGTGAACACTTCTCAAATGCAGTAATTTGACAAAAGTACAAGGAAAACATTCTATAAACATTCATTTATCGTGGACTTAAACAATGATACTATGAAATTCTCAGGATGTATAATTGTAGGCATTTTTTCAGTTTTAGACTTGGCATAATAGTAAAGATTTAGCTCCCAATAATAAGACAATATTTTCATAATTTGTTGCAATTATTGAGACTCGAAGAATAAATAATTGGAAATACAAACCTATTTGTTATTTTTCCCTAATCTTATCTGATTTTGGTTTTGTTCAAATTTCTTGAATTGTCTTAGTAATACATTTCCCTCGTAAATTTTGCTAACTTATCAGATATCTTTCAAAATTAAATGTATATATTTACATATTTATAAATGTACATGTGTGTAGAAAAATAATATAATTTAAAAATGTACTAGATTGTTTCACTCTTATTAGGATACTTTTATTATGAAACCAAATTAATCTACTCATAACAATAACAAAATTAGAAAATGGCTCAAAATTGTAGTAAGAACACCAAGAACATTGGAATATTGCTTTACATAGACAATAATGGCATGAAATAAACAATGGAAGTTAATCTCAAACCTAATAATTAAAAAATTTTAAATGACTAAATTTTTCATTCCATTTGGGTGTTGAGGTTTCCCTTTGGTAAATAAATAAAGGTTTATTTAGTCATAGTTTTACTGTAGTTTTGTAGCAGTTGTCATAAAAGCTATAGTAGTCTATAGGCTCGTTATATATCTCAACATTTCATCCTGGTTTTTATAGATTTTTAAAACTAAAGCCAATTATTTTTCACTGTAAACCTTGGAATTCCTATTTCATAAAGAAGTTTTGAGGTACTCAAATTGTGGGTAAATTGTTGGAGTTGTCTTAATTAAAAAAATATTGAGTTATTGTATTTGTTGGATTGGAATATACAATATGTTTAGGATCAGACGTTGGTGTCCATAGCAACAGTGTGATTTATCTTTGACTGATTATTGTGCCATAGTAAATCCTTAATATTTTATATTTGAATTAACTTTTTATATTTAATTTATTTTTTAATTAGATTCTGTTATATGTTCCCTGATTTTAAATAACTAAACA
>JAQJVL010000270.1:0-69078 GCA_035578905.1 Stictocephala bisonia | reverse complement strand
CACCAAGACTGGCACAACAAGTGACGAGCAACACAACGTTTTCAGGTAATAGCCTCACCGTGAATAAATACATTTCATTGCTGGACGGTGCATTGTTCCATGTGCACCGCCAGATACACCATACATTGATCAATGTAGCCCGCACGGGAAATGTTAAAAAGTTCTAGTATAAATAAGATTGAATATTATTTCAATACTATCAAGCCAGGTCAATATAATGATACAGTCTTGAGATAACCAAAAAGAAATTGGCTAATTTTAAGTTAATAAATTGTGTGAGACAAAACGTAACTGTAGTGCTCTGAATTAAAATTTAGATATATAATTTCAGTCTGTACATTTCAATATCTGAAAATCATTTTGTGATTGGTCTTTAAAGAATTTAAAAAAAAATAAAGTTTTGATTTGCAAAGCTACTACTTATAAATTAAAGGAGCAAATTAGCATTTTTATTTATTTATTTATTCAAATTTTAATAAAGCATAATTTGTACGTAAGTGTATACAAAATCTAGGCCTTACCAAGTTATGCAGAACTTGTTGGTGAGATCCTATAATAAACAAGAAAGACAAAAACGTAGTACAAAAATACATGCATATATATATTATTTTTTTTTAATATTGTTCATTGGTAATTATTAGGCGTTTTAGGGCAGGCACCTATTTTTAATAATAAAAAAAACATAATTCCTTAAATACAATTACTTACATACTATAGGCCATTAAACTAAATATTTAAAATAGCAGCTTTTATTGTATATTACAGAATATTTATAGTGGCCTCTCGGCCAAGTAAGGCTGATGCAATAATAATTAGCATTCTAACTAAGGTTGCCAAGTACTATTAAAATGTTAATATACTCAAAAATTGTTTTCAGAATGAACAAACAAACAAAAAAACCTTCATGAAACTGCACAAACTTCGTACTTCATGAAAAATAACCATTCTTAGGCTAATAAATTGTTTAAATAAACTGGATAAATTTTAAATTAAATAAAGGGTATGTCATGCCAAATAATATGTTACATGAATGAATCAATCTTTAAAAGAACATCCCTATGTTTAGGATAACTTGTTTCATATGAAGCACACTAGTTATGTGAACCTAACTATTCTTGATTGATAATTACTATGTTTTCTTAATTTATATTTCTTTTCATATTTAATTATTAAATATATTGTAATTACCTTTGCAATATGATGTACTAACAAACTAGTTGTTGTCATAAACTGCACAAACCAAAATTGTACATCTTAACTACAGTATTTAAATTACATTGTTTTCCTCATGTCTTAGGAACTAGTTTTTTTTTTTTATCCTTTTTAAATGTTAAATATTACTTGGTGCTTGTTTTAAATAAACGTAAACACATGTATAACTGTTAAAATTTGCTAAATTATGTAACAAGATGTATTTAAATGCTTATAAGAACAATGTTATTTTATATTTATTGTAAATAAATGTATTTTGCTGTAAATTATAATTTATTAGTTGTCCATTATTATCACAGAACAGAGGATTTAACAGTCTTAAATGTGAAGTTAGGAGGACAGACAGCCTCCATTATGCTGATAAAATGAACGCTCAGAGTTCTCTTAGTTGCATAACATGTATAAGCCACTTTTGTAGTAGATCTGCTAAAGCCTGTATGACTACAAATGGTTAGGTTAGTCTTTACCAGAAATTAGAAAAATTGGAATTGGTTCCAACTGTTCTATTTCATCACCTGATAAAAGTGCCAGGACTAAAAAATTTGTATGATTTTTTTTTTTTTTTTTTTTTTTGTCTTAAATGCCTTTCTGTGTTTTATCACAGATAACCAACTTTACCCAGATAGTTCATCCCCATGCTGAAGAGTGTTAACAAATTTTTCATAGTGTGTGAACTGTCCACTTTAAAAGTGCGTCGAGCGGCTGTCAACTGGGCGACGTTGCCAGATTTGAACTCAGTCAACACACATACTCATCTCGTTCAGTTCACCTAGTTAGAAGAGAGGGAGACAGTTCAATGCGGCAACCTTGCATCCTAGAATCACGGTTGTGTAGTACGTGTTGCCCAAAAACTTCTTTTTCCGTTTACTATGAGCTATCTGAGTAGAGTTAGTTATTTTTGCTTGTTTGTTAGTAGACTTGTCTTCTCAGGTAAGTTCTAATGCTCTGTCTTTCTTGTTGTATTAATGACTAAGAAAGGTTATTTCCAATAATATGTATAACAAAATGACTTATAAGTAATGTTCAAAAACCCTTTTGTTTAATTCTACAACAAGTATGTGGTCAACATCCTAGCTCGGCTCAGGATCATCATTATTTCATCATTAATTTTTTCAAAAATAAATTTTTTTCGTGTTTATACTAGGAGTGGCAAGTGTTCGAGTTTTTCACACTAACTAAAATAAATCATGATGTTCTATTCAAAGGGCTCTTTCAAATTAAAAAAGTTTTTTTAATGAAATGGAAAGTGATTCTATTGTACAAAAATTGGCGAGGTTAGGACTAAAAAGTCCTCTCTTAAACAACCTAACCATTAACTCTTTTAGTGCTATGCCGCCTGGCCTATGGATATACCTAAAAGTGCTAAGCAGTTTTGTTAGAAAATGTAGAATTTTGGTAAAACGCTCATAGATTTGTTATTTGATGTCATATCTTAATACTTTTTGTTTTGTATTGTAACAAAATAAACAGAGAACAGCCCATGACAAGAAAATATATACAAAAGTATTTTTTATTTATTAAAAAAAATAATAATTTTATTTTTGTAATTATGAATAAAATAAGAGTGCCTGAAAATTTTTTATATTTTCAGTTCATTTCTATACAAAAGTAAGAAGAGGAAATATAAAAAATATTGTCCTCGCAAACATTTGTTGAGAGCTTGACATTTGAAACATATGTTTTGAACAAACAAGCCATAACTATTCAATCATATGTATATGACATTGCACTGTTTTATTTCTATAAAACCATTATTATAATAACAAATGATAACAATAAATGAGGTATTTTGGTTTTGAAGCATCAGCTCTTCATCAATAACATTGCGTAGCAAGGATTAGTTCATGGCAAAGTTTTTATTAGCTATGCTAAAAACAATGAATTTATTATAAATACGGAACACAACAGTTCAAAATAAACGTTTTATAAAATGAACTATTTATATGTATAATGCATTTCTGTTTAATAAAACATACAACTGAACAACAAAACGCACTCATGAACTTCATAAAACAAATAAGACGAATATAACCTCGATTTTCCTTCACACGAAAAAATATAGAAAGTCGATTATCAGCTACCAAATGGCCATATATCGATTCTCTAATACCTTTGGAATAAAATGACATAGATAGCGGACAGTAAAATAAACAAGCCTGTCGTGTATATAAAAAATATGTAGCACTTTTAGACATAAACGCAGCGTCTACTATGTAAACGCTGTAGCACTAAAGAGGTTAAGTTAGATAAAAATAAAGTGTTATTTATTTGATATATTATTATCCAGTGAGCAGTTAGCTGACGAGGCATAATTTATTAACAGCTGATTGATCTTGGGACAGAATAGTTTAGTTCAGTTTAGCTAATGAGCTAATGCTTTGATTATCGGAACCGGGTCCAGCCCCAATTGTTTCTGATAATCGGAGTTCTACTGTATTTTTAAAAAGAAAATCGAAATTTGAACAACCTCTCCCTCTCTCTCACAATAAGGGCAGCAAATTGTGACTGACCCTCAACAGGTGCTGCACGTAATGTATTGAAAACCATCCCCTATACAATAGTATTTATTTAGTAAATGTATTAACTATTTTATTTTATCCGGGTTTATGTTACTGTTTACATGTTGATTTAATTGAATCAAAAACTATTCACGTAAGTTTAATGTACAAGAATGGCATCATAATCATATAATATTAATTAAAAAAAATTTATAATTATTTTTAACTTAAGTATAAAACGAATACAATAGTTGAAAGAGTTATTATTACAGCTAGTATTATTATTCTGTACAGTACTTTTTTTACATTGTTTGAATCACATATCCACTGATTTGATTGTGATTACTAAATTAAGATAGTTTTTAATCACTTATTGTAAAATGATTCTGAAAAATAACCCTTCAATTAAAAAACTAAGTAAATCGAAATTTGCACTATGAAAATTTAGCGTAAGTCTTAAGTTCATTCAAACCATACACTCGATAAACACTCATTTTATACATTCTTACATATGAGATACCGACACAACGTTGTGCATATTTTAAGGCGAATATGAATGATTACATGAGTGTGGATGAGTGTAGTCTGGTTACTAACTGAGTTTGATTGTTCCTCAGAAAGGGCCATTTATTAATAGGCCAATAGCCAGGGCAACTAAGGGACCTACAGTTTTTTGTGGAATCCGACCGACTTATTAGTAGTCTGATTTTCGGCTAATTGATAAGCCTGTTACTCAGTTCTCTCTCTCTCCCCTACACAACATTCAGACACTGACTACCATCAAACATGGATATCCCAAACTTCTCTAGTAGTATCCACACCAACAGCAACAATTGAACGGACTATCGAATATAGAACCATCGCCTACAATCTCCTCAACACTTTGTCCCTAAATAGCTAGGTTACAGCACTACGCCACCAGTTGACATACATAAAATATACACCTTGTTTAGTATATATTTGATTGTTAATTACTGGATCACAATAAATAGTCATACAAATATTTGTCACATTTATAAATGAAATTTTAAAAACCATTGTGATATTACTGTCAGTTCACAAGAGTAAGTGTGTGTGCTTGCGTTAACACAGAATATTTGGCCTAGATCAACCTTTTTACAGGTTGCACAAAGTGAAGTTAAGTTGTAACTTTAATTATGTAAACCTACAATAGATATTCCATGTAATAGGAATAGTTGTGTCTGCAGGCCCGACCAGAGGGGGGGGGGCAGGGGGGCAAAATCCCCGGGGCCCGTGGCCCAAGGGGGCCCGGGCCCGGCCGCGATTTTTTTTTTTTTTTTAGGAAATTCCAAAAATCCTTTATTAAAATATTTTACAACAGATTGAATTTACTTGCGGTTTTAATTATGAAATTATTGTAAGGAATATTATGCATTTGGAAAAGGCAATATGCAAGAAATTATTTCTTTACATAAGTTACAAAATTAATAAAAATATATCGGGAATACATTGCGCGCGGGAGCGGGCGCGCCACCTGATCGGAAGCTTGCTGAGAAGAAAGAAAAGATTCCTGAGCACCAAAACAGCCTTAGCCATAAAGAATGTTACTTAAAATGGAAAGATCTGGAATTAAATCTTAACAAAGGAGGTACTATATTTGGTAGCATTGAAAAACAATTGCAGAATGAAATCACTACCTGGAAACAGATCTTACACAGACTCCTTCACGTAACTTTATTTTTAAGTGAGCGAGGTCTCTCTTTTAGAGGGGAAACTCAAAAGATGGGTTATGCAAACAACGGCAATTTTTTAGGTGTGCTAGAACTTTTAGGTCATTATGACTCTATTTTAGCGAAGCATCTAGATCAGGTTAAGCAATCTCAAGAATCGTATAAGAGAATGCAAGTGCATTATTTGTCTTGGAGAACTCAAAACGAATTCATAGCAAGTTGTGCTTGATTATGTAAGGAAAGTTATTGTGGGTGAACTCAAGCGATCTAAATACTATTCTATTATGGTTGACGCTACACCAGACTCAAGTCATGTAGAACAGACCTCTTTTGTATTTAGATACGTTATTTTCAAAGAAGACGTAAAAGAATATGAATTCCATGAACGATTTTTGGAGTTTTCCGACTGCAATGAAAAAACTGGAGAAGAAATCGCAAATCTAATCAAAGAAGTTCTTAAAAAATATGACATATCCTTAGATGACTGTAGAGGACAAGGATTCGATAATGGCAGTAATATGAGTGGCAAGTATAAGGGTGTTCAGGCTGATATTTTAAAATTAAACTCCCTGGCTGTGTACTCACCCTGTGGATGCCACAGTTTGAACTTATGTGGAGTATGCGCTGCTGAGAGTTGTACTGAAGCTTATGGTATCGAACTGGAACTCCCCACTTCCCGTGCATGAAAGAGGAAGACTTTTCACGATGAAACAGCTACAGAAGATGTAATGTTGATTTTATCCCCGGAAGAACGCTTCAAAACAGAAGTTTTTTACACAATAATTGATGTTTTGGTGGCCAACCTGAAAACGAGGTTCACAGCAATGAAATTTTCATTTTTATGGAAGTATAACGAAATGGACGAGAAGACGATCACAGAAAGTTGTGTCCCCAATGTGTGCATTGCTCTTCGCATATTCTGTTGCCTACCAGTATCCGTTGCTCAGGCCGAGAGATCATTTAGTGTTTTGAGCCGAATTTAAAATTGTTTAAGATCTACTATGGGTCAACAACGATTATATGATTTGGTACTGTTAAGCATAGAGTCAAAACTTGCAAAAACTCTTGATTTCGACCACGTAAACCAAAACTTTGCGGATATGAAAGCAAGAAAAGTTATGTTGTAACTAACATTTCTATTGTAAATAATTAAAAGCTATGTTTAATTGTTAAAACTGTTTTAATGTTCTTCCTTCCTGTGTCAATAACATGAGTGTTCACTATTGCAAATCCCAGTTTATGAGTTAGCAGATTTTCGGGAATTTTCGTTCAACTAGGTTTGGGGGGGGGGGGGCCGGTCGGGTCTCATCCCCGGGGCCCGGCCTGGCTCTGGGCGGCCCTGTGTGTCTGTAAGTTTCTTAGTGAGGCTCACAAACACAGCTTGTTTAAACTGCATTACATTTATATGGGACTTCACTAACGCTCCACAATGGACCACAAAAACAGCTGATATTTTGAGACTCAAAATTTAAAATTGGATGGGAAATCCGTTTGTGTATAAAATCAATTGTTATACAGAATAGAGACTGATTCTAGAAAATTGAGCACATTTTCAAAGAAGAAATAATTACACCAAAAAGATGTATCTGCAGGTAAGTGAACAATGTTACATGTGTACTTGCAATAAAATTAATTACGAATGTTATAATTTTATCTTTGTATAGAACTAATTAATGTATTATACTCATATTAACGTATCCTTTAGCATTTGTTACAAACCTTTGTTCTGTGTCATGTTTTTTTCTTTCAATTATACCCTACTTTATTCTGTAACAGACGTTAAAATGTCAGGAATATGGGAGATGATAAATGTGTAAATATTTTCCAGAAATTTACTTATGTTTCTTCTAGGAATGAATAATGCTTAATTTTGCAAGTATTTATCGATGCTGAGCTTGAGAGAACAGCCCTATACTTTTTTTTACGTAATGAATAGGAGAAGAGAATCAACATTCCCTTTTTTTATTTTCTACTTAAGTAAAAATAGTATGAGTTAAACCCACTCTTCCCAACAAGATCCTTTTAAGTGTGAGATTAATAGACCAACTCGGTGTAAAAAAACTAGATCCAAGAAAACGATAAAAAATTGTTTATTAGCATTTCTGTTTTTTATTTATTTTAGTATTAAATATCAGCAGGCCTATTATGATTTGAAAATTTATGATGTACGTTTTTTCATATGTTGTTCATATATGAAAGTTCATATGTGCGATTTTTTTATATATTTCTGATCACTTTGTTGTAATAAACTAACACAACTTTTTAGAAGGTATAAAACTTCTCCCGTCGTTTGGTGATAAATACTTTAAACTCAGTATTTAAAAACAAGGTGGCTTAGACTGAGTTATATCTTTCAGGAAATTGATATCACTGTAGACCATTAGGATATTTGCACACACCGATTTTGGACGTCCACTATAAAATTGGCCAATATTTTATTCTTAGCGGATGCTAGCAAGCTTGCTCTAACACTGAGGTAAGTAGTAAATCAGTATAAAATAATTCAATGCTTTCTCTCAATAAAATATAGACCTGGCACTTTTTATTGATGTTCTCAATGTACTTAATATTGTGAAATAAATATAACCACAGGATGCCTACCACAATAAAACAAAAATTCCAAATAATTCTGATATTTTTTCTTTTTTTTATATTGGTTGAAATCATTTTACAACAACCCAAGAGTTTGAGATACCCTTCAAGAAAGTATAGGGAACAAATAAACACAAAGTTAGTTTTTCAAATTTTATTTTATTTTATTGTACATTTCAAGAATTTTCCTGTTGTCAAACTTGTTCAAATGTGACAAAAGTTCTTGAAAGAAAGACATATGAGGACTAAGTGGTGTCCTATAATAATTTTATCATTTTTAGCTCAACCTCATCAGGCTGGCGACGTCTTTTCATTCTCACGGATAGTCTCCTTGGGAGGGGTAGTGGGACTTCGGGTAGAGTATCAACATTGTTGTCTGTTCATCCTTCTAAACTTTCTACAACTTCCCTCGTCTGGAACAATTTATCTAAAAATTTTATTTGGACAGCATAGATGTCATTCTTAACGTTGCAGGCACCAGTTCCACTTTTCTTACACTCTTTTAGCTTCCTCCTCGACTTTGAGAACACATCTCGAAGATTGTCCCATCTCTTTTTACTTATTTTCCTGAAACAATTATATCTAAATGGTGTTTTAAATTGTACATCTCTTCATAAAGCACACTACTGATACTAAGCCATTTTTTTCCAGATAACTTGCTAGTGGGTGCACCTTTACCATCCTACATTGCTCCTTTACATTTGGGATTTCTACTACTAGGAAAATAGTAAATTCCAAGCCAATTGGTTAGTTATGAAGAATGAGTGTATACGTGAACTCTCTAAGATTATTTTTAAACCATTGCTTCCAAGCCCAATAAGGAAATCGAGGGGCCGGGAGTGTGATAACTTCTTTAATGAATCTACACTGGACCGTAGACTTACTTGGAATGACCAAATCGAGGGGCCGGGAGTGTGATAACTTCTTTAATGAATCTACATTGGACCGTAGACTTACTTGGAATGACCAAATCGAGAGGCCGGGAGTGTGATAACTTCTTTAATGAATCTACATTGGACCGTAGACTTACTTGGAATGACCAAATCGAGGGGCCGGAAGTGTGATAACTTCTTTAATGAATCTACATTGGACCGTAGACTTACTTGGAATGACCAAATCGAGGGGCCGGGAGTGTGATAACTTCTTTAATGAATCAACATTGGACCGTAGACTTACTTGGAATGACCAAATCGAGGGGCCGGGAGTGTGATAACTTCTTTAATGAATCTACATTGGACCATAGACTTACTTGGAATGACCAAATCGAGGGGCCGGGAGTGTGATAACTTCTTTAATGAATCTACATTGGACCGTAGACTTACTTGGAATGACCAAATCGAGGGGCCGGGAGTGTGATAACTTCTTTAATGAATCTACATTGCACCGTAGACTTACTTGGAATGACCAAATCGAGGGGCCGGAAGTGTGATAACTTCTTTAATGAATCTACATTGCACCGTAGACTTACTTGGAATGACCAAATCGAGGGGCCGGGAGTGTGATAACTTCTTTAATGAATCTACATTGGACCGTAGACTTACTTGGAATGACCAAATCGAGGGGCCGGGAGTGTGATAACTTCTTTAATGAATCTACATTGGACCGTAGACTTACTTGGAATGACCAAATCGAGGGGCCGGAAGTGTGATAACTTCTTTAATGAATCTACATTGGACCGTAGACTTACTTGGAATGACCAAATCGAGGGGCCTGAGTGTGATAACTTCTTTAATGAATCTACATTGGACCGTAGACTTACTTGGAATGACCAAATCGAGGGGCCGGGAGTGTGATAACTTCTTTAAAGCTGGTCCTCAAGGTTTACCTCTGAAATACAAAACTCAATGGTTCTGCACACTTGTGATTATAATTTATAATGGGATAATATGGCTAAATGAATCTACATTGGACCGTAGACTTACTTGGAATGACCAAATCGAGGGGCCGGGAGTGTGATAACTTCTTTAATGCTGGTCCTCAAGGTTTACCTCTGAAATACAAAACTCAATGGTTCTGCACACTTGTGATTATAATTTATAATGGGATAATATGGCTAAATGAATCTACATTGGACCGTAGACTTACTTGGAATGACCAAATCGAGGGGCCGGAAGTGTGATAACTTCTTTAATGAATCTACATTGGACCGTAGACTTACTTGGAATGACCAAATCGAGGGGCCGGGAGTGTGATAACTTCTTTAATGAATCTACATTGGACCGTAGACTTACTTGGAATGACCAAATCGAGGGGCCGGAAGTGTGATAACTTCTTTAATGAATCTACATTGGACCGTAGACTTACTTGGAATGACCAAATCGAGGTGCCGGGAGTGTGATAACTTCTTTAATGCTGGTCCTCAGGGTTTACCTCTGAAATACAAAACTCAATGGTTCTGCACACTTGTGATTATAATTTATAATGGGATAATATGGCTAAATGAATCTACATTGGACCGTAGACTTACTTGGAATGACCAAATTGAGGGGCCGGGAGTGTGATAACTTCTTTAATGCTGGTCCTCAAGGTTTACCTCTGAAATACAAAACTCAATTGTTCTGCACACTTGTGATTATAATTTATAATGGGATAATATGGCTAAATGAATCTACATTGGACCGTAGACTTACTTGGAATGACCAAATCGAGGGCCGGGAAGTGTGATAACTTCTTTAATGCTGGTCCTCAAGGTTTACCTCTGAAATACAAAACTCAATGGTTCTGCACACTTGTGATTATAATTTATAATGAGATAATATGGCTAAATGAATCTACATTGGACCGTAGACTTACTTGAAATGACCAAATCAAATTCTTTATTGTGATGAAGAAAACTCACTTATTGAATATTTTATGCTTGTAGAAATCAAATCCACATAATCCAGTAAAAATGTACAAAGTATGCTTGAGGTAAGGGTTTCATTATAATTTGTAAAGATAAACTTCCCAATTCCAATAATTTAAATTTTTTAATGAATAAATGATACCAAGTAACTGACAAACTTTATAATATCTTCATAATCACAAAAAAATCTTCATAATCAACAACCTTTCCTTATGTCAGATTGTTTAAAAAATGTACAAAGCTTGTTAAAGAAATAATAATTGAAATAGTTTAGTTTGAAGGTTGTTTACATTATATCTGGCTATGTGATAATTGAACAGCTGTTTTTGTAGATTATTTTTTCCGTACGTTTATTTAAATAAAATAGTGTATCGTCTGTACATTCCTTAGAAATGTAATCAAATGAACGTCTGTTTTTATTTAGGTGTTTTTTTACATCCTTCAATTTCAATTCAACAATATATTCATATTCAACATTAACATGTGATTTAAGTAAAATTTCATATGCACACCTAAATAAAAACAGATGTTCAATTATAGTAATTACATTTCTAAGCAATATACAGACAAAACACACCACAACTATAATATAATTATGTTGGCTAGCGGTCGTAAACTATGTTCGTCATGTATTGACCAACCTATATACATGTATATAGGTATAACTGTATATACTATAATATACTGTATATATATATATATATATATATATATATATATATATATATATATATATATATATATATATATATATAGATAGTATAACTGTAGTTGTTAGTATGTATTTTATTTAAATACAAGTACAGTATAGAAAAAATGATCTTCATAAACAGCTGTTCAATTAATCACAGCCAGATTTTATGTAAGCAGCCTTCAACAACTTGAGTTGTGGCTCCAGCCCAAATTTAGTGGGGTAGTAACTAAAATATTTTTAATTGTAATTTACATCTTTATTGAAAATTTAATCAAAATTGTTAGATTAAAGCTTGAAAATATTGCATTTTTTAATGTTTTTGCCCGTACAAAAATGCTATAACTCAAAAACTATTACAGTTAGTGGTATGCGGTTTTTACTGAAATGTTTTAAATTGTAATTCACATCTTTCATGAAAATTTAATCAAAATCATTGGAGCTATTTTTGAGAAAATTCAATTTTGTATGTGTTTTGCCTATAAAAATTAAAGAAACTAAAATTTAAAAAAGTGAAAAACGGTCTGGAGATATTGGCTAAATACACCTACATGCCAAATTTCATATAAATCTATCCATCCGTTATTTCTCCAGCAAAGTGCACAAACTCCCATATGGACAGACACCAACATTTATTTTCGAAAAAAACACGGGTTCAGGGGGCCCTAAAATAGATTTTTAAACCAACTTGTAAACAAATTTTTTTTAACGATCACAATACTTTCTCTATGCTAACGCATATGGGAGAACGTACAAAATTAAATTATTGGAATTGCGAAGTTTATTTTTATAAATTATAATATTTCCAATAAGAAGAGCTTTTGAAAATGAAGGTTTCCATTGTCAAAATTGAATTTAAGATAAACACACAAACAAGTATAAGTAACAAAACTTATGTATACAAAAATTTACAATGATAGTTAATTATTACAGGTTAGGATACTTTATTTGTTACTGAGGCTGATATTAAGAAAATTTATAGGAACACAGATTACAATTATAAGTTGACAATATCGTAAATGTTAATAATATATTAAGAACAGTTCATTGTTAAACTTAAAAGAGTCTACAGAGGCTCTCGGCCATGTTGGTTTTAATCCCATAAGAACAATGTTATTTGCGAATCCATATTTTTTCGTTATTTATTGACCAACAGTTGTGTATGAGGTGTCATTTCAAATGTTATCATATTGCGCTTTGGGTTTGATTTTGAATACATACGCCTAGTTTTGAAAAATAGGTGAAAATAAAAACTTCTAACTAAATATTTTCAATTTTTTCTTTTTCTATAAAACTAATTAATTCCAACATGCAATTTCATTCTTGATCAAATTCAATTTGTTTGGCAAAAATCTGTTTAAAAATAAATGTAAAGTTTGGATACATGTGATCGTATGTCTGTTTTGAAAATAACATTGTTCTTATGGGATTAAAACCAACATTGCAGACTCTTAAGGGTGTTTGTCCAGGTGCCCAGTTTAGCACTCTAAGGAATGTTGTTCTAGATTTTATCGCAACTACCGCTAAGAGTAGTAAGATCCTAACTCACTAACAAACAAGCAATGTATTTTCCTGCCCTCTCTCCCCCTCATAGCCCCCGAATGTCATTTTTTAGAATGTTTTCCCATAGCACATTTATTACTTACATAGATACAAATAATTTTTGATCGAACACCCTTAACTACAAATTTATAAGTTGTCTATAATCAAATGTTTGTCCACCTAGGAATACTACACATAATACTCAAATACCCTTACTCTGTTTTAGTGTAATAGAAAGCCTATTTTTGCAATTTTGCTCTAAAAGAAAGCATTTAGGAGCATTTTTCAATTAAGATCATGTAAATAACTTTTTACAGAGTTGAACATCTTAAAATCTCCATCATTACATACTGAGAAGTAATTTGCCATGTGGTGGGGTACTATGTAGGTTGTAAAAACTATTGTATATTTATTCAAGTAAATTGTCTCGCTAAAAAAAAAAAATAAAGAACATATTACATGATTAAGATGCTGCTAGTACATGAATTAGTATTTCATTAGTGAGTAATGAAATAAAACTATAATTAAATAATTTTAAAATTATCAAAGTGTCGTCATTAAATGTTATTTGATTCACCTAATAAATGTTGGTAAAAATTGTAAAATAAAACGTAATTGGAAATGAGTTCTCCGTTTAGACATGTTGAGATTGTCAACAGATGTCTTACAGTCAGTTACCACTCATTGTATGGGCTCCAATTTTAAAAGTAACCCATTTTAAGGATTATAATATTATTTTGTCATGATCCTTATGTAAAGCCATGTTTAAATATGTTAGTTTTAAATTAGTGTTTTATATACTTTACTTATAATATTAACCAGGTTCGATTCCTTCATGTATTTAGCAGTAAACAATTAACCGAATGTGCTTTGCTTTGTTTTAACCTTCCGTCGGGCGCATTCGTTCCATAACGTGAGAGGGCGCACACGGAGGTAACCTTCGGGATAGAAAAATTAATGAAAAAAAAATCGTATTATTGTTATAAATGAATTTTATTGTACTTAAATTGTATAATAAGTGGAGTATTACAAATAAATCATGAACTGATAGGAATTATCCCTTTTATACATTAATTAATATAATTATGTGTATATATTGTCAAAAAAGTTAATTCTCCAAAATAGTTTTAAGTTTATGTAAACAATAATACTTTTAAAATATTAAAATCATAAAAAATATTATTACTAGTCATTACAAATATATAACCTAACCTAACCTTATATATATATATATGTATGTATATATATATATATATATATATTGTCAAAAAAGTTAATTCTCCAAAATAGTTATAAGTTTATGTAAACAATAATACTTTTAAAATATTAAAATCATAAAAAATATTATTACTAGTCATTACAAATATATAACCTAACCTAACCTTAGTTATAAGTTTAGGTATATACACACTATTTGCAGCAAAAAAACAATATTTAAAGCAAAAAAAAACTATATACAGCAACAAACTAAT
This sequence comes from Stictocephala bisonia, assembly GCA_035578905.1. Lineage (NCBI taxonomy): Eukaryota > Metazoa > Arthropoda > Insecta > Hemiptera > Membracidae > Stictocephala > Stictocephala bisonia. The sequence goes on along the minus strand of JAQJVL010000270.1, from coordinate 54,535 downwards.
AAAAAATGGTCAAATCCTTTGTACAAAATATATACAACGTCTAATATTTTACTTCACACCATAACATGCACTTTGGAGAAAGTTACGGATTTTACAAACACAGTAGGGCGCACACGGAAGTAGACTCCGGACGGACAGTAATGTGGCAAGGCGCACAAGGAAGCAACCTCCAGGTAATTGCGCGATACTCGACTAAGGCTAAACCAGACTGTGTAAAGGGGTGGCGGTTGTGACAAATAATTCTTGGAAGGGAGCTCATGAAATACACCAACGTATGGCGCTGTAGACCGCAAGTGATAATTTGAATTTAGAAATATTTAGCCACACGGAGGTAAACTCCGTGATGCGCCCGACGGAAGGTTAAACCAATGGTTTGTATTCAAACATAGCCTACAACTGAAACTGATGTAGTACTGTATAATGATGGAGTCAATGTTATATTAATATAATTCATAAGTAACATTTCTAATAAGGGAATTTTCAGTGAAATTGGACACCGAGTACTAGGCCTTCCTGATGCGTTGTCACATCCCGAACGTTATGAATATAAAATAAAATGTATATGTTTATGTATATAACAAAAAAAATGGAGTAAGGTTTTCCTCCATACTCAATTAAAATTCGACTCTTTACATTGTCATACCAATCAGATCAAGGTTATATTTTAACAATTTTCAGACAACAATTTAAAGAAAGTTTTTATACTGAAAATGAGATATTCTTCCATAATCCTTCTCAGTTCAACTCTTATTTCTTTTAAACTTATTGAACTTTCAAATATTTTATACTCAAAAAGGAGAGTATAAAATATTTTTTATTCAGTACCCTTGCAAAGAACAACTGTGTCCAAAGTCTAATTAACAAACACAATCAAGTACTAGTTCTTACTGTACACTTTACAAAATCATTGGAATGTCTCCAAGTTGTTATTGTTACTTCTAAGAAGTTATTCTTCCAAACTCAGTTAACGTTCAACTCTTTCATAGTCCCATCAATCACACCAAACTCCTCTTATCAAATATATATTTTTCCGATATACTCAAAAGTTTTAATACTCAAAAGGAGATATTCTTACATACTCAAACTCTATCTATAGTCCTATCAACCTATTAAAGCACGTAATAACACTTGCTATCATTTCGAACTTAATCGATGTTTTTTTCAAGTTGTTTCAGTAAAAAGGAGATATTGTTCTATACTATTTCCACGTTCAGCTCTAATACTTTTCTAACTTTATAGTATGTTACTTTTTGTAAGGCGATCTCGACAGATTTCAACTTCGAAATCTGCCGCTGGACGATCGTTTGGGTCGGAAATTACCGAACCTTTCCGTGTTACTCAGACGGTTGATCCGGGGACACCATAAACCCGAATCACGTAGAAGTCGTGTCTGTCCCAGGTGAAGTGGGGAAAAGAATGAACGTACACGTGTGATTGGTTACATTTGAATACACTTTATTTACAATAATAATTTGAATATATTTTATTTTTTATTGTTCATCTGCCGTACACTGGCAGCAATTCGTTCTGCGGTTGTTGGTCTGCCACTCCGCCTGCCACAACTTCTGCGACGGTGACACGAGTTCGGCTTTGGCCAAACGATCGGATCATCCGATCACCGGATCTGTGGTGGGCCGAACCGTTGGTCTCGTACCACCGTCCACAGACACATTGGGTGAATACTGCATCTGGCGGCAATTCGTCGTCAGGGCCTGCCCATACCTGAGAGTTGGGTTAAAAATTAAAGTGGCCTTCTATCTGAGGATGGTCACTGTGGAAAGAATACAATGCATTAACCCTTTTAGCACTTATTTACATTTTTAGCATATTTGCTATGCACTGTCTTGTCCTCTATCTTCTTTTAGTAAGAAATTTTTGTTTCTGTAACTAATATTATAACTAAAGTTCAAATTTTGAACCTTATTCAAAATTCTGTTTCATTAGACATTTTGATTTAAACATTACTAAAGTTTCACACAGAAGTATCTTTTAGACGACAAGTTCACACATGGAATAAAAAACTTTTTCTTAACTCTCTCAGGATTCAAACAATTATTTCTCAACAGGTTTTCTTTCATGTAATATTAGGATTAAAACAGTATTAAAAAAGGACAAGCAAGGTTTGAAAACTTTGTTAATTATTACTCACTTGGATATATATTTTTTAAACACTAAGAGTTTTTTATTGCTTATGAAGAGAAATATTAATTTATTTAGTGCTTCATGTTCAAATTAACCCACAAAATGTATCTATATTTAACAAATTCTTAACTATCTAGTAGTCTATATAATTATTATTATTATTTTTTTTTTTTTTTTAATTGAGAAACATTTTGCATCTATGCTTTCTTCAACTTATTCAACCCTAAACAGAAAGAATTTATTTTCAGTTCACAATGGAAAATCCAACATGCCACATTTGCAATAAAACCTTTTCAACAGCATCTAACTTGAAGAGACATGTGCAGATAGCCCATGACTACCATTTTTTTACATTAGGCCTATGCCTTTTAGTATATTCAGATAATATTTAGTCAATGTAGGTTAGTTTGGATATTTCATTTTAAAATAAGTAAACGATTCTTTCACAAATGTCTTACGGGTTTTATAATGATAGTAACAATATGAAGTAGTATTTTTGTTCCTTTTTATTAATAAATATTGTCATAATGTACACATTTTAAATGCAGATTTTAGTTTTTAAAAACTTTTATTTTTTATACCATAGTTTTTACTTAATAAACATTTTTTATCTGTAGTAACATTTTTTTTTTTTACAAAAACCTCTATTTTGACATGTTCTTATTAAAGCTTAGTTACATTAAAAACGTATTCCTCTAAAGGGTCATTTATTTTATATGGTAAAGTAGAATACACAGTTAACATAATTATAATAAAATAATGAATAATATGTGAATTCTATAACCAAAACTCTTACCATACCTTGGACAGAGCCGATAGCCGTACGATCCATAACAGATGTACGTGTGATTGTTTGACACTCTTACTTTTACTTTTTTCTATATATATATATATAATTTTTTAATTTTTTTTCTTTTTAGATTGCTTAATATCTATCCTTCGTGAGTCTATTTATGATATAATTTAAGTCTGTGTCAATAGTCCTCCATCATTCGATGGAGATTGAATTTCTTCTCCTCTTATATGTGCGTTTACCGTTGTTTGGTTGTTGTTGGTTTGGTTGGTTTGGTTTTTGTATATTCTCCTGTCCCCTGAATTCCAATTTTGTGATGATACAAAACCACTTTGAGTACTATTATTTGATTCTAAATGCATTCGCTGATAGTAAATGTTGAAAGCCTTTACGGTTTCCTCCATTCCATTCATTTTAATTGGTAGAATTTAAAGTTCTATGGTAGATTCTGAAAAAAAAAATGGAGTATTGTGAGATTATAAAATTAAAGTTTGATATTTTTATTTTTTTTTATTACTTTAGTCTAATTTAAAATCAATTAAGAGCTATTACAACAGTTTTAAAATCATTTGTATCATATTTAATGAGGTAATTATTTGAAACATATTGAATTATAAATATGAAAAAGACAATGCAAAATTTGTGTCTATAAACTTATTATAGATTCTTTCAATTATACTTTTTAGTACCCAAAATCATTCTTTAGAAAAAATGATGGATTTATATTAACAAAACTATACCCTTTTAAAATACAGTGTATTTCAATATTTCACTAAACAATCTTTTTTTCTTTTTTTTTACTGTTAACTATGATAAAAAAACACAAATATGTAATAAAGGTAGGCTAACAGCGCAAAACCTGCCCCGTGCCCCCGGACTCCGTTACATACAAAACCCCACTACTAAATTAGTTGTTCTGAGGTTTTTTACTTCAATTCTAATACTTAGGCATACAGTTTTCACCAATTAATTATAGGCCTACCTATTTTTGTTTTATTATAAGGTAACTAAAGATCATTACGAGAGGTACAGTCAAAGACTTCTCGGAATCGATGTCCAGAGACACACACCATCGTTGCCGGTGGGAATTTCGTTGTCTATCAGTTAGTACTACTCCTTGAGAAGGGACATGAGTAGTGCGAGTATCGCCCAGCCGCCATTGTTCCCCTGTGGAGAGAGCTTTTCGTGTATTTGCTTGTTTATATTGTCGCTTTTTGAAAATTGATTTAAAGAACAGCTAACAAATATTACATTTTGTGTTCTACCTCAAAAGTGATCTTCTAAGACATTTAAAATTTTGGATATGCCTACGGAGTTGAGGCGATGAAGAAAAGCCAATTTTACAAATGGCACAAATTTTTTCGTGAAGGTCGCATAAACATTGAAGATGACTCTCGTAGTGGACGCCCTTTGACTACAACCACAGATGACAACATTGGGCGAGTTCGGCAAGCTGTCCATGTAAACTGAAGAACAGCAATTGATGAAATTGCATATGAAGTAAATTTATTCTCACAAAAGCTGTTAGGCACTTACGAGATGTCATTAGGAGGAAATGGCCTGAAAAATGAGCAGAAAACAATTTGATTTTGCTGCGTGACAGTATCCCTGCACATCGATCCCTTTAAATACGTAACTACCTAGTCAAGCTCCGCATTACCACGCTAAAACACCCTCCCTACTCGCCAGGCCAACGCCGGCCGATTTCATCCTGTTCACATAGTGAAAACAATTTGCAGTTGCTAAAGCTGCCAGAAAAAATGCAATAAATATATTGAAATACATTTAAAAAAATAAGAGTCAAAAGTATTTTGAACATCTATATTATCGTAGGGACAAGTGTATTGTTGTAGGAGGAGTGTATTTCGAAGGAAAATAGGTTCGTAAGTTTGTATCTTGTCCAATAAATATATTTTAACCAATACCGGAAACTTTATGACTGTACCTCGTATATGTTATATATACAACGAACACAACACTCAAATTATAATTGGAAATAGTTACATTCGCAGTTTTTTCAATTACCTTCAAAGTACCCTTGAACCTCTATAACTATCAATAAGTGAACAATTTAGCTAAAATATGTCAACATTCAGCTTGCACGAATACCATCAGATGCAGGGGCGGTCTGGCTCCATGGAGGCCAAATTGAATTATTTTAATAGTACAAAACCATTAATTTCAACACAATAAAATATTTATTTACAATGCTTCTATTTAATATGTTTTGTTTTCAGCAGTCGTATAAAAGATGATTGCTTCATCATATTTGTTTTTCACATTTGTTCTTCATCATATGAAAGATTTTTGAAATTCATGATCTCAACAATATACTTATTAAAATTTGTGAAATTTTAAGAATAACGTTTAATCCTCCTTCAAGATAGTATGATCAATCTTATAAAAAGGATATCGGTGTCAAAAAAAGGACGAACGTTTATTAATGAGTTTGTATTGTATTTGTAAAATAACTTGAACTAATTTGAAGTAACACAATTTAATTTATTTAACAACGTTTTCTGTGACAAACTAATAAGCTTCTAACAAGTTTTTGCTTACCGCTTAATACTAAACACTAATATTGAAATTAACCAATAAATAACCAAGAAGGTACGAGCACAGAATAGCCTAAGCAGATATCTACTTATATTGTCTCTGGTATAAGTTTAGTGCTATTCCCAATCAGACCAGTGATAACCCAAGATATTTACGGAAATATTTTTTTTCTCAGCTTGTTTACGCTTACCAAATTATTTCTTCTTTGACTGAGGACGTTGAAGCCAAACAACACCGACAAGCCGTAAAAACTGAGGACAACTTATTTTAACTTCTCAACTCTTACTAGTAAAAATTTTAGGAAATCCACGGCTTACTCTAAAACTAGCATTTTTGCACTCTATATACACCGAGGTGCAAAAAAAGTGGGACAATGTCGTTTTCTTTAATATTTGTCTATTTTCTTAGTTTAAACCAACTTGAACACAACTTCTGACAAGAAATTGCGCAAAAGAAAAGAAATAAAATCAGCTATTTAAAATTTATCATGTGGAAATTTAACAAGCATCACCAATGAGCCAGTGTTCTTTTAGGATTTTGAACACTTGGTGGATTTTAAGTTTTCCATTTCAGAAAGTTCAGTGTACATCGTATTTCCGTCTCGAGCTCTGATGACTGCTTCCAATCGCTTAGGCATGCTTTTAATTATTACATTCTGTATGTTCTGTTGACCATATTGTTCTATTCTATTTTAGACAAAGTGCAAGTTTCCAAAACACTGTAACCATCATTATGCTTTACAATGCTTTCGTTAGGTCGAGGTTGGAGAGTGGGGCTGTCATATGGAATCCAATTCATTCAACATATCGAGAAGCGGTTGAAAGAGTTCAAAAGCGATTTTTAAGATTTCTCTTTTACAAATGTTTTAATGTTTACACGTACACGGTTCCATATGATGAGCTGTTGGTGTTTTTTTGGGTTCCGGAGTCTTGACACGAGGAGAACACGAATGGGCCTGGTGTTCCTGTATAGACGGTGCGTGGCGGGGTGGACGATACCGCTAGCTTGGCGGGCCTCTCTTTCCGTGTACCTACATTTCATAGTCGCAATAAACTTCTGTTCTCTGTTCCTACTGCCGCACGACGGCACATGCTTCTTCCCCCCTTCACCGCCTCATGAAATCTTACAATAATTTACTCCTTTCCAATAATAGAAATGTAGATCTATTTTTTGACTCTTTTAAAATATTTAAAGCTAATTGCCTGTCTTGTTTAAGTCAACGCTCTACATAATTTTGTTTTGTTTATTACTCTGTTACGAATTCTATATTGTTAACTGTTCAAAATATATTTATTACTGTTATTATTTATTGTCGTTATGGTTGTCAATTGTTTAAAATATTTATTACTGTTATTATTTATTGTTGTTATTGTTCTTAATTGTTTAAATTATTCATTACTGCTATTGTTGCTGAATGCTAATCTATACTAATATTAGTTATTATTTTTATTTAATTGCATGTCATTATATTTTTTGCATCCTCATCAAGCATGTATTGTTCCGTTCCATATAAATTTCAGTTAAATTTGAATCTATAGTATTTCAGTTTGGTATCTTATTTTTTGTTATTTTTTATAATGTGAAGTGATTTAGTGAATAAGTTATATAACCCACAAACATAAATATATGTATTAATATGAACTGCTTCAGTGTAATTGGTTTTTACTGTATTGAAGCATGTAAATAAATAAATAAATTCTGCCTGTGCAGCCTGTCGAAAGTGATCCAAAGTTCCATGTGCTAATAGTCACTCTTCGAGCCCTCCGATGTTCATTTGCCAGTTCAATAAAAGTTGAAAACCGATTCCATAGACTCGACGAAACAATAAACCGATCATGCCTGGCTGGCACTATGCTCGGCTATGGCCGGATCCGGGCCTTTTACCATAACTACCAGTCAGCCTAAATCGGATAACAGCTCCATTAATGCTTGAACGTGAAAGTCCTGTGATCTCTGCCACCCGACGCACGCTATTGCCATGTTCAATTAATGTCACCACTCCAGTAGAATTCACTGGTGAAAGAGGCATTTTAAAAGTCACAAATGCGCTACAATTCTTCAACTACAACTTGATCAGTTACAACCAAAAACAGGAATGAGGACATGGTGGCCAGCAGTGATGTACGAAGGTCAAGATTTGGGTTGATAAGAATTCACTAGTACCTTATGACAATAATAGACATGCAGAAAGAGACTAATGAACAGGTTTTTCAGTTTTTTTGTAAGGAAAGGAGTGGTTTTCGCTTAGAACCCGAACTTATACACTATATTTATTTATATAAATATGATTCATGACGAACAAATTGGTTTAAGCTAAGGACATAAAAAAAAACAGAATGTCCCACTTTTTTGCACCTCAGTGTATATTTTGTTTTTCTGTAGATCATCAAATAAAACAATGTACTGTATACATCAAGAAATACAAATGTATTATACATGTATGTATGTATTTATAATTATATAATTTTAAATTCTGTACAAGTGAACGTCACACAACACAAATTTATTACAGTATGCACAAATATATTACAATACAAGTATAAAATGCACAAATATTATGGCGATCGATTTCGGTGAACCACGCTCACCTTCCTCAGACCATAGGGATTCACAAAATTTTAAATTCTGGATATGCCAGGAACTCCATCCACTTCTTGTACATTTAATTGATCATTACACATTTTTCGTATTTTGCACTTGTCATGCACTTATTTAAAATACTTTGTTCTCCTATATAGAATCATGGAATTCCAAGCAAGTTATTTGGCAATTATATTTCACATTAATTGGGTGTTTGACAGTTTACACTTCTAATTACCCCCCCCCTCTCTCTCTCTCCACCACTTGAAGCGCGTGAACATAAATCTACGCAAAAGATCAACTCGTCTGGGCGTGGGGAGAACGCTAAAATAACTTCTAACCGGCTCGATTGATATTCAAGGACACGCCAAGCAACAAACTATAAAAAAGTGAAGGTATTGTAGGCTAATTTTGGGAATTAATATTATTATATTGATTATAATGATGTAAACACTAGACCTACAGAAGAAATGATCGCAATAAAATAAGAATTAGTCAATCGTCCTAATATATTGGAATTCCTACAACTCAGATAGTAGTTGGTCGTCGTAGTAGTTGGTCGTCGTAGTAGTTGGTCGTTGTAGTAGTTGGTCGTCGTAGTAGTTGGTCGTCGTAGTAGTTGGTCGTCATAGTAGTTGGTCGTCGTAGTAGTTGGTCGTCGTAGTAGTTGGTCGTCGTAGTAGTTGGTCGTCGTAGTAGTTGGTCGTCGTAGTAGTTGGTCGTCATAGTAGTTGGTCGTCGTAGTAGTTGGTCGTCGTAGTAGTTGGTCGTTGTAGTAGTTGGTCGTCGTAGTATTTGGTCGTCGTAGTAGTTGGTCGTCGTAGTAGTTGGTCGTCGTAGTAGTTGGTCGTCATAGTAGTTGGTTGTAGTAGTAGTTGGTCGTCGTAGTAGTTGGTCGTCATAGTAGTTGGTCGTCGTAGTAGTTGGTCGTCGTAGTAGTTGGTCGTCGTAGTAGTTGGTCGTCATAGTAGTTGGTTGTAGTAGTAGTTGGTCGTCGTAGTAGTAGGTCGTCGTAGTAGTTGGTCGTCGTAGTAGTTGGTCGTCATAGTAGTTGGTTGTAGTAGTAGTTGGTCGTCGTAGTAGTTGGTCGTCGTAGTAGTTGGTCGTCATAGTAGTTGGTCGTCATAGTAGTTGGTCGTCGTAGTAGTTGGTCGTCATAGTAGTTGGTCGTCATAGTAGTTGGTCGTCATAGTAGTTGGTCGTCGTAGTAGTTGGTCGTCGTAGTAGTTGGTCGTCATAGTAGTTGGTCGTCATAGTAGTTGGTCGTCATAGTAGTTGGTCGTCATAGTAGTTGGTCGTCATAGTAGTTGGTCGTCGTAGTAGTTGGTCGTCGTAGTAGTTGGTCGTCGTAGTAGTTGGTCGTCATAGTAGTTGGTCGTCATAGTAGTTGGTCGTCATAGTAGTGGGTCGTCGTAGTAGCCGATCGTCGTGGGGACAAACACAGGTTTGACCCTAAAGGTGTAACGAAATGTCTGGACAATTTGTAGTCCTTTATGATTTTATTAGGTTTATAGTACTTTAGGTCAACTACGTTTTTAAAATAAGCGTGATTCTGTAAATTATCGGTAAGATAAATACTGTCAGTTATTTAATATAACGCTGTATTAGCTTAGAAAACAGTTTTGTTAAAAATAATTAGTTAATATTTTTATATTAATAATTAGTTGTTACGATGTAGAAATGTATGTTCCAAAGTGTGAGAAACAATGAAATGTAATTGTACCACTTTATTAAAGTGTAGCATTTATTTTACTTGATGTTTTAGAAACTAATACAACAAATGTCAATTCACGAGAGCTTGATTATGAAACCACTTCGATAACAAATTGATAGTTTCCTTTTATTCTTAGTGTTCCCAAACAGTAGTAACTTATCACTGTGTGTGTGTAGGCCTACTCACTGTATTATTCACACCGAGAACATTCGAGGACATATAAACTAATGAGGCCATATTATAATTGTCTGTTTGTCTCTGACAAATGTTCAGAAAACGTCTGTCATTGTTACAGTTAAATACTATACATTTATTAACATTATTACCTGACCTTACTGAAAGCAGACAACCTTGCTTCTCTTGCCTACAACACGTAGTCCTTGAACTGTACCAATGAATACATAGAGTGTGTATTCATTGACTGTACTTACCTACACTCCCATATATCTCCTGAATATAAGACACTTAATGTACAACATTTTTAATTAATGCAATAAAAGTACGTTATTTAGCTAATAAATAGTTGTATCGTAATTGTTATATTAATTTAAATGTAGACATTTAAAATGTGTAATCCAAATCAGAAACAATTAAATAAATTGGCGCAATAAAAGGAGACCTAAAAGTAGCAAGTATAGTACAAACTGAAATTTCAAAAAGAAGGTGGCAGAAAAAAATAACTGGAGCAACTTGATCAAGTGAGGGAACAGAGCTCATTCTGAAAGAATGGTACAAAAGTGGAAGCTCAAAGAAAGCCACACCAATGACTACAGCCAAACCAAATCAATTATATCCGTAGTCATTGGCCAAACTCATCAAAAACGTATTGAATATACTTGCGTGGTTCAACGTGTGCATAATAATAGCAATAAATGTACATGTGCCGTATAGGTTTGTTAAACAGTAAAAAAATGAGTTACTCGGTATAGAACAGAGCTATAACTTGTATTATTTATTTATTTTTTTCAATAGATAAATATACCAAGTTATAAATATATAATATGTTACATGACAACGTTATGCCGATAATACAGTATACAATTATCACGAACATTTTTACTTCCTAGAAAAAAGCTTCAACAGTTAGTTGAAAAATAAAGTAATTTGTTTGATAGAGCACTGTCGGATGAGTACTTTGTGACGTAACGATCGTGACGTCACGTCGGTTTGACCGGGAGTAACCTCAGTGTGGCGCGGCGGGGAGTCTAGCCTCGTTCCCTGACCTCACTCAATACGAATAGCTTTGTCCCTGTCTCTCTCACTAAAAATACAGACAGCGAGTCCTTGAGAGGCGCGCCAGAGATAAAGGCGTTGAAACCAAGGGCAATGTCATTGACACTTCCAATATCAACGTTTAACTGTAAATATTTGAAAAAATTAAATTAATTGTCACGTTTATTAAAATAATCTAATACTGTACCACTACAAGTTATTAAAAACTAGGCATAACAATAAATGTTTATAAAATGTGCTAGAGTTTGGAATGTTTTACAAATGTTAAAATATAAATTTTAAGATTTATAAATGCCTTTGTGAGTCCCTACTGTATGGTAACGGTAATCGCGGTTTACCGAAATCTATCAACACAATATCTGTATATTTTATATTTTCACTGTAATACATTTCATCCATAATGTTTGCTGTGTGACGTATATTTCTATGCAATTAGACCAACAGTCAACATGCATATCAATAAACTTTTAAAATAAAACTGAACAATACTCGACTTTATTAACTTTAATTGAAATGAGGCATTTAATCGAGATTGTTTTTTGATAATTAATATAGTTATTTTAATTAGTGACTATTTAGATTGTTGCACAGGAATTATGTATACGCGAGTTTGAAGGTTGTTTACTGCGAAACTAAGAGGCCTATGAAAACTACAACCGTACCGTTGTTTGCTGCGAAACTAAGAGGCCTATGAAAACTACAACTGTACCATTGTTTGCTCATTTCATTTTGTACGTTATGAAATATAAATTTTAAAATATTATTACAACTTTTAATAATTTGTATCCCAGTTTGAACAAAAAATACTGGACTATTTACGCCGTTATTATTAAAAACCCTGTTAATGTATCACATTTATATTTTAATAAGTGGTTGATAAGAATGTTTCTTATAAGTTTTATAAATTTTATAATTTTATCTTTAAAAAAAGGTGTTTATCAATTACCTGAAACAGTGTTTTCTTGGCTTTTAGAGGTCGTAATATTAATTAAATGGTCTTGTTCTTACTTATTCTTATTCTTACATACGAGACACCGACACAACGTTGTTGGTATTTTAAGGCGAATATGAATGGTTATATGAGTGTAGGATGAGTGTAGTCTGGTTACTAACTGAGATCAACTGTTCTTCAGAAAGGGCAATTTATTAATAGCCCAACAGCCAGGGCAACTAAGGAACCTACAGCTTTACGTGGAATCCAAACCACGTAGTGCTGGTCTGATTTTCAGCTAATCTCAGCCTGATAGTCAGTTATCTCCCCCACACAACATCCGCACAATGATTACCACCCAACATGGACACCCCAGACTTCTCTAGTAGTGTCCACGCCGATAGCAACCATCAAGCGGACGCCATGTCGGTATTATGAGGACCGAGCATCCAACCTATCGCCTACAATCTCCCAAACACTTTGTCCCCATGTAGCTGGGTTACAGCACTGCGCCACCAGTGCCGATTATGTATTACTACAATACATTAATGTTGTAATCCTTATTAAATGTATAGTTACTATAAATTATTTTCATACACGTAAATTAATCCATTTTTTTATGTTGATTTAAATAAATTAAAATTTATTAATTTTAAGTTATTTGAAATTGATTTAAAATTCCTGCATTTATTTAGACACGTTAAAATAATGTATCGTAACTATACATGTAATAAGGATTACAACAAAACAATTTAATTAATATTATGACCTCTAAAAGCCAAGAAAACATGTTTCAGGTAATTAATAAACCTTTTTTTTCTTGAAAAAATATTCTAAAATATAAAACCTATAAGGAACATTCCTATCAATCACGTATCAAAATATAAATATGATACATTAATACTTTTTTAGTAATAACGGCATACTATTACATTGGCGTAATGATAGCTATAATCAAATTGGCGTAAATTTGACGTATAGTCAAAACTAGTTCAAATTCCGGTATTCTTTTCCAACTAGGTTAAAATTATTAAAACTTACAGTACAATTTTAAAATTCATACGTCATAATGTACAATTAAACTAGATAAACAATGGTATGATTGGAGTGTTCATAGGCCTCTTAGTTTCGTAGTAAATATCCATCAAACTCTGGTGCACGGACAGTAGTAGACTATTATAACTACACAATGTGGTACAATGTACGTGTAGGTACGAACGGATTACATAGCCCATTGAAAAGTGTAACAACGAGCTAGTTTGAATTGTAGTTTTTTTATGTTACATAAGCGGTGAAAGTATTTTTATAAATTATATTTTTTTGTTTATGTTACATATTTTTTACTTTTATTTGTAACGGTACTAATAGGCGTTAGGATATCATTACTATGTTACCACCACGTCAAGAATGTTCATTTAACTAGAGTAGGATCATTGCCAACATAACCATCTATCTAACGTCTTTTATCTAGAAAATCGATGAAAACAGTAAATCACAAGTATTTATATTTATTTTGCAAGTAAGATTATGGTTATATTTTATGTTATCGTAAATTTATTGTACGGGTAATGATAAAATTTTAACATGTAAGAGTAGACGTTTTGTTAGAACATAATAGAACCATACATTGCAATAATGAATAACCATTAATTATTATTATTTACTTATAGTTATTATTATTGTAAGTAAACCTCACTGATTTTCGTTTAAGTGTAAGGAAATTAACGGAAATGCATAATTTGGTAGTACATAAAAACTAAGTGATTTGAAAATAACTTATATGCAAGTTGCCAAATTCAATTGATTAGCATTAAGTCGACAAAGAAATGAGAATAGAAAACTAAATTTGAAAATTTTAATTGTATAGTCCGTTTGAAACAACATAATGACATCGAATTTATACAATACAATTTTGACAATGTAAAGTGTTAAGTTTATTACAATTACAGCACTAAAAAGTTCTATTTTTATAATATAAATATTATTTACGCAGAAGTTTCTATGTACTAATAATCCTGCGAGTCATTTTCTTTTTTGTTGAAACTTCTTGAATCTAATTTCGTTTGAAACATTTATCTATATTAAAAAGTGTTCATTATTTAAAAAGAACAATAAAGGCTTAATTTAAGTACTTACGTAAAACAATTATTAATAGGCATTTTATCAAACATGGCCAATTTTTATTAATTTTAAGCCCTTAACATGAAAGCCAAACTTATCTATCAACATTTTATCACAACTTTTCTTCTCATTCTCAATTCAATTAACAAATAATTTTAAATTACACTTCACGTATTTTTTAAACACTTTTATAAAAGTTTTATTTATAATTGGTTTTATCATAATATTTTATTAAATTATTTTTAATGTTTAAAAGGAACACGTTTTATACACGAACAAAAGTCTGCAGTTTCACTAAAAATACATAATATATTTGCGAGTGCCTATTACACATTTCACACTTCTTGACTGGTCGGCTCCCCAGCGCAAACTGAAATGCGAGCGCAGTGTGAACAAAACTCCCTTGCAATTTTCTTACATCACACAAGTGCATCTCTACGTCACCAAAGACGTCACCGATTCTATGGTTTACCTCATAAAACTTTTTTGAAACTCGTGCAATTGCATAAAGTCGAGTCCACCGTGCTTACAAACGGGGGTGTTGGGATAGGTCATTAACCCTGATACCCCTCCAGACCAAAGACCGCCAGAACTTGGACTCGTCCATTGCTACAGCCAACCATGACCTGCCTCAATGCAAAGCGGTTCGACTCGACAGACAAGCCAACGGACGAGGTGAACAGGGCCTGTCTTACAGGTTGGACAACTTTACCCCTTCTCTTGTGCACCGACAACGTCATCTGTACGATGTACTTTGGTATCAGGAGCACAGAAAAGAGAAGCAGACTTCTGCGAAGGAAGGAAAGCGGTTCCCTCTATTTTGCAAATGCATTTCTATCTCGGGAAAAGTTTGCAAATTCTTAGCAAATCATATTTGCAATTAAAAAATAACAATTCCCTCGTCATATTTAATTTATTTATATTCCTTAGTAGTTTATACAATACAAACGAATGTTAATTAATTATATACCACCAAGTAAATAATTTATTATCTATTGTAAATGTTTAGAATTATATTCGTTTTAAAGAGAAAAATATTTTAATTAAAATCAGGTTTGTATACTTGACTATCTCAATGAATTTTTTTAATGACATATAATTAGATTATCATCTCTTTTAATATATTGTTAAATTCTTTCCAAATTTAAAGAGATATACAGTGAATAATTATTTAACTCATATTATATCGGAAATATATTTTGGATAGCAGGGATAATATACTCATATATGATTAAGATCATCAAAATATGAGTTTAATGAGTTTAGCATTGATACTAAGGCTGACTGATTCTTTAAAAGTACTATTTATAGTTATTCCAGTAGACTTTCGACTTAGTGAGGAATCTGAACCATGTTTTATTTTTCCGACTCCTCGTACAATATCCAAACCATGGCCACCATACAAGACTAGTAAGAACATAACTTACTGCCTACATTTTTTGGGAAAGTTTCAACAATTACTTGAGGAAAAATTACATTAATGATATGTTTATTTCTTTACTTAGATAAATAAGCTTTTAAAAGTTAGTTAATGTTTACATCATTTAAGTTTGTGAATAATTTTAAAAGACAAACAATTTTTTAATTTGAAAATTATTGTAATATAATTATTTGAATTATTTCAATTGTTTGACTTAAAATATGCAGTGTCCGAAGTGTAAAATAGTTAACTCAGTTGGCGAATAATTACTATTGAACTTAACATCATTTAGCAAATTGCCAAACATGCCACAGTACAGCAATTGTGGGCATAAATAGTCATCATTCAAGATGAGTTTTGATTACAAAACTACATATCAGCATAATCTATCTTCAGGAAAAATATTTTATTTTTGAAAATAATTACGGTTTTTTTTTTAATTACTGTACAGTCGTACCTTTTGGCGTTAGCCACAAGACTAAGCTCAAATTCACACATGTTACATAGTCCAGAGCAAAAGATTTAAATAGCAGAAATTAAACAAATTAATTTGGCTAGCAAACGGGCCATGGGTTTCAAACAGTAGACAATCCAAAATTTGTGTGGTTTTTGGTTTAAAAGACATTTATCTGGCAAAAAAATTATTTTCTGACCTTCCTCCAAAGTAACAAGAGTAAAGTAAAATCTCATAATTATGCATTTGTGAATAGCTACCTCACAAAAAAATTAAAATATTTTTTAATGTTAATTTTGAAATTCAACCATTTATAGTTAAGTGTTTAGCATTGATTTAGAGCATTTAAGTGGGATTTCAAACTAAAAACTGTAATCTCCTGAATCTTTATAAACGTTTAGCTTTAGATGTTTTTTTAAAGACAAATTGTAACAATACATTGATCCAAAATAACTATTTTGGTAAAGCACTAAATGTTCCAAAACATACATTTTATATCAATTTAAAGTTTACTTGGCCAGAATCCAAATAGAAGTATGTTACAATATATATATGGTACAAATTCTTTTCATCCTGTCACAGAAAATATGATCGGCAAGATAAATGAAAGTGGAGTTTGAGGACAAAGTCTTTCATTGGATATGGCCTAGTTACAAATAATGTTAGTTGTAACATTTTCATGAATGTTGACGGTGTTCATGTAGCTATGCAATAATGTATTGTTTTAGTATGAATTTCATTCTCTTTAGAGCTAGTGCTTAAGTGAGCGATATTACTGTGCCGGATAGTATTGGTGAAATTTCAGTAGCTCATTGACATCAAATTTACAAATCCAGAGACAGATTCAATTGAGAAAAGACGCTCAAGATCTTAATTCTTATGAAATTATCTTAGAATAATCCAACCATAAATTCTACAAGTATCGTATATGAAGTGGTTTCCAGAGTGATGAAGCATCATACTACTTTTTTTATAGTTAAAAGTTTTTTACCACATTATACTTTGGAGAATTGCAAACGTCTGTTTTTATCTATTTTATTAATTTATTGATAAGATGCTATTCATCAAGAGAGGGGTGAGTACAAGTGGCAAACAAGTGTGATTAGAGTAAATGAACAAGAGTAATACAGTAATTGTTTACTAACTGAAGTCAATTGTTCTTAGAAAGGACCATATTTAGTAACCCAATAGTTAAGGCAACTACAGTTTAGTGTGAAATTCTAACCATGTAATATTGGTTAGATTTTCAGCAATCTAACAAGCTTGATACTGGTACACAGTTCTCTTCTATACAAAAAACCCATATGGTGGCAACCAGCCCTGAGACTCTCCCAAGACTTCTCTTATAGTGTCCACGTTGATGGCAACTACTAAAGAACATGACAATGGTGTTAAGAAGACTAAGATCGGAGCCTACACCCACAAAGAAAAGACTTAGGGCAACAACTTTCCACTCGAGTGGGATCTTTACCAGCCTTCAGAACTGCTACTACTTTTGAACGCTTAAATAATTTTAGAAAATTGCCCGTAAAATGTACCTTATTGTAACTGTTCAAAGCCATTGTTTCACTTTGCTACCAGCATGAAAAAATAACACTGATACTGCCTTGTTGCCTTGTGTATCCCTTCATAAATTAAATGTATGAAGAGTTCCAGGGGTGCCAGTTGGCTCTTTTTATTTCATTCAACTTGCAAAGCACATGTATGTCAGAAGAATGACGGGCTATCTTTGACAAGCTGGCTATCCGTTTAGCTATATTAGAGGCCTTTGGGTGAAACACTTCTCTCTTTGATTTGGAGATTTACCAGTAGAGAGTTTCCTTAAAAGTGACAATGCTATTTTACTGCTGTGGGTAAAGTTTATATTTTCAACACTTACACAACAGAGATAACTGAATGTGAAGAACCCACAAATAACCTTCATTCATTCGCCAAGAGAAAAAAATCCAAGAGTTGCTTAGGACTTGTTGACTGAGGAAATATGATTTTAAAGCTTCCCACAGTTGTAAATTATTTAATTAACAATTATATTTGTCAATAGATTAATAACCCTCCATCACAGACTGTTAATAGTATTGCATGTTATTTAAATCTAAATATTTTTATTAGATTGTTAGATATTTTTATTTATTTATTAGAGGAAAACTATCGATATTTTTGCAGTAAAAATATCGATATTACCTATATAAATTTAAATCATATTTTAGCTAGTAATAATTACGGAAAGCAATTTTCACTACAAGGTAATAAGATATATACCTTAAACTATCGATATTTTTATTAATCTACGGTATACATAGTGCGGCGTGTAAATTATGTTAATTTGAATACTCTAAATATGTGGACATACAAGTAAATTTATGCAGTGGTAATGGTTAAATTTGTTGTTGCGAAAATTATAAAATATCTGCATGTTATTATTAGATATTATTAGTTATTAATGCTTTTTTGTAATTGGCTGTAAAGCTGTAATGAAGCATTGTAAAAATAAATAAATAAATAAACACGTTCAAGAGCCAGCCACCAGGATACCCACCAGTTTAGAGGATACCCACCAGGTTCCTGTATGGCATAGCAAGTTTTTGTAGCTAATTTCTACAAATTCATAAGAGCTTTTCAGTTTCTCAGGTTTAATTGTGTAAATGGAGAAGTAGTTGAATAGTTTGACAACTCCACATCCACTGTAAGTACGTTGGCTGCACACATAACTGTGATGAGCAAAATGTGTGCAGAACACCAAACATCTTCAATATCTCTTTCTAAACTACCTTTAAGTTTGTGAAATATATTATTTACCCCTTTGCGGTTACCACCAAAATTAGTATCTTGGTATTAGACAAATGAAAAATATCTAAATAAATTAAAATCTACAGTACAAATGTTGTATGTCTTAGTGTTTAAGTATGGATCTCCCATCACAGAACAAAATTCAGGTTTCTTAGCCATTCAACACCTGCTAATCCCCCTTGATACGAACACAATGGCCATTCATTAACTATATGATCCATAGTTTGAATTTTGACTCTGCAATCACATGACTGATCATTTGCAATTCCCAACTTAAATTTCCAATAAACCATATATTTTTTATATTTTTGACTTGGTAACATATATTTTTAAAAAATCCCCATTTGATAAAAGATAAACCCCATATCTACAATACTATAAATAAATTAGAAGCATCCATAGACTTTTTTAGATTAAGTAAAACCTTGAATAGCCATATTGTGATTTCATAAAGATATTATACAATAAACTCAAAGATGTAATAGGGAAATATCCTGAAGATGGGTTTAAAACAAATTTATATTCCTGGCTTTTAAATAACCCTCTCTATACTTTACATGAATTCTTTTCTTTACCAGTGATCATTTTTAATAACCAAATGTCAATTATTCTAAGTTTTTAAGCTTTAATTATGTATTAAGAACTCTGTAATTTACATCTTGCTTTACGACTATGTCTCTCACTTATTGTAAATGACTTTGTGAATGCCATGAGTTATACGACAATAAAGAACTATTTATTTTTTTATTTGTACCCATTCTAGTGGTCAGTGGCTCAGCAATGATTTTCTGGTGAAGTATTTATGGCAGGTATTCCAAGAAGATTTCTGGTCTTCTCCAGTGGTCCTCTGGTGGGCCGTTCCTAGTGCAATCTCCCTGATGTGCTCCAGCATTGATTCTAATGCCTTCTATAGTAGCCTCGCTTCTAAAACGTGACCAAAATTTCCCTGTGCCAGTACCTGCAGTATATCAATATTGATGGATTTCCTGATGCATCATGGCTGACTGGAGATGCTATGCAGTGTCTTGCTCTGTTTTTGTTTTGCAGCTTCTTCCTGTTTGTGGGGTCTTGAGAGGTCACCAGGCTGTGGAGACACACATAATACAGCTCTCCCCACTATAATATGCTTGAGAGTTTGAGTTTTCATCCTAGCCTTGAGAATGGAACAATATCAATACCCTTGAATAGGGATGAGGAATCCTTAAAGAGCTTTTTCCTCATTGAGACTGTGACATAGGCTTTTAATGTGCTCAATTTTGAGTCTTGTTTTGTGCCACCCTCCGAGAGTCTTCCTACTTCTCCATTTGACAAGCCTCCTGCTCAGTGTGACTGGATCTGGCCTCACTCTAAGCACATGATCTGCTTTGTAGAAACAACTTTGTGAACAACTTGTCGTAACATTATAAGCTTAACTGATTGTTAGTGCCAATCAGGTAAAGGATAGGATTCAATACACTACCTTAAGACACACTTGCCTTAATGTGACTTAGACTTGGAATCTCATTTTCTACGCTGATCTGGAGTGTCTTAGAAGAGAGATAGGGATCTTATGGTGCCAGATGGTGTTAAATCATGACACTA
Organism: Stictocephala bisonia; assembly: GCA_035578905.1. Classification (NCBI taxonomy): domain Eukaryota; kingdom Metazoa; phylum Arthropoda; class Insecta; order Hemiptera; family Membracidae; genus Stictocephala; species Stictocephala bisonia. The sequence continues at coordinate 34,223 of JAQJVL010000270.1, read as the reverse complement.
GCCTCATCTACAAGTGAAATGGAGTGGAGTAAAACGAGGTTAAAGTTTTTTTACAGAATAATACAATAATATTAGACATTTAATTTTTTCTTTTAAAGTCATTCTGTAGTACTGATAAGGCCCATTGTACTTCATATTTACTCTTTTAATTCTAAAAATAGAGATGTAATTGTAGGTACTTCATTCTTGGCATAATTCTTGTATAGCGTCCTTTGAATTATCTTCCACTGGAAATCATCCACTCGCCTATACCTATATTTCCCTTCATATTTAGGTTTACCTCTTTTTTGGGGGGAAGTTATATCTTTGGATATGATAGTATACACTTTTCTTCTGGAAACCCCTAAAACTTTCACTTCATCGCTCACTGCACTAGCAGCTCCTTTGTCTTTTGCATAGCGCACCATAGATAGAACTGCTGCCTGTTGCCCTTTTAAACGAGGTTAAAGTTTTTTTTACAGAATAATACAATATTATTAAACAGTTAATTAATTGCAGTTACACCTCCTGTATGCCACTTTTCAGTTTGTGTAGTTTACATTATTTGGTGTGTGTATTATTACATTATAAATGTGTGTACTTAGAATTTTCGGTAAATAACTATTTTTATAAAATATATTTCGCTCTTACCCTAAAGGTAGCATTTACTTTTATTAAACACTGTTCCTCATGCTTGAGTTTTTCCAAAGATGTTGAGGTGTTATTTTCGCGAGCAGCTCATAGAAAGTGGAAATTAACATTCAGAAGTAGTTAAAAAAAAACTATTCTCATATGTTACACAAAAGAGTATTGAACGCCCCGGGAAAGTGCCTTTTCTGGAGCATTTGGTGAATTCATACACTTCTGTTGCGTTTTCTTTTACGCCTGTGACCAAGCTAATGAAGCACTGGCAATAAAATAATAAAGTACGTCTCTATTGAATATTGATCCATATCTAAGATTCAACTGAGGTTATCTTGTGAAAAATACCATTAGAGCGTTCGCACGTTGTCATGTGATCTGAAAATAAAAATATTATCCTTCCTTCGATCCTCCATTTGAGCGACCACCCGGACCGTGACCTCATGTTTGTCTATCCACGTACGCCTCACTCGTACTGTCTATCCATGTGCGTATGTAAAATTATTCTAGCTAGAGAATTAAATAAAAACTTTTATTTCTTGTTGAATGGTATTCAATTAATATCAATGCTTATTCTAAAAATAGCATTTAAACTGAGAATTTATATGACATTATGACAGCCCACCTTACTGAAAATAATGAGAGCGAACGTGTGTATACTATTTTGCCTTCGTCTTCCTTTTTATGTGTAAAATTTCGGAGGGGCTCCAGCACTCTGAGCTTATTTGTTATAGAATCAAGTATAATTTCACTTGATAACATGGTATTTATTTTATTTTATTATTATTATTATTTTTTTTTTTTACTTTACGCTACACGGCGATTCTGTCGATATCACAATGGGACTAGACTGGCGGAAAAGAGTAACCTCCAGATTTTGACAAAGTGGTTTAACAAAGATTCTTATTCCTCCTTGGTTGGTTTAGTTCGCTAGTTGAATACAAGCAAGTTTTAGTGTTTGGCCATCGAACCCTGACATCGATAGTCCCATCGATAGTAATATCGGTCCCTAAACATCGATGGCAAAAAAATACCGCTGGAAAACTATCGATATTTTTGCAGTAAAAATATCGATATTACCTATATAAATTTAAATCATATTTTAGCTAGTAATAATTACGGAAAGCAATTTTCACTACAAGGTAATAAGATATATACTTTAAACTATCGATATTTTTATTAATCTACGGTATACATAGTGTAACACAAAATGTCATTTAAGAAAAAAATACAATGAAATACATAAATTTATTATATTACGTATACTTTTTTATTACTTATATACGTAATATAAAGGGGGATATAAAAAGGATATAATATAACGGAAAAAAGTATACTATGTATTTTACTTTAATCCCCACAATTCTTCACTAGCACTTTGTAGGAAAATCAGTTTTGAAAACCAGTCTCCTTTAATCCGATTCCGCTTACTGCTCTTCAATTCACCAGCCTTGGAAAACAGTCTTTCAGAGGGAACTGAAGTTGCAATGGTTGTCAGGTACACCGTTGCAAGTGGCGCAAGATGAGGATAGGTTGGGGTGTTGTCCCTCCAGTAAGCCAAAGGATTTGTTTCGATCTTTTCTGGCGGGGCACCTAAAAATAATACACCATTTTGAAGTATTATAGTATTTTAGTAACAACCTTACCGAACCTAACCTAACTTACTTAGCATATATATACTGTCTAACAATAGTTAAAAGGGCTAGATGAAGTTATGTTAGGTTTGGATGGATTATTTTAGGTAAGTGATGTATGATGGGAAAATAAAAATTATAAAATAAATTAGTTTTTGATTGTGATTGTAAATATATAACAAGCATTTATTAAGATAAAATGATTATTGTGCAAAAGTTACCTAAATATAGGTCCGCCAGTCTCACTCGGGCCACCAGCAATGATGACAAAGAGACAAACTTCGAAAGACTAGTTGAAATAACTTTCTTGTAAACTTAAATTTATCATAATCTTACTGAATGCTTAAAAATTGAAAAATAATGTTGGCCTATATTTTTGGGGGCTAAAATAAAAAAAATCGATACTGCCAATATCGATGTCAAAAAAGTATCGGTGAATTTCCATCGATGTAAAAAATATCGGGTATCGACCCAAAAACATCGATATTTGCAAAACATCGATGTTCGATACCAAATACTAGCAAGTTTGCGCAGGGCACGGGTGAATGATTTTGCTATTATATCGTATCCATCTGGATACTGGTTATGTTGTGTTATTGAAGTGAATGTATGTAAGTAAATTGTTTGTTCGTTTGTTGTGAAATGTGAAGTAGGTTGAAGATGAAGAAGTAATCGTTTCTGTGAGAACTTAATTTTGTGTCGTTTATATATCAGTTTTTGATAATATTTTTTCAAGTAAATTATATTCTTTGTTTACTAATTATATTTAGACTTTCAACAAATGTTGATATTAGATTTCAACAACTCATAACCTAAAATGCCTAATTCTGACATATTAGCAAGTAATCTCACAGAAAGTGAAACAAATTGCAAAAGCAGTGAAGACTTGGACATCTATTCAGATGTTCTTTCAGATAATGATAAAATTAATAACAAGGTATTAATCTTACAGCACTATTTCTTTAAAAGTTTAGTGGTGTAGGTTTTAGGCATAGGCCTATGCCCATTTTTACTATAAGTTTAGGTTCAGGTATTAGCAATAGCTGGTGATTGTTGATGAGATATTAATATACTTGAGTATATATGCATTTTCTAGACGACCCCTCTAAAATCTAATAGACCTAGGGTTGCCATATGACCCGGTTTTCCATGACAGTCACTGGTTCCCTGTTCCGGATTTGGTTAAACTGACAACCTGCGCAGATTGAGAGTTAAATTAAGGGATATTTCATTGTGTGCTATAGGCTATTGTATGTTGCATTGAATTTTGGCAATTTGTGGATGTTATTCTCAAGTCAAAATGCTAACTAGGCCTAGAAACAACAAGAGTTTATGGTTTGATGTCAGTCAGTCATTGACCTGTCAGTACCATTTGCAGCTTTGTAGGTAATTTTGGTGCGATAGTTTTTCATATTTGTGTGTTTGGTTAAAATGCCTGAGAGAGGAGTAATTTTCAAGAGGAATATTCTAAGGAATGAACTTTTGCTTTTGCTAAGAGGGGGGAATGAAGAAGAGGCCTGTCGTTCATTCTGCAGCAGTTTTATTTTGGTCATTTTCAGAAGAGTAGATTTACTACACCATTTAAAAACAAAGAAACAAAAAACTAACATGTCAATATGGCATATTCTAAGTCAATTAGAAATTTTTTTGCTAAAAAAAGATTGATAAGAAGAAAGAATGGTGGCTGCTGCTGAATTAACAACATCGTACCATATCATGAGACATCACCACTCATTCAAATCAGCTAATTTTTGTAACAAATGAAGTTAATTTAAATTTTATATCCCAATTCTAAGATGGCTGGAAAACAATCAATGGCTCGTACTAAAGGTAAATTGTACTTATAAACAATGTGCTTTCCCCTCATTTAGTTAGCAATTGTGTTTCGGAATTCAAAAATATCCCATTTTACAGTGTTTCAACGGACACAAGCAACCACAAAGCTAAACAAAATTTCCTTTTTTTTGTTCAGTATTTTAAAGAGGATGACTGTATTAGGCATACTAGCAAATTAATAAAACTTGATTATTGTGAAATGAAACTTTAGACACTGAAACCAGTTACTGCCCCACAAGCTTCAAGGCTGAAGAAATATCCCTTTAGATAAATGTTCACGTTTTCTGAATACAACACAGATACTAATTTTGGTGGTGTTAACCGCAAAGGGGTAAATAATATATTTCACAAACTTTAAGGTAGTTTAGAAAAAGATATTGAAGATGTTTGGTGTTCTGCACACATTTTGCTCATCACAGTTTTGTGTGCAGCCGACATACTTACTGTGGATGTAGAGACAACAGTTGTCGAACTATTCAACTAATTCTCCTTTTACACCGAGGAACTGAAAAGCTTTTACGAACTTGTAAAAACTAGCTACAAAAACTTATTAAATTATGCCATACAGGACCCGGTGGGTATCCTCTAATGCTGGCTCTTGAACATGTATTCAAGATTAAAACTGTGGGAAGCTTTTAAATCATATTTTCTCAGTAAAACAAAAGTCCCAAGTAACTCCTGGATTTTTTTTGTTGGCGAATGAATGAAGCTTATTTGAGGTGTCTTCACAATTAGTTATCTCTGTTTCATCAAAAAATAAAAAAATTGAATCTTCAAAAATTTCAGTGTTCGAAGTAACATTTCTGTATTAAACATTAAAAGCTAGCAAATAACATGAGGAAACTCACTTTATAGGAATAAAAACTTAACAGATAATTGCTTTAGAGCAAGAAAATTACTAGGAAACTTCTGTAAAGAACGCAAGGAATTTTTTCAGACTGCTTAAGATTACTTAAATAAATGAAGCCAGTCTCTTAAAAACGACTTTCGAATGTATGATTCTTAAGAAAATCCCTGAATGGAAAATAATTTTAAACACTTTGATTTATTTGAATACAAACATTTTGTTCCCAGAAAATGAAGTTTTTGATCATGTTAATACTTTAAAGAATTTTAATGAGTGCAATGCATGATAATGAGGAGGGTAAATGGAAGAATTTGAGTGCAAGTGAAAAGTGGTTAAGTGCTTTTGAAGATCACATGCATTGAATTTAATGATTGTACGAGGAGTATCCAAAAAGTAAGTTTCCCATCTTCATTACTCGCATTAAGTACAATACTGACAGGTGCGTGGCATAGGATATTGTAGCTTGGTTGAATTGGCACCCCCTGAGAACCGATTTGGCAACTGGGAATGGCATGCTCTGTCAGTTACGGCTCAGTTGCCATGGAGACTCCGTTGATTGTTGCTGCCAGTTGTTAGGTGTGTAGTGTAATTCGAATTTTAACTGCGAAAAAATGAATCAGATGTGGATATTCATTGTCAAATATGCACTGTATATGATGAAGGAATAATGTCCATCCAAATGGTTCGCCGTTGGCGGAAAATGTTTATGAAGGGAGGTAAAATGTGCATGATGATGACCGTTCTGGCCGACCAGCGACATCTCACGAAAACAATGTCATTGATGCCGTGCAAGCAGTCATTGATTCGGACCAACGACTAACAATTGATGAAATTTTGGTTATACTACCCTCTAATATTGATATTAGTCGTTCCTCATTGTATAACATCATGGTTGACAATCTCCAGTTGTCAAAAGTGTGAGCAAGATGTGTGCCACGCTTATTGTCTGACGTTCACAAGCAGCGTCGTTGTGCAGCTGCTCAAACATTTTTGTAGATGTTTGAAAATGAATGTGAAGTTGTGTCACTGGAGATGAAACTTGGATTCATCATTCGACTCCTGAATCCAAACGTCAGAGTATGGTATGGACGAAGAAAGGAGAGAGAACTCCTGTTAAAGGAAAAGTGATTGATTCAGAGCAGGAAAAGTGATGGCCAAAGTTTTTTGGGATTGTAAAGTAGTATTGCTTGTCGACTATCTGCCCCGTGGAACAACAATCAATGCTGAACGGTACTGCGATGTACTTATGAGACTTCGTCACGCCATCTGGAACAAGCGACGCGGTCTTTTGTCCCGCAAAGTTTTGATGTTTCATGACAATGCCCGGCCTCACGCTGCTTGTGCAACACGATGTTTTGGCTGAGTTTCACTAGGATTTTTTTGAGTACCCTCCTTATTCTTCAGATCTTGCTCCAAGTGATTTTTATCTGTTTCCACAGCAAAAGGGATCGTCTTGGAGGTCGGAGATTTTCCAGTTATGAAGAGGTCAAACTGGAAGTGGAAAACTGATTGAAAAACAAGGCGGCAGATTGCTATGAGGATGGTATAAAAAAACTCTTGTCAAGATACCAAAAATGCTGGGATTTGAATGGGATTTACGTAGAAAAGTAGCTTAAAGTCTGTATTTAAGTTAAAAGTTAAAGTATTAAGTTAAAACAAAAATTACCTATGTCTTTTTTTTAAGATAGGGAAACTTACTCTTTGGATACCCCTCAAACTTACTCTTTGGATACCCCTCGTTTAAAAACAAACCAGAACTTGCCAAGTCTTCTGAAAAGTGAATAGTTTGCTAAATAGTAAGTGAATTAATTATATTAATGAACAGATTCTTTTAGAGTAAGAAACATTTAGTATATTTTTCCTTTGATTTAAAAGAAATATAGTTGTGTAAAAGTTCATCATGTATATATGGAATAACCATGTAAATCTTTCTTGTTACGTCCAGGTATTATCCTTGATGATATTATTGCATGTATAAAATAAATTAACGTATATAATATCATTTTTGTTTATTGTATATAAATTTATTATTATATAAATACATTGATTAATCATGACAATAATAAATAACTTTGTGAAATCTGATCAGTATACAGTATAAAATATTCGAATAGGCATACATCAGTATCACTGTGCGTGTATAGGTGGGCGAGTGAGTCAATACCACTGTAAATGTCTGAGGGCGGGTGGATTAATACTAGCCTACTGTATGTTTATGGATTGCCCGATGGGTCAATATCAATCTACGTGTCCGTTTCAGCACCTGTATATTTCTGACATTAGCCATTGGTACTCTAATAGCATAAATATTAAACCTATTCATGTATCATCTAACTATGAACAAGAAAACCAAAAAAGAGATCTATTTTTCAATATAATCAAAATTATTTAATAAATAAAACAAAATTTATTGGTCTGTAGTAAATTAGAACTTGTAGTAAATCAAAGGAATTTACTTCAGCTGGTTGTTTTATCAAATATATTTACGTCAGTATGATGTGGCTTTTCTAAAATAACAAGTTTCTTTATGGCCATTTGTTCCAAAATTATTCAATTAAAAAGCAATTAGTAGGCCTATAACGGATAGGAGCATTGATAGGAGAACCAGATTCATGAACTTTCTACAAGAATTGTTAATGAACATGACATATTAAATACAACTATATTTTGTATGAAAGATTAAATTTTACTTAATCTATAGTTTCTCCTCCATTTTTCCTGACCAAAGAATAGCATATTTCTTGTATTCAAACTTTTTTATGTAATTAATTTTAAAATTTTTTTTCATAGGGTTCACTGTATATTATAAACTGAATGGTCGCTAAACTTTCGTAAGATTATATTCTTTATAGAATACATTAAAATTATGTTAGTTTCATTATCATTAAGACGTGATCATACAGCAATTAATTAGTAGTTCCGTGGCCTGTCTGTGAATCAGATCAGTAACATCACAGCCCTAAGGCGAAAAATGGCGCAGCCCAGGCGTTTTGTACCCTTTCAGCAATCCTACTCTCTCTCTTACTAGTTGTTCTTGATGTGTGGTCGCTAGTATAGACGCTAGTAGTCTGACAGATGCTCGCTCAAACAAAAAGTTGACAATTTCAGCGGGTGAACCCAGGACAACCCCTGCGTACATCCCTGAATCGTTGGACAAAAATGGACCAATTTATGATAGTTCAACCTCCCCCCTCACCCCAATTGTATGTTTGGTGTCCCAGGTTGGCACTAAGGAAATATGGTGACTATAAACAACCTATACAAGTTGATTCACGAAGATATGCAGAAACTTTGGTAGGTCATTCTACATGTAAAAATAAAGATAAACAAAAATAAAGATTAATATTTACCTCAAAAATATTAAAATCTTCTGTTTTAAAGTGGTGCAAAAATTTAGTTAGTTCATAAGAAGAGATCATATCATTGTGTGGAAAACTTGTTTTTCGCTGGTAAAACAAAAAGACACAATTTAAAAACAACATTTCAAAAAATGAATTTAATAAGAATTTGTAAACCTTAATTTTGATAGATATTTTTTCATTCATTTCCTTTTTATTGCTGAGCACAAATATGTTATCGGTTTTATGACAAAAATTACATTTTTCACCCGTATAGGCCTGAACATTTTCCCAAACTTAATCCATTATAATAAATACTAATAAATCCTTCATAGAGATTTGTGTTAAACTTGGGTTCCTGACCTCTTTTACGGCCTTCCAGCTGTCTCTTTGATGGAAATATATGTTAATTCGTTTTTGTAGTTAATAGCGGTGTAATGTTCGCTTATCACAATTTGCCGTGAAAGTAATTTTTTGTCATATCTTGAGAAATAAATATTATAGTACTAACACATATGGAATGGCGACACAATCAAAAGTGTAGACAATTTATATTATGGAAGAAATCCCTCATTTCCCAAGGTCAAGCGCTAGAAACTGATATTCCTTCTTGTCAGCAAGCTGCCCATGGTACATGGGCAGCAAGCCATTACCAGAGGTATTGGATACCACAGGGCCGGAAATGCTAGGTTTTACTGTATTTAAAAAATTAACAGGTATAATTTTGAAATAAAAACTGTACAACATTTTATTCTGAACAAACTCTATATAAAGTGAACAGATGTTTGACTCATTGAATTTTTATTCCGAACAGTTTAAAGTAAAATTAAATGGAAAGACAGTAATCTAAACCTATTTACTCAAATTACAGTAAATTTTCAACAGTGTTTCAACTTCAATGTATTTTTCTGCTCTTTGCAGGATTCCTCTAATTGCTTTTTGTAATTTAAAAGGGTTTTAGTTTTACTGCATACAAGCTTCATCAATGTGTCCAAGCAGCACCTCGCAGAAATTTACTCTTACCCAGTTTATTTATTAGTTAATTTTTAGAGTAAGAAACATTTTGTATATTTTTCCTTTGATTAAAAAAAAAATATAGTTGTGTAAAAGTTCATCATGTATATATGGAACGAGAAAATTATACAAAATTCTCTTTTATCTATCCCAATATGTAAAAATCCAACAGTGTATAATCTAGTGACCTAGGTGGGCAGTTTTTAAAACCACCAAGACTGGTCCATTTATTTAGAACCTATTGATTCAAGTAGGTGGAAAAAAAAGGTGGTGCGACATCATGTTAGAAGAACATCTGGCGTTGCGTTGCAAGAGGATCATTTTCAAGCAACGTTGTTAATTTGTCTTTAAGAAACTGTACGTAAGTATTGTAGGAAACTTTTAAGTGCTCTTTGAAGATAAACGGTCCAATAAACTGACCATGAATAATACTACGGTACATCATACATTGATGCTAAATCGCTGTTTAAAGTTACTTTCAGTTGATGCATGTGGGTTGACTTCTGCCCATAATTGTTGGTTTCTTAAACTGTTAATATCACCAAGCATGAAATGTGGCTTACATTAAAGAAATTTAAATGCAGTTATTTTAATCATAAATTAATTGTTACGTATTAAACAGAATAGATTAACATTTTTCCAAGCGGTGTGGAACCAGCCATAACTTGTCTGCTCTCTGCATTCATAGCAGAACTTGGGTAGGCAATCCTGAAACAATTACTGTAATGCACATAGCATTCAGCCTAAATTAAGGCTCTGACCCAATTATGACTGACAAATGATCTTTATTGACATGAACATGGTTACAATCATGGCGTTAAGAGTTTTTGCTTAATTCATGGTCAATCGATAAGAAGATCTTCCCATCTGCAGGCATTCTTCAACAGAGTAGAACTCCCTCTCCAACAGCCAGTCAAGAAGAGCATCTTTAAAATTCTTGTTGCTTTTTTGTTCTTTAAGCTTTGGTAGAAGGATGTTGAAAAGTTTAACCCCCAATGGAAGAAGGTTTCTTTTCATAGGCAGTCAGGTGATGTACAAGGAGTCTTAGTTAACTCTGTTCCTAGTGTTATAGGGATGAGAGACCAAGAATTGATCAGGTCATTTGTTAACAGCACCGGTTATTAGCTCACTGATATACAGGTTGGCCATTGTCTGCAGCTTCAGTCTCTTAAACTCCTCTCTGCAAGAGTCTCGAAAGCCCAGTTCAGCCATAATTCTGATCGCCTTTTTTTTTTGAAGGAGCAGTACACTATGTAGAGATTTCCTTGAGAAGAGAACTCCTAGACAGTCAGACCATAGCGCAAAGTAAGCTGTTCTTGAGGTTTCTATTTTGCTGATATGTTTGAGTTGCTTAATGACGTTTAGGGCAGTGCTAAGTTTTTTGCATAGTTGGCCTACATGAGGTTTCCAATTTAGGTTGCTGTCTAGGGTTATTCCAATGTATTTTGCCTCATTAAATGTTTAGACATTGGATAGTTCGATACACTCCTTCTTTGTGGGCCAAAAAAAAGCTGCTGCGTTTTGTCTTCATTCAGTACAAGGTCATTTTCCTGACTAAACTGTTTGGCTATACTGGCAGTGATGTAGGCAATTATCTCCAAATCTTCAACATTCTTGTGTGAAACAATGAGGGCAGTGTCATCAGTGTAGAAGAAAACTTCACAGTGGTCCTGTAGGGTGGAGACTATGTCATTTGTGTATAGAGTAAATATCACAGGGCCCAGCACAGATCCCTGTGTGACTCCTCTTGTTATTTGTGCTTGTGTGAATCTAAATTTTTTAGATGTCTTGTTAACTACTTGAGTTTGTGTCCTACTGCTGAGGTAGCTCTGGAACCACTGATGTGCTGCACCTCTTATTCTTAGAGTTTGTAGTTTATCTAGGAGATGTTTGTGGCTGAGGCTATCAAATGCTTTACTAAAGTCCAATAAGATACCAGTTGTTGTGCCCCCTTCTTCAGCTGCATCAATAATAGTTTCAGTTCAGTAATGGCTGTGATAGTGGACTTGCCTTTCCTGAAGCCGTGATGGCGGTTGTTTTCTAGATGAGTAAGCAACCTTGTGAGTCCTATTTTTTCAAGCATTTTAATAGGATGCAGATAAGAGATATACATTAGGTCTATAGTTACTGGTCAGAGAGGTGGGTCCTTTCTTGTACTTCGGATAAATGGTTGAGTTTTTAAGTAGAGAGGGGAAGATGCCTTGCTGGAAAGATTTGTCTATAACATTAACTATTGGGGTTAACACTTCATTTTTGCAATATCTCAGGGTCGTTGATGAGACTTCATCAATGGCGGAAGATAGTTTTAATTTTAAGGATAATATTGTTTTGTCTACTTCTATTCTATTTGTTGGTTTAAAGCTCTCCTCAAAAGATCTGAACTCACTTTCATGGATAGTTGGAAGTATTTTTAAAGGTTCTCTTTGGGAGTTTGCTAGAACTTGCTCTGCAGTATTACTAAAGAAGTGATTCAAGTGTTCGGCTATTTTTTGGGGGTCTGTTATTGTTGAGCCTTCTAAGTCAATAGATTTTATATAATTTTTTAAAGATTTATTGTTGAAGCGGTTATTATTTATTATTAATAATATTACTTGTACTGTATTTATTATTTTCCAGACTGCTCTGGTTTGTTTATCTGCATTTGCAATGTAGTTTATTGCAGCTTCCTTTTTAGGGTATTTCAGTTGGAGATCATATTCCTTTTCCTTTCGATAGCGATTTTTTTATTTTCCTCACTGCTCAGGATTGATTCAATAAGAGCAGTGCTCCTTTCAACCTCATCAGTTCACGATCTTTGTCTTGGTTTGTGTTGATTTTTTTCTTTTTTTTGGTCTTGACTGTACGATGGGGCATGCTATATCGAGTGCTTCTCTTATGATGTTATAATTACTGAAAAAGCCTTTAAAATATATTTTAATAAATAAACTATACATGCCTAAATGAAGTTTGTTATTATATTAATAGCAAACTAAATACTACTCTTTGTTATTAACTTAAATTATTAGTTGGTATTTGTGTTTTCTTATAAGCAACTATAGTGAGACTAGACATAATCTAGCCTACATGCAACTTAGGCTAGATTGAAGTTGAATGCAACTCAAAGATCGCAAGATTGAAACTCAAAGATGGCAAGATTGAAACTCAAAGATCGCAATTTTGAAACTCAAAGATGAAGAAATTGGTACTCAAAGATTGCAAGATTGAAACTCAAAGATCGGTTGATTGAAACTCAAAGATCGCAAGAATGAAATTCAATGTTCGCAAGATTGAAACTCCAAGATTGCAAGATTGAAACTTAAAGATCGCAAAATTGAAATTCAAAGATCGCAAGATTGAAACTCAAAGATGGCTAGATTGAAACTCAAATATTTATAAACCTTAACATATAATGACTTTCATAGAGCAAAAAGAAATGTTTTAAACTTATAAAGAATGTGTTATTAGTTAATTAAGAAAAGTTAACAGGAATTACAGAATGATAAGATGTCTGTACCTTAACGAATGTGTCAATTGTTAACTATAAATAAAAAGAATAATTCATCGGAATTAATTATCATGAGATTCCATATACCAAACAACTATTTTGTTACTGTTAACTATCGCTTTAGAAAAGCTGTTGAGGAGAAGATTGTGCGCATACTAGACAAGCATAATATAAAAGCAATTTACAAACCCTTCCACAAACTTAAGAATTTATTGAGACCAGTTAAGAACAAAATTACCTTATACTGTGTATAAGGACATAATTCCTAGAGCTGTGGGTCGGTATATATAGGAGAAATATTCCATGAGACTCAAAGAACATATGAGGTATGCAAGGAATTAAGATATCGAGAAATCAGCGGTTGCAGAGCATTGCACAAATACGAAACATGGGATTTATTCCATAAAACCAAGGTACTGGCTAATATCCTGTGTTATTACCCCCAAGTTGTACGAGAAGCAATAGAAATATTCAAGAATGAAAACAATTTCAATAAAGATGACAGCTTAAAAATTCCAAAGGCATGGGAACTTTTAATTTTTTTTCTTTTTTCAATATTATACAGCTTAAAACAAGATGAACGCCAAATCACTTAGATTGGTGGAAGGGGTGCCATGTTGGTTCAGTGTTGTTCATGTAGTTGGTGCTACCCCCTCCTCTGATACTGGTTTGATGAGTCCTGACTATATAGCCTGGAGGTTGTATTGTCACTTCAGTCTCAGAGATACCACGGAGCATGCCACATCACAGCATGGGCGAAACGTTTGGTGATATAAATACTGTAAATAACACCTTAACGCGGTCATTACCGGAAGCTTTATTTATTAGTAATGACAACGGTTGCATTAGCCTACAAAATAAGATAAACTAAATTAATAATTAAATTAGACTAGCCACCCCTAAAATTATTATTTTATCAGCGGTTACTAGCAGTAGTTTAGCAGAGCGGTCTAAGGCATCAGGACTTTGAGCTTGGGTTAGAGATAGTGCTGGTTCGAATCCGGCATAGGCTGGAAGGTTAATCAGTTATATTGTACTGTACTGGCTCGCCCCCTTACCCTGTCTGAATAAGTTCCTCACAGAGATCAATAGTTTGAGGAATAGACAGAGTAAGATTAAGAATTAGCTATTTAAAAAAAAAAAAAAAACCTACCAAAGCCGTTAACTCAAAATACGATATAAGTAGCAACAAAACAAACGTTCCAGCAGCTAACTACAACACTGTTAGATGACAAATCGTAGGAATACAAAATTATGAGATCGTCTAGGTAACTCTTAAATTGATATTTCATCAGTGGGAACTAGTGCAATTTAAAAGCCGTTAATTCAAAATAGAATTTATGTAGCAACATAACGAATATACTAGCAGCTAACTAAAACCCAATTACATTATTAGAAAATAATTCACCATTTAAACTTATATAGTGTAGTTATATTGCTAGTAAAGTATATATTATATTGTTTTAGCTAAAACAGAAAGTAGCAGTGCTCACTAACAGATTGAACTCCCTACAAATAAATTATGAACAGCTTCAGAGAGATTACCGAGAGCTTCAATCAAAATACAAAAATGTTTCATATAATTCTTCAGCCTTATTTAAAACTGCTCAAGCTGAAATCACAAGGAAAGATAGAACAATTCAGGAATTACGTAAAGAGTAAGTGTACTTTTATCCAGATACAAGTTACTCTAAGGAGACCAATTTTATTTTCTAAAATCACATAGGTAATTATGTATAAATAACTTTATTAGACCTATACAAAACAGCATATTTTTTATAATATTATAGATTATCAAATAAATTTATAAACCAGGTAATAAAATTTAAATTTTATTAAAGCTTTATTGCTACAATTTAAATTTTCATAAAATCTGGCATCTTAAGTCTCTGGTCTATATCAAAACGTTACCTAGAAAATAGACTTTTTTTAAAGCTTGTAAATTAATGTTCTAAATTCAAAGTTCAGTGACAAGCGAAGTCTCAGGCAAGAGCTCTATTGCGAGGCTGTGGGTGGGCAAGAGGTGGAAGTTAACATCTACACCAGAAATGCCCACTCATTTTTTATTAATTTTTTTTAATTTTGCCACTCGAGAATTTTGAAGTTTATTATTATTAATAATTTATAAAACAATCAGCAAATATAAAGTTTGGTACTCTTGTGAGTCGTTACTATTCATATTTACAGAAAAGTAAATATACACTTTAAGACCACAAATGACTCGTTATTATTCATATTTACAGAAAAATAAATATACACTTTAAGACCGCAAATGACATAAATTCAGATAGATATAGTTGTGTAGTAGGCAAACAGGATAAATTAACAAACATTAGATTATGCTAGTAGAATGAGGTTATTCAGCCAGAACGTACAGTGTTTTATATAATTGAGATCCTAAAGAAAAGTTAAAGTTAGAATCTTCTGACAAGGGCTTAGGTTGTGCTCTCCTGCGACTGTGAGACAAATCATGGTAGTTGTTTTGTGAAACTCTTGTCTGGAAAGCTATTCCAGTGTATTTATAAAGACTTACAACTGAGGATTCTTTTATTTAAATACTATAAAAGCTTGGGGTATTGTATACTTATAGAATTCAGAATTAATGACATGCACATTGATCAATCACCAATAAACAGCTGGTAATAGTAATTTAATTTTCTTGTATTTCTGTTGTAATATTTCATGCACATATATATCTTTCTATCTTGTTGAAATGTGTTATCTCTTCAAATAGAGACATGAAAGGTAAATTATGTTTTGCAAAATACTGTACTGTATTATAATTAGAGCCGTTACATCCTTCTTTCTCCACTAATTATGGTAGATTGTCCATTATATTGGCAAACCAATATGGCAAATACGTGGAACAAATGGGATTTTTTCAGGATTTATGGGAGCCATTAAAAATATGATGGAATGGCCTACTTTTGAAGTGCAATAAAATAATGCTTTTCTAGTATGGATTACTGGAGAACACAAGTTTTCTACAATTTTAGTGAGTTTATTTTACAGATGTATTAACAATATAGTTAATTGTTTCGTGAAGTATCACTTTATCTTTATAACCTATAAAGTGTTACCTTTGTTGCAGTTACGATAACTTGGTTTTTCGAAAGTCACCTGCTCAATACTCAGGAAGGCAAACAAGATCAGACTATTCCTCCAAAAAGAAATCACCGCCCAAGAAAATTAATTTAGTGAGCACTAATCCAACATTGCCTTTAGACAATATTGTCCCCTCAAAAGTGTTGGAAGAGGTAATAGATCATCAAGAAGAGGTAATAAAAAATCCCACAAAACAAAAAGAAACTAAATCACAACATTTAAGTAAAAATGATGATCAACTTCAATGTAAAAATAGCAAAAAAAATATTCCTCCACCTATACAAGGACCTGTTACAGCATATTCTAAACGAATGTACAAAAAACTTTACGGAGTAAGTCCTGAAAAGACACAAATTTTATCTTCAGAAAAATTTGTTGTTTGTGACAAAAAAACTCCTGTCAGTGAGTTACAAGTGTCAGCGAAACCATTAAGTTTGGAAAAATCAACAAATGAGTTGGATAGTAAGTGTGAAAGTGATGTGGTTAGTAATAATTCGAAACCTAAAGGAATAACTAGTAAATTACAAGAAGAAGTTAAAGGAATTATAAAGCTAGGTTCAAACAGAATTAATAAAACTTCACCACCTTCAACTAAAGCTTCTCCTTGTGAAAAACCTAAACATGAGGTCGCTATAAATAATACAGAAGGAAAAGTAACAAATTCAAGTCTTAAGTCTGCAACATCATCGAAATTAATTATCAAATGTGATCTTAGAGAGAAAAAAGACTCTCTAAATAGTTCACAATCTCCCAATTCGGTTTCAATTCATGAGACAATTAATAACATTTTAAAAAAACACAAAGATGTAAGTAATGTTCAAAACATTACACCTAACAAAAGTACAGAACTATCAACAGAAGCTGTAAATACTAGAATAAATACTAGTTCTGACATAGAAACACCTTTAAGCAGACCTAAACAAGATTCAAATTCATGTAAAATAAAAGATAATACAAATATGAATAAAAGCCAAACTCGTTTAACATCTGTTGAAAAGTTAACACAATCTTCATGTAATTCACATTTTTCGAAGGAGGGTGTGAGTAAAAAATCAAAACCTCTGATCTTGCCAGCTACATTTGGTAAACTCGTTCCTCTTAGAAAAAATAAGGATATTACAAACATTTCTCCTGATCAAATGCAAAGAAACATACCTAAAAATGAAAATAGAGAGCTTCCGCGTAAGCGTAAACAATCAAGCCTATTTTCTCCTAGAAAAGATACACCCAAAGTGAAAAAAACTAGAATTTCTAGTCTGAAAAAGAATACTTACCTAGATTTATTTGGTGAAAGTCCAGTAAAAGCAGAAGTCCTCAATAATACTTTAGAGAAGGAGTCCTTGAACAAATTAAGAAGCCCTACAGTATCTCCAGTCCAATTCATTACTTGTAGTTCCCCAGTACTTCCAAGCAGCCCCTCATTAGACAGTGATAACCTAGAAATTGACACTACAGCATGTTCTCAAAATACTACTCCCCGGATTTCCGAAAGTGACCAAAAAGATGGAGTAATTATAAACAAAACACCACCAACCATTATTAAAATTGGTTCAATCGATTTAGAATCTTTGCCTGAGTCACAGTCTGAAAAGCAAAAACAAGTTTCAGTCTTCACTACCGAACTAAGGGATACTAAGAAAGTGTATTCTGCATGTGATGAAGTACATAAGTACAAAAAGGAAATAAAATGTGAGCACACATTAGGAATCGAAACAAGTAAAATGAATTTAAACTCTCCTGTTAGCAAAGAACTTTCTCAAAATGGGTCAGAGGAAATTCCTTCTATTTCTATAAATCTTAATGAAAAAGGTACTTGTCTACCAGATTTATCAGAATGTTTCTCTTTAGACAATGATTATCAACAATCTAAGAGAATGCAGTCATCTGGCAAAGAAACGATTCCAGCTGACTCTAAAACTATTACTGAACAATCACAGTCCAATAATGGTTTGCTTAAAATTATTCCTAACCAAACCTTAATTGAATTAAAGGTTGAGAATTGTGATACAAATTTAAAAGAATTTAAATTTGAAAAACCCGTACCAAAACTGAATGCCAGCGGCAACATTCCAACTGCTCCAAGATTTATTCCTTCACCTCCACAGCTAACGCTAGTCTCTGCATTTAAGCATTCAGAAAACAGTGTTTTTAATATCACTGAAGACACTGTTGGATTTGTATCAGCACTTACCCGTGTCAGAGATATTTCACCAATCAAAACACCAGATAAAAGTAATAAACCAACAAATATTTCTAAACACCCATCCAGTTCTCATAATATGTCAGAAAGTACTACTGAAATCGATAAAACCTTGGAGACTTCAAAATCTTCCTGCATCACATTTAAAAATGTTGCACAAAACTCTGAAACAATAGTTACAGAATCTGAAATTATCAAGGCACCGCAAACTGTTCAAGATAAAAGAAAAAGAGAACTAGTGAGTGAATCAAAATCTGCCTCCAATGTTTGGAATAAGGAAACAGCTGCAACTGCTACAAAAATCAAAATAACTGGCCAAAATAATGAGTTTAAAAGAGCAAGGCCCATTCGACGTTTAGTGGCACAGACTACAGATACAGTAGAAATGTTATCCCAACCTAACAAAGAAAATATCAAAACACTAGAATCTTCTTCATGTGATATTTTAACAAAAGTTAATGTGAATGATATTAATAATAAAAAAGGAAATTGTGATGATTCTGTCACCAGAGAATTGTCTCTGAAACCAGTAAATTGTGATAGAGTTATAGAGAGTGTAATTTTGCAAAGACCCTTACAAATAACAGTTAAAGAAAGTGAATGTCCAAATGTAGAGAAATCGGTTACTAGCAAAACTGATTCAAAGCTTACTTTAAAAGAAGTAGAAATACATGAAACCGATAAGAAAGACATTGTAAAAGATAACATTCAACATATTTCAAGTCTTGAAATAAATTCCTCTTTAAATAAACTAGCACTTTCATTAAAAACCTCTCCCCTTGATAAGACAGTTTTTAAAAGGAGTGAAAGTTTGAAAATGATGCCTAAGCCCATACCCAAAATAAACTACGATACTTTGAGTAAATATCAAGATGTTAAAGAAGAAAGCAAAAGTTTAAAAATTAGCAGGCCGAATAAAGAAATTACTCCGACCAAGGAACTTTCACAAATACCACATATAAATAATATAAACAAAAAGGTCAGGGTGAGCAAATATCAGATTGGTTGTAAAGAACGTAGTCCAAGTCCAGAGCCTGCTAGTTCTAGAAAGAACATTCTTCGTTCAAGAAGTAGAGATAAGCGAAATAAAAATGTTGTTCATAAACATGAGTCAAAACAACACAGTAATTCACTGCACCAAAGTCAAAATCATAGAAATCGTAGTTATTATAAGGTTGAGCCAGAGAAATCTCCTAGTTCCAAATCGTTTTCTATAAATAAAGCAGTTTCTGTTATAAGAAGATCTCGGAGCCATACTCCAGGGAGTAAAAATTGTCGGAAAAGATCCAGAAGTATTAGTCCAAGCTCTCATAAACGAAGCAAATCAGATTATAGGCGTGCTTATCATAGATCAAGAGATAGAAGTCGCCATTTTTACAGAAGGTCAAGAAGTAAAAGTCCCTTTTTGCCTCGTAAAAGAATATGGAGAAGTCGCAGCTCAGATAACAATCATGAACTTTTTGATAAAAATTGTTCTGATAGAAAATATAAAGTTGAAGGAGAAACAAATAAAATTTACGATAAAGATAAGGTGTCCGATGGAAAAAGAGTTAGGCAAAAAGAGCTATGCTATAATGAAGAGTTGGAGAGGTTACGAAAAGAACTGCTCTT
This sequence comes from Stictocephala bisonia, assembly GCA_035578905.1. NCBI lineage: Eukaryota > Metazoa > Arthropoda > Insecta > Hemiptera > Membracidae > Stictocephala > Stictocephala bisonia. The sequence goes on along the minus strand of JAQJVL010000270.1, from coordinate 14,533 downwards.
AATTAAAAGAATACTTAATAAAAAAAGCATTGAAGAAGAGAAAGACTCATTGAATGTTAGCAATATTAAATTAATGCCGAATCCTCAGCCTGTAACTGAGAAAAGTAATTTACAATTAAATCAAGCTTCTGCAGAAAGCATGTCATCTGATCATGTAAATATTATAAAAGTTATACAAGCAGAAAACAAACCTAACATCACCGGCACTGATGAAGTGAAGTCAACTTCATATCAAAATTGCTCTCAATTTAAAGAAACAACTAAATCATCAGGTAATTGTACAAATTCTCCTCCTAAGAAAGTATCTCAAGCAGCTGTACCTTTTAAAATCATTAAGCTTAACAGAAGAAGAAATAGAAATCTGGGAGACTCTGATGTAAATGTTGTTTCATCCTCAACCAAAATTAACAACAGGACTCAATCAGCCTGTGAACATTAAATGTGATCCTCCACAGTCCAGCTAATGGCCTACAAATGACATTTTATATTTGAGCTTCTGTGAAAAATCATTTCTTGATTTTATTTCATGTTGGTTATTCCTCATAGACTAAGTTCAAAACAAGATGGCACATAGACGATTCAAATGTTAAAAGGTAATAAATATCAATCTATCATGGTAAGTAGACTAACAAGTAAAACTCAAAACTGTAGGTGTCATGACAAGGATGTACAGTAGACTGCAGTGATGTAACATGAGCGAATCAGCTGGTTAGATTGTTGGCTACTAGTAACTAAATTTTCAATCACATGGAAGCTTCCAGTTAAAATAAGTAAATTATTAACCATTAATCAGGTTAAACTAAAGCAATTAGTTTTTTTAGTCCTACTGGCCTGCTACTTCGCCTATGTGACGTTATGCTAGATGTGTGTGATACCTACTGTTTTTGTGTTTACTGTGCAATATTTTATTTATTTACAAGTGTGTTTCATAAAATAAAATAAAAGTGTGTTTTATATAAATGTGTTTCATAAAATAAAACAAAAAATTCAGTATTGTTGAATCTCACTAAGATACATCAGGGCCAATATGAGAGATGAAGTTGTTTAATGAAATCCAATTGAGGCTTTATAATGATTATGTATTAACACTGTTAACAAGTCATGTTCAAAATATGTGTAATACTTTTAGTTACTAAAGTTTAAAGCTTTTTCTTAATATTATATTTTTCAATTATCTTTTCAGCAACAAGAATCGCAGAGATCTTCGTACATAATGAGATGTTCATGTTATCATCTTAAACATGTTATGCATCTCAGCAGTTTTTGTATTGTTCTATTTTAATCTTTTTGGCATTGGTCTTCTTCACTCCAGTAGTCTTATTTTCTATCACTTAAACATCATAAAAACCCCTTCTTAAGTTTTTGTTTCCTCATGAGCATTCTTACACATCTATTTCTCTTTTCCTTTGTCTGTTTTCTTTCAATTTTGAATTATTTAATCAAAATTAAATTTGTAATCTTTTATTGAGAATTCAGTTGAAATTTTTTTAAACCTCGCACATATATTGTGAGCTGTTTTTATTTTTTCATTATCTTCACTTTCTATGTGTAGGTAATGGAATTTCTTCAGTATTGTCAGGTATATGGTGTCAAATAGTGGTAGTCACGGATTTCTTACACCCAGAAGTGGAATGACTCCATATTGCTTGTATCTACTAATCACATTTTGAACTAAAATGAAATTAAAAATGTCTTTATTAAAACAAAGAAATAACATACTATTGGCTAAGCTGCTGATTTCACTTTTGCTGCCTAAAATATCTTTCCAAATTAAAGCCTTGTAATTTGTATTTGGGTATGAACATTTCTTTATAAATGTAGTGCTATCAATGCTAAGTTTGTTTTCAATAATTTGAGAAAAACTGTTATTCAGACGTTAAAGGTGTAATAAATTATGGAAGCTTGTCTCAAAATTATGTTTTGCCTTTAATTGCTCATCTAATGTATATGCCACTGACGTAAGACATTGTAGAAGATGAGCTTGCATATTTTGTATGTAAAGCTCCTTTTTGTTTCTAAAGCAGATTGTGGATCAACAGGAGGAACTTTGTCCTTTGAAGAATTGTTGTCCTTTGATTATCCTTTAAAAGTTGTCATTTTAAATGCTAAATTACGTAGATATCTCATTGATACACATGGTTTTCTCTTCTACAACTGATATCACATGGCCAACTTCCTCTAGTAGAGCTGAGTTTATGCAACTAGTACGTTACCTAGTTTCATCTAACCTACAAAAAAGATAAAATGAAGAAGATATATATTGGTTTAAATACTATCAGTGTTTGATAGTATTTAAACCAATATATATCTTGATAGTTAACAGTTAATATTGTTTATATATATATATATATATATATAATAAACAATTAATATACAGTATATATCTTTATAGTTTAACATTTAGAAGTCTTACAAATTGTTATGTCCTTATTCAACCATTTGATTGTCAAGTATTTTTGGAGGGTGTACTCAAAAAGTACCAACAGTTATTTTTCCAGTGGGTTACTGAAAAGTGATTGGCCTTCTTTATTCAATTTGTAAGAGAGGTTAGAATATTCACAATATGGTTATTAGAAACCCACCCACCCACTCTAACAGGACAGTGGTAGAAACCCAAGCACCCACTCTAACAGGACAGTGGTAGAAACCCAAGCACCCACTCATACAGGTACAGTGGTAGAAACCCATCCACCCACACGTACAGGTACAGTGGTAGAAACCCAAGCACCCACACGTACAGGTACAGTAGTAGAAACCCACCCACCTACTCATACAGGTACAGTGGTAGAAACCCATCCACCCACACATACAGGTACAGTGGTAGAAACCCATCCACCCACACGTACAGGTACAGTAGTAGAAACCCACCCACCTACTCATACAGGTACAGTGGTAGAAACCCATCCACCCACACGTACAGGTACAGTGGTAGAAACCCAAGCACCCACTCATACAGGTACAGTGGTAGAAACCCATCCACCCACACGTACAGGTACAGGTACAATCCCACCCACCCACCATACAGATACAGTGGTAGAAACCCACCCACCTACTCATACAGGTACAGTGGTAGAAACCTACCCACCCACTCAAAGGTTAAGTGGTAGAAACCCACCCACTCATACAGTTAAAGTGCTATTGATATATATATTTTTTATTTTCTCTAAAAGCAGTGCCAAAAAACACAATAAACAGTAATAAAACTACCATGCAATAAAATTGACTTGCTGAAAAAATTGTCTTGTATGATTTTTTTGTATTTTTCAAATATCATATCATAACAAAAAAATACTAGTCTTATAATTATTTATTGAAATTGTATTGAAACTGTGAGTATCTTGAAAATTGTATACTATAATCCTAAAAAAACCACAAATTTATGTCACTTTTAACATACCAAATTCACATTGTCCTTGGCAGCCATGGAAATTAAGAATGCTCATAGCTGAGTTTCATATTATAAAATATTAATAAAAACTTAAAAACTAACTTGTTATTGATATGTACTGTACATTAAAAATGAATTTAAAGTTGGGTGTTTTTTTTTAACTGTGCCACCATTGGAATCTTATAATCCAACAACAAACTTTAAATGGGGAACGTTCCCTTGTTTTAGGAGAGGATTCAAAATATGCAGGTATTATTTTTCAAATTGACCGCCATATTGGTAAATGGTGGCCGTCTCAATTTTTTCTAGTACATTTTATGGTGGTTTTCGATATTAAATATAATATTAAGACTTTTTATATTTGGGTAATCTATATATATAAAAGCCACCATTTATCACTCGTCGCTCTTTCTCCAAAACTTTATGTCCAATTGACTTGAAATTTTGTACATAAGTTTATCTTCGTTTATAGAGGCTCACTAAGAAAGGATTTTCCTCTCTGACCCCAGGAATCTGTCCCAATGGCCTCCAAAATTCCCATGGTATTCTTACGGAACTATATTAATTGATAGATTTATTTCATTAACAGCTGTTAAATAAAAACAAATTGAACAAAACTTTGGTAGACTAAACTTTTAAAATTAAAAGTAATTGAGTACAGTTGTACATTTTTCATAACATCAGCTGTTCTAGAATATTTTGGACTAAATCATTTATAAATAAAATGAAAAACAAAGAGCCCAAATTACTGCCCTGAGGAAATTCAGACCCAGTTGAAAATAAATCAGACTTATAACCCTGATAAGGCACATACTGCCACCGGTCCTCCAAGTATGAAAAGAAAAAAATAAATTTCCCACTCTACCACTGTACGTGTATGGGTGGGTGGGTGGCCTGTCTACCACTGAATGTGTATGGGTGGGCGGGTGGGTACTGAACCACTTGCCCGCCCCTACACCTATAGTGGTTCTGACCCACTCGCCCGCCCCTACACGTACAGTGGTACTAACCCACCCGCCCGCTCCTACACGGACAATGGTACTTACCCACCCACCCGCCCCTAAACGTACAGTGGTACCGACTCACCGCCCGCCCCTACACGTACAGTGGTACTGACCCACCCACCTGTTCCTACACTTACAGTGGTACTGACCCACCCGCCCGCCCCTACACGTACAGTGGTACTGACCCACCGCCCGTCCCTACACGTACAGTGGTAAAATGAAAGCTTGCTGCACATTTCAATGATATAATCAAACTCAATATTATGACCGGCGAAGCTGGCGGGCACAGCTAGTTTTTTATATACCCAATGGTATACAAGTTACAAAGAGTCCAAGGTTTCTTATAATACAGGTAGGCCCAGGCTAATCTGTTACAAGTTCCTGGTAGACCACAATTACCATTAACACAAGAACCATCAATTGTTGGAACATAAACAATTACTTATCTATACATTTTCAGTCTGTCAACAATAATTACCGTTATCTATCTATGGTACAAAACGTAATAAATATTTATGGTTTTATTTTTTTGTGATTTTTGCAATGTAGTTTACAAACAATGAAAAACTTGACATTCTTGACATATATGATCAAAGTATAAACTGTTGTCAAGCAGCAAGTATCGGATATCAAGACAGGCAACCTTATAGACTTGCATAAAACATTTAGAAAACCTTGCAAGTTTATTACGTTAGTTAATGCAGAATAATTGGCACAGTGAACAATAATTGTTGACAGACTGAAAGTATATAGTTTAGAAATTGTTTATGTTCTAACAATAGTTAAAGGATGTCTATTTTACCAGGCAAAGTCAGGGCTAAGAAGCCCTCTCTAACACTTAAACTGGGGACCAACGGTTTAACGGTTACTTTGGAACCACCACCAGTGATAAAGCAGGCTTCATGTAAAAACGGGATCGCTCAGATGGTCACCCATACAAGGAACAGCCATGCTTGATGTAGTTATCTTGCGATAACGTTGGTCGGTCTAGGCCACTGGCAATGGTATGTTTCTAATTAGTAGCTGGCAATAGTACTAGTAGTAGTCCACCCGCCCACTTATAAAAGATAGGCCTACCTGTATTATATTAAACCTTGGGCTCTTTGTAACTCGTATACGGTTGGGTGTATAAAAAATGTTCCAAGTTTTATATTTTTTATTTGGAACAACCCTAAAATATTAGGTTTCCTATAAGAAAAATTTTAGTCGACCATCATGCCGGAAAATGGTGGCCATTTTGAAAAATGTTACTACATATTTTTGGCCATTTTGAAAAATGTTACTACATATTTTAAACAAGAGAATGTTCCCCATTCAAAATTTGTCATCAGCTTTTATAGTTTACAAGAATGCAATGGTGGCATGGTTAAAAAAAACACCCTGTTTAAACAACTCGCATAGTGTTTTAGGGTAAAGAAACAACGGAGCCGAGCAGGTCACTTACTGCTATGTAGAATTAGAGCATACGTTCTAGTGGGCGCGCCACGACAGAGCCTGGCTGGTAGCAGTGAGCTAAGCTCTAAGCGAGAAGAATTGCCAGATCGATTGTTACATATTAGTAAGCGGAGATGGTTCGACACGCGCATGCACATTCTCTACCCACCAAATGAAAATGAAAGGTTTTTTGGTAACAATGAGTATGCACATTACAATTTGATAACCTTGAATTAAGGATGGTCTTGTTATACAAATGGAAAACAATTACAAGTAACATTATTATTACAGCTTTTTTTACAATTTTTTTTTTTTTTTTTTTTTTATAAAGTGAATATTATAATAAGTAGAATTACAACAGACTTTACTTACACGCTTTATGTTACAATGCTCAGAGACTGATAGACCTACAGTAAAGATTAAAAAAAATTAAGTATACATTTTTTCTTCATTGCAAAAGCAGACATTACATAAAAATATGTGAAGTAACTCATAATTTGCTGAATATATTCTGTTATTACAAATACATACAAAAAAATATAGAGCATACAATATGTTAACTACACATAGTAAATCCACTAGCCTCTCTTCTTGCGTTATCGGATCTTTATGCCAATTTACCCATTTTTTTGCAGTCTAGAAGAAACTAGTTCTTTAATGTAGTCAAATATATTTCTGTTCATTCTAACATACTGAAAAAAACCTGAGAGCAGAGTTTTCTAAAAGAAAAGACTTTATCACTGGAACATAATATCACGATGACAAGGGCGACAGGCAATTGACTGAGCGTTGTTGTGTGTATGTCGAACTTCCCGTCAGGTAACCTGCTAGACTACTAGCGTGTATGCGAGTATGGTAGTAAGCGACCATCCAGGCTGTGTTGTGTTTTTACTCTTAAGCAGTCTCATGCATAACTCCCCTTATTGGATTTTCACTTAGTGGAGATCTTGAGTGATCTATAAAGTACATAAACATGATAAAAGAGATTATATCTTAGCAAAATTTATACACACAATAAAAATATTAACAAGGTTATTCAGAACATAAACTTTTACAACGTCACATAAACTTTCACAATAACTGTGAACTGATATGCAACGTGAAGACAATCTGCTGACAGCATTTTCAATTAATACCACTTAGATTGCTTCTCTTCTAGGTTTAATAGACCTAAGAGTATTATAATTATGTATTATGAAAAAAAAAAAAAATTCAAATGACAAATAGTATTATATGTTACAATATTAATTTTGTATTTTGGTGAATTTTTATTTAAACATCCTACAAGACCAGACGTTGGCATTCAATGGGTTTATATATTATTAATTTAGTTCTATAGTCTTGTATTTTCTTTCAGTTACTTCTTGAAATTAAAACGCAGTGTGCTAAATAAACCTGATTTTTTTTTATAAAGTGAAATTAAGAACGAATCATTATTCATTAAAAATACTATTACAGAATATACATGACAAGGTTAGATTGATGCCTGGCAATGTTTATTTTACAAGTTTATTAATGTCTGTCTTTACTGTTTATATCAGTTTTACTGGTTCTGGATTTTTACACTTCACAAAGTTCATCCTAGGAAATAATTGCTCACAGAAGTACTTCCTAAAAGTGATGTCATAGAGACTGTGAAGAAGGTTGTCTGGGCTTTGCATTTGCTTGTTGAGAATATTGATGAGCATGGTTATGTCTGCCATGATTCCTAAATCACTTAACCAAAGTTGGTCATTAAATTCATGTACAGGTTTTCCTTTCATTTCCATAAACTCTTGTATGCTTAGAACTTAGGCTTAAGCAGCCGGTGTCGTAACTAGAATCTACAGTTTCCGGTGACAACCGCGTCAAGGTACTATCTACAATATTTACAAGATGACCAGACGTTTCGCCCATACTGTGATGTGGCATCCTCAGTGGTTTCTCTGAGTCTCTGTAGTTACTGTAGATTCTAGTAACTCTTGTATGCGTTCTCTCAGTTCCATTTCCAGCATGATTTCCTTTGATAAGCAATGATTTCCTTTTTACCCAGCAAACAAAGCTGTTAATGTCTGCTATGGTATTGCATAAGGGGATTAACACATTTACTTTTTTGTCCAAAGCAGCGAGTCCTTTGTTTTTCCCGGTCATTGAGAGACAACCATGAGTTGCAAAACACATGCTATATTAGTTAGATTCAAGTTGAATATACAGAGTATTTCAGTACCCTGTGTAGTACCTTTCTTTGGATACAGGCCCGATAGTTCTTAAGTGATCTCAAAACTTTTATTAATTCTCCGAATAAAACTTCCAGCTGAGCAGTATCCCTCATACCATCACTTTCTTCAAGGTTAACATAGTAAAAAATATTTGGAAGCTCTATCTTTAAGAATACTATGAATGTCCTCGGCCAGATCGTCAATTCATCTCATATTGGTTGCTGCAGAGAGGCTAATGTTAGAAAATAATTGATTTTGGGAAGGGCACAATATTTCAGCTGCGAGCTTAAGACACTTTGATCAATTCTCCACAGTTAGAAAGACTTAGATTAGATTGAAAGGGGATGTACAGTTGGTCCAGCCAACCCTTGCAACGAAGCCTGAGGCTTTTTGTGCCAATCCCGGTGCCTAATCGTCGTAAAGCTGGCAATCCTTGACCAGGTCAAGGAGCTTCTTCACTAGATTAGTAATTTCCGACTGTCCCAGAGGTGAGCCTACAAAAAGTACTCTTCTCCTGGCACCAAGAGCCTCACACTCCAGGACAATGTGTTCTGCCGACTCTTCGTCCTCCCCACAGAGGCGACAGATGGGATCCTCCGTAAAGAGTCCCACTGTTCTTAGATGCCTCCAGAATTTGCCGTGACCGGTGATGAGTCCCACCACCAGCTTGACGTGCAATTTACTCAACCCAAGAAGTGACTTTGTTAACTTCTGGGAAGGATTTCTGACAAGAACCTTGCCAAGTCTTTGCCCTGGGAACCGCCGCCATCATTCCAGATGTCTGGCGCTGACCCAGTTTTTGATTGCTGTTTTGACAGCTGCAGCTGAAACGCCGCAGGCCGGCTCAGGACCAATGAAGGGCTTGATAGCACCTTCCCTAGCCAAGGCATCGGCCTGCTCGTTGCCTTCTAATCCCCTATGTCCTGGGATCCATTCCAGCAAGACCTGATTTCTTGAGCCCAGGATGCTGAGGGACTCCACACATTCCCAGACTAGACCAGACGAAATCTTCCAGGAGTCAAGAGCCCCTAAGGCCGCCTGACTGTCTGAGAGGATGTGGATATGTTTCCCGCAAACCCCTCTCATGGTTTGCGCTGAACGTATGGCGACTTCAGCTTGGAAAACGGTGCCATACGCTCCCAGGCTCACGCTTGCGTTGGTCCTAGGGTCGCCAGTATAGACACCAAATCCAGCTCTGTTGCCCATTCTTGACCCGTCTGTGAACCATACAATTCGGTCGTGAGAAGAAACCGGGCTACTAACACCGTCCCAGTACTCCCTCGACCTGAAATCCACAGTATAGGGACTGGTGAAAAGATACTTAGTCCCAATGAAGTCAGACTTCATTGAGAGTACCTCATCGTTTACTAGATTGACCACTCATCGTACAGGACCCCCTCCAGTGGTCAGTCAGTTGAAGCCTGTAAGCCTCCGCCCGAGCTTCCCCAATAATGAAGAGATCAAGGGGCAGCAGGTTAAGAAGAACCTCCAGTGCAATTGAAGGGGTCGACCTAAAGGCCCCTGTCATGCACATGCAGGCAAGTCTTTGTTGGCTTGAAAGCCTACCCCGGACACGGTACGGCACGGGAGAGTGAATGTTTGGTAGGATAAGGAATTAATGGGATAGGAGTGCTCTCAGTATCGGGATCACACTGAGAGCTGTGGGAAGGTACCCTCCTCCTTTCTCATCGGTTATGGGAAAGATGAGACCCCGGGCTTGGGACCAGTGCAGCGGAGTTAAAATAATATATTTCAGCTGCGAGCTTAAGACACTTTGATCAATTCTCCACAGTTAGAAAGACTTAAATTTTAAAGCAGTTTTTGAGCTAAATGTAGCTTACATGACACACATGATTCACTTTATACAATTTGTTTTTTAATCATGTTTTGAGCTGTTACTTCAAAACAAACTTTGTGATTTTTTTGACTTTTAGTATTTTTTATATATTACATTTTGTGTGGAGTGGGGATGTTTTACTAGCATATTAGTGTGCAGGTTTAATTACTGTGCAGTAGTGCCTTATTTTTATGTTTGAGTAAATGTATTTTATTATTGTCGAATTCATATGCTATCATCATTTTCTGCTGTCTAATCTTCCGTGCAATTTTCTCTCCTCCGTTTTGCTCCGAAATTTCACTTCAGTATTTAAAATTATATTTATTTTTCATGGATGAGCTTCCAAGGTCGTCACAATTATATCTATAATCTTGGTCTTCTTGATCCGACTTTGATGTTAAAGTGTTAAGTATATAATATACATAGGCTGATGTTTCAGGCTGCGTGTTGAGTCCCATCTTCAAGGCTTGAGGTGAGCTGAGTCCACAACTCAAGTGTCTAGAGTTGCGACTCAACATGCAGCCCGGAACGTCGGCTTATGTATGTACATAACATTTTGACGCGGTCGAATCCAGAAGAGCTCTATTTATTTTCTCATATTTTGTGTTCAAACTTCCGTGTTGAATTTTGTAGAGAAAAATTTGTATTTTGAAATGAAATTGTAAACCTATTTTATCTACAAATTCATTAAAATATCTATTTGTTTGGTTGCAATTTCTCTACTATCTACAAGTATGGCTAAGTTGTTTTTGAATGCTAAACAAAATACTTGTATGTCTTTGGCTCTTCAAAGATGGATTGGTTTCTATTGGCCTTGATTTTTTAAATTCAGTATTTAATATTTATATATCGCTATACATTGTGCACTAGCCTTATTAATTTGCAATCAGATTTACTTGTTGTATCTTACCTATATAAATACTTGTAAATACTGTAGGTGTTTGGGTGGGCGAATGGGTCAGTTGCACTGTGCTTGTATGGGTGGGTGGGTGGGTCAGTACCACTGTGCGTGTATGGCGGGCGGGCGGGTCAGTACCACTGTGCATGTATGGGTGGGCGGGTGGGCCCATACCACTGTGTTTGTATGGGTGGGTCAGTACCACTGTAAGTGTATGGGCGGGCGGGAGGATCAGTACCACTTTACTTGTATGGGCGGACGGGTGGGTACGCCTTCACCCTAACGTATGCGTTACAGACCACTTCTGCACAACCAACGCACCTCTAGATGGTTGGATGATGTGGGACCATTGGTATAATACAGTTACTGTAATCATAAATATCTTTTAATCTATTTCAATGTATTTATGGTATTTTCGAATTTACAAATATGATATGTAATTTACTACTGTAGTAGAAAAATGCAAAGTTCTTAAAAAAGAATAAAAAAGTCAAATATAATTAAAATGTAAAAATTATGTGACTCTTTTTTGCTATGTTGCAGTATGCTCACTTTATTTTATATATTATATAAAAGTTCTCTATTACACAGTTCTGTTTGTTTAAGTTGTAACAAGTCATTATTGAGAAGTTATAAATTTACAATTATAAATCAGTTTTATACTTTATATTAGGATTAAGTTTAGTGTCATAAAAATGTGTTTAGTAATTACAGTAATAAATTTGTTTTTGGAGGAACCTTTCACAGTATATTGTCAGTGGAACCTCGATACCACAAGTCTGAATGGATTGTATTACATTCGCGCTATCGTGGTATTTGTGATAGCAATGTTAGTGCTAGTGAGGTTAACACTATATTTGCTGTATAGTTTCTTTTCACATAGATTAAGTTTTGTATAGTACTAACTATCTATGTTCATGTATACATGACTGAACAGTTCAACAATTCTGTAATGTACACAGAGTTTAGCATAGGAATATGTTGGTGAGATGGTAAACCCAAAATATATCACCAAGTAGACTTTAGCAGAAGTTTAAAAGAAGCATGCTGTTAATATGTATTTATGAAAATTTAGGATTACTATAAGTTGGTTTTATTAGATCAAATTGTTAAGTTAAGTTGTATTTATTTGAGCTATTAATCTTTCCATTTATAATTATTGCAAATCCTAAAATGTATTAAACCAAAGAACTTGATTTTAACTTTGGTTTACGAAAAACCATTCTTCAAGTCCTCATTTCAAGTTACTGACCATTGATTTGTTTATGTAAATTACCTTATTACCCATTTTATATACAGTGTGGAAGAAAAGTCCCGGAACATTTTAACATATTTAAACGATTACAGATAAAGCAATAAAATTTGGCACATTATTATTGCACCTATTAATTTACTTTTTTAAGTAACTGCCAATTTTGTGTCATAACAGGGGGATGGTCTGCAAGGAGTCAGAAGAAAATCTTAAATGAGAGCACATGTTGAGTAGTTCATCAAATTAAAGGTCTTTTGTAGTAGAACATAAACCTACAAATCAGAACTCAATTTGGGAAAGTTAAACTTTGTAAATGCCTACTGGACTTAAGAAGTACTTTTTTTAGGGTAGTTAGTGACTCTTCACTTGCAATATATGATGGTCCACAAGGAGTTCAACAAAAATATTAAAAATTGCATAGATCAAGATGTACATCATTTTAAAGGGGGTTTATAGCACAGATGAATAGCACAAACAGCACTTAAAAATATTTTTAGATTTAATGTTCAAATTGGTAATTATTTTTCATAACTAACTTCATAATGTACATTTGTACGACAGGCATATTGCATGCAGCAACAGTTTTTCTTTGATTTATTACTGTATTTGATTTGTGGCCCTACTACAACCAAGAAAATCTTTGAACATCTGCCATTTCGTACTGGATCAACCTTTTTAAGTACTGTTTGTGGTATTCACCTATAGACAACCCCTTTAAATTGAACTCCTTGTGGACCATCATCCTTTGGAAATGAAGAGTCACCAACTACCCTAAAAAAAACTCCTAAGTACAGTAGTAATTTACAAAGTTTAACTTTACCAACTTGAGCTTAGAAAAGAATATTAAACTGTCTAGAACAGGACCTTCAATGTAACTTTTTAAAGCTTTAAACCACTGTCATTTTGTAAAGAGCGAACCTTTTGTGGGTTTATGTTCTACCACTAAAGACCTTTAATTTGATATACTATATACTACTCTACCTATGCTCTCATTTAAGATTTTTGTGGACCATCCCCTGTTATGACATAAAAATGGCAGTTACCTACTTAAAAAAGTAGATTAATAGGTGCAATAATGATGTGCCAAGTTTTATTGCTTTATCTGTAATTGTTAAACAATTATTAATTTGTTCCGGAACTTTTCTTCCACACTGTATTTTAGGGTCTGATTACACTTTTTGTGTGTTAATTAATTAAAGTACTTCTGGGGTGGAATATCCTCCAAGGAAAAATGGAGTCTCTAAGTTTTAGTATGAAGACATAATTTATAGCCTCTGAAGTGTTGACAGGTTAGTCTTAAGTAATTTTCAGAGTCTTAAGTTGGAATTTAGAGTTTGATTAAAATTAAGGACAAAAAATCAACCTTACTTTTCATGTTAGCAGTTTAAAATAAAACATAGAAAAACAAATAAATTGGTAGCAAAATTTATTTTGCATTTGGTTTGAATCCTATTGAGTCACTCACGTTATATTTTGTTTTCGCACGATCTGATTTACTTGTCAACACTAACGATCTTAATACCAACATTTTGTGCCATATGTGGTACTGGGGCAGTGCTAGGTCTTTAGTTACTAGGATACACCTGAGTACCAAGTATAGTAATTATTATATTTTATAATAATTACTTAGTAGTACAGTATTATTATATTTTAGCTGTGTATTCCTAATAATAAATGTGTGTATATTTAATGTAAATATTACAAAATAAGATTATTTTAAATTATTTGTTTATTTTAGAGGATTGTAGATTTGTTTACTTTACATGTATATATGTTGATAACCGTTTTTTACCGAATAAATTAGAGAAGATTTTTCATTAGTTATTATTGCTTCCTGTCTTATTCTTTCTCTGCCCGAAAACTATTGAGCTATCATTATTACGAAACCTGGATTTAGCTCTGTGACAAAAGATCGAAATTTAAACATTAAGACACTTTGTACTTTAGATTTTACTTCATTTAGACATTGTTAATGGTATATTTTACATTTTTTATTTATACCATACAATATAGAGCCGCTTATGTAACTCACTCACTGGTAAGGTATACAAATTTTAAGGGACGTGCAAGAAACTTTAAATTTGGACTGTATCTAGACCTAATGGTGAAACCTCCAGGAAAAGTCTAAAATTTGCAAATTTTAAATAAATAAGGGTTGAAAATTGAAATTTTCCCATAAGAATAACATGGGCAGCTCGGCCTAACAGAACATGGTTGCTTTCCAATGGCCATTTAACCAATAAAACTAATTTTAAGGTACACATATAGCATATCGGTTTTTAGAGAAAGAAACGTAGATTATAACAGTACTATTATGATACATCCGTGTGGCAAGCAATAAGTTACATAAGCACTTACAAGAAAACTTAATTTTAATTCATTAAAAAACAGTTACATGAAATTTTTGAGCAGCAAGGCATTTTTTATTCTGTGGTCAGGATAGTTTGACCAGAATAAAAAAAGTTTCATGACTAACTAAAGTAAATTATGAATCGACCAGGGAGTCTCTGGCATATTGTGGG
>JAQJVL010000269.1:1080390-1226407 GCA_035578905.1 Stictocephala bisonia | reverse complement strand
TTTTGAAATAGTGAAATTTCAATAACTAAAATATCTAATTAGTTAAACAACCATGAATTTAACTAGTTTCTGAAAAATAAAAAAAATGGTCTAAAATTAATGCTTGGCATTTATAAATAGCACACAAGTTGTCAGATTTATAGTTGATAGTGATTTCAGACGATATAATCTAAAATTATTTTATTAGTATCTCCCTCATAAAGAATCTTAACAACTGAAAGTCACAATACGTGATGTCAACAAAATATTTATCGATGAAGTGCTGTCTGGCTTCTCTAAGTTCACAGTTTGTTAGATATTGGGTGTAAAACCTGCCACTGGAAACGTTTTCATCATATATTTTTGATCAATGTGAGTGATTTCCTTTGTAAATATAGACAAAGAAATTTACAACTGCAGCAGTTTTTTATTGAATAAAAACTATATTTAAAACAACTTTTACCCATCGACGTGAATTGAACCTTTATTAAAAATTATACTTTCAAAACTATTTTATAATTTTGAGTACATTCTACAATTACACTTATTGTTCGCAAGTTATTAGAATATTATGTAATATTCAATTTTATACTTTTATACAAGGGAAAAAAATCAGATGAAAATAATTACAAGCTAACAATATTGAAGTGTACAAGGCAGAAATTCTATAAGATTTGCATAAACGGATTGAACCTGATAATATAAGGCACAAAATGACACCCACCAAAAGGGTCCTGCCCAAGTAACCAAAGTGATGTAGATAATTATAGATTATTCAAAATATGGACTGGATATCCAAGAGATCCAAAAGGAAGTTAAAATACATATCATAAATGAGTAATGAGACGAAGAGTTGGATTAATTCGGCCCTCCAAGAGATCAGTGACCCCATCGATTTAGGAGTCATAAAAATGTGCAATGAGGCATATGGTTGGATTAACTTGGCTCTCCACGAGATCAGTGATCCAGTGAGGTTTACATAGATATAATAAATGTGTAATGAGATGAACGGTTGGATTACCTCGGTTCTCTAAGGTAAATACGTTGCCACCGACTCCAACTATGGGTCAAACTTCTGTTTTCGATGTCCTAGTTAAAATGCCAAATACATTTTGCATGGGCTAAGTATACAATACAGAGATATCACATTAAAACAAAAATCTAAACAAACATAAAACCTTTTATGCGAAGACAAATCAAATCATTTCTGTTGTTTAATGTCTTCACAATTTTGACTGACGTCTTACTAAGTAAACAAACACAATTGACTCTTCAGCGCTGAGATTCTGATTTGCTCTGAGTTCACAGGCAGTTTCATTGTTTTATAATTTATATGTACATAACGTAAATAGCAAGAATACTTGTACCATTTACGTCGCAAGTGCGTACATTATGCACTATGGTGATCATTGCATAGTCGTTGTTACGTTTTATTAAAGAAAAATGATGGTCAAAAGTGTTACTTTTATGAAAATCTCTGAAGAGTAAAAATTTGTTGCTTATAAAACTACTTATCTTGGAAATTATGATTATGAGTGGTGTTTTTGGGGCAATAATATACCATTGTAAGGTGATAAGTTGAATCTTCTTTCCCTTCATTACTTAAGTCGACCATCTTGGAGAAAAAATGTGGCCAGTAAGTTCCCTGGATTTAAATGTGAACAAAACGTTTATTTCCAAACTAAATTAACAAAACAACATATAATCCTTAAGTATATTACTTCCAATTACTGATGAAATACTGCTTGTGAGAAGTGCTCACTCGCAGCAGCACTGCTGGCAAACACTAACTCTTTTGACAACGTGTTTTTGACACTTGTACGTACTATTGTGGCCAAATATCATATTAATAATAATAATAATTCATTTATTTGCCGTCAAATTGTTTACAATTATGGACAATGTCAAATCATCTTAATTTTAAACTAAACTAAGTTTAAACATTTGTTCAACATTAAAAAAACAAAATAGATAAATGAAATACAATAGACTATATATTTTAATAATGTCTTATGACGTAATAAAAGATTAGAAGTCAATGTGGTTCAAAGTAAAAATTCATCTACAGAATAGAAGGGGTTTTCCAGGAGCCATATGTAAAACTTAGTTAAAAATTGTTTTTGACTGTACTTCAAAACTAAATGGGAAAGGAAATTGTATACTTTCAAGCACAATACCACATGGCTATCAAGAGACTTCGTCAATCTAGAAAAGTGTATTGATGTGTTCAGTTTCTGTCTGGTGTTGTGAGAATGATTTTTGTAATTAAAATGTAGCAAATGATAATTTTGAAAACATAGGAAATGAGATCGAATAGGTATAAGTTAATAATAGTTGGAATTTTCAAATACTGGAAAAGGGGTTTGCAATGTTCAAATAAACTTGATTCTGAAACTA
Source organism: Stictocephala bisonia (assembly GCA_035578905.1). Taxonomy (NCBI): domain Eukaryota; kingdom Metazoa; phylum Arthropoda; class Insecta; order Hemiptera; family Membracidae; genus Stictocephala; species Stictocephala bisonia. The sequence continues at coordinate 1,224,031 of JAQJVL010000269.1, read as the reverse complement.
CTCTAATTGCTTTTTTTTTGGATAACTAATATTTCCTTAATTCGTTTTGAATTTCCCCAGAAAATCAGACCATATCTAAAAATAGATTAGAAATAAGCGTAATATGCTATTTTTACATAATTTATGGTAACACAAGATGTTAAACGCCTTAAGAGGTAAATTACTCTTGACAGCCTTTTGGATATATGCTCTATATGTTCATTCCAATTTAGAATTCCAATTCTGGTCAATGAAAACACCCAAAAACTTAACACTAGATGAGGAGTTGTTGGGACAATTATAATTGACTGAACCTGATCTCACGCTAAACAATATATTTTTTGTCTTATCATTATTTAGAAGAAATCCATTGGCCTGGATATTAGCATGACGAGTTTCCTATTTGAGTTCTTGAATGGACTATGGACTAATCGTGTATACAAGTGACTTCAAAAAGCCCATAACAGTATTCACAAACAATTCAAGACCTCAAAGAGGAAACACACCGTGCTGTTATTATGACTCGGACACTTAGTTTTGAAATGGAGCATAAGCACATTTTTACTGACTATGCAGTGAACGATTGTAAATAATAATAACTATTAATAATTATTAATTTAAGTTTTACTGGGCTCTCAAATGTTTACTTTCGACAAAATTAATCATCCTATATATTAGCACGAAATTAAAGTAAATAATTCCTAATCTTTATCGTTCTGAGCGTTAAAAATATTTTTCTTTTACTAAGCGCACTAGATTTTTCACTAAGAAAAACAATTTAAAACACAAGAATTACTAATCACACAGTTGTGATTTGTGGCTGCTTTATTTATTAAGATAGTAAAAAGTTCTATTTTAAACTTCAATTAATAATAACATAAATGAAAATATAATATAACATACTTCACTACGTGCCTAAAGAGTTTAGCATTAGAATATAAAAAAAGATTAGTTTATTCTGGCTTTATTGTGCCTATTTTGTAAACCTAGTAGATCTTACTCATTGGTTGACTTCGGACAGAATTTTAATTCAATGAGATATCAACATTGTGAACACACTTCTGGTTGAAATATTGGGAATCTATATTTATAAAAGAGGATGTTTGTGTGTGTGTATATATATATATATATATATATATATATATATATATATATATATATATATATATATATATATATATATATTTGAAGTTTATGCGCTGCAAAACCATCCAACCGATCGCCATGAAACTTTAGGAGGTTGTCCTGTATACTCCCGAGATGGTGTCTGTGAAGTTTGATGCAGATCCGTCCACAGGGTCCCACCCCACGGGCTCCTAAAGATCCCATGTTATTCAAATGGAGAATCTGAATTGTTTACAAAAAACATATGACTGTGTGGTTTAATGAAGTTTCACTTGCCATAAGCAGATTGAAGTTCTCACAACAACAGTACTGTATATGTTTTGATTTATTGTAGTTCTACATTTCACCTTGAGAGTGTAGCACACACTACTTTTACTTGATCAGGTGATCTGTATTTGGTGTTAACCTTTTTTCCTCGGTAATTAAAACATGTGGTGAAACGTGAAAATAAAAAATAAATAATTATTTGTTTTACAGTTTACTTTTTATGACATGCCTCCTAAAAAAATCTAATATTGGTAGAAGAAGCAAAAATGCTCGAATTCTTTAAGCTATTAGGTTCTAAATCAAACTCAATATTATGACCGGCGAAGCGGGCGGGTATAGCTAGTATATATATATATATATATATATATATATATATATATATAAAACAATCGTTATGCTCATTGGTCGATAACATCACTAAAATGAAAATTAATTTCTTTTACTCTTTTCTTCAGTGCATTTCTTTTTGTACTTTTTAGTGTTCTCCTCCAAGTTAAACTACGAATCCAAGATCCAAAGAAATTATAGATAAACTAGTTTGCAAAAATACAGTATTTTCTTCTATTTATTTAGTTATTTAGACACCATTAATTATATGTATCACTTTCTGGCTATGAAAGTGCTGTAATATGTTTTGTGTAATATCTATCTCTACTTGTGTGTGTTTTTAATTTATATAATGTGTTATAAGTTTTCATATATTATCAAGGGTAGAAAAAACACATACTAGTCTTATACTCAATATCACTGTATGTGTATGGGTGGGTGGGTGGGTCAATACCAATGTACTGTAAGGGTGGGCGGGTGGGTCAATATCACTGTACGTAATGGGTGGCCGGGTGGGTCAACATCAGTGTACGTGTATGGGTGGGCATGACTAATGTATGACAAACTTTTTTGTAGAATAAAGCCGTTGTACCCATACACGTGCAGTGGTGAGGACCCACCCGCCCTCCCATACACATGCAGTGGTGATGACCCACCCGCCCTCCCATACACGTACAGTGGTGATGACCCACCTGCCCTTCCAGGTACAATTACCCCCCGGTACAGGTATTCATTATGTTGAGCAGTAGTTCTAGTGGTAATAGTAAAAGTGGTCGTGTCTTCATTATTCTACACAATTTTATTTTTTTTACCCCAAGAAATAATTTATTCATTACGCCATAAGTTTTGCATTTTAAAAATATGCAGTTGTTATCATAGATAATACGGATGGATGTTGTTAAAGATTTTTTACTATTCTAAACATATTTTGTCGTATTTATTAAAACATTCTAATCAAGCATAACTATTTGTGTCTCCTTTCAACAGGCTATTTATATGGTGATTACCAGAGTGGAAAAAGTGTCTATGGATACCTCAAGTTTGTATAAATGAATTCAAATGGATTAATTAGAACTCATTATTCTTAGTTTTTTTATTGATTTTATCATTCAAACACGAGTGTTAGCTAACATAATGGTTGGCATTAACTTGCTTCCTCAGGCCATGCACTTGATCTATGACATACATTTTTACAAGATCTCATCAAAGATTTAAAAAATTTTTTAAAAATCGAAAGTAGTAACCAATTTGAATTGGTTTTAAAGTCCTGAAAGTCACTAAAAGTTGTGAATCTAAATACATATAGAAAGCAATAAAAAAAATCACAACTTTTTCGATGGACATTTTGTAGTATGTCTTAAATATTAACAAAAAGTTAAAAATATTATTGAAACACCATTTAACGAGTTTTTAGCACTTACAGCATTTGACATTTTTAAAATGTGACATGTAACAATAAAATAATTACTTCTTCTGTAAAATAACTCAAAATATATCCTCTTATAATAAAATAGTTTTTGATGACTAAAACTATGGTCAAATAGATTTTAAACTGAAACTTTTAAGCTTAATTAGTATTGTATTAAATTTATTACAAATGAACAGAAAACAAACATAGCAATTTTTTCACGTTATAATAAATAGACACAAATATTCATGGCAAAGCCCTAGTAATTATGATACGTATTATTAAACCTTTTATAATACCCAATACCCGTTCCCTTTTGAAAAGGAGCCTGATCAGTTTAGTTTTAAAAAGTCAAAACTTTGATCGAGTAAGAGTCCCAGAGTTAATAGTTTGTAGTCCAATGAAGTATTGTTTGCGTAGATTTCCCTGGAGTGCAACAATAAAAGCTATAACAATACGAAGACATGACGACAAAGCAAGTGCTTCGAGTTTTTGATCCCCCTGCAGCTCTTCCACTAAACAAACTCCAAAACAGAAAGTTTGGTTCGATTTCCCTGGAGCATCGAATCACAAAAACCTACAATAACAATATTTTGAAGGCCATCGTTCTCGATATTATCGCACTTTCAACACAAACAGTGCACATTTAGCTGATAGCGTTCCATATTGAAAGTTTAATACTTTATTTTTCTATTAGAGTCTTATTATTATTATTTTATTATTATTACTGTTGTTGTAATTAAGACGGTTATTATTAACACATTTCGTATGGAGAGAGATTCCCAATTAAGACATTGCTTCCCTTACCTGACTAGACGAGCCCAGTCTTTTTGTAAGCCCGCTGGAGCACTGGAGATTTGCAAACTACGGGAACGGCATAAGGCTAACAACTGTTTTAAATACACCGGGAATCAAACCTGATAGTCGGTGAAGGTAAGCCACTGCCTTGCCCCTTAGCTGAGCCGACTATATTATAATAATTATTTGATAATGAAAAGTAGATATTTATATATAAAAGTACTCAATTTAATATATTATTAAAAGTATACTGTTAATAATACGTTTCAACTGGCTATCCGCTCTAGTATATGTGACACCGTCGAATGTCCTCCACCATACGTTTCAACTGGCTATCCGCTCTAGTATATGTGACACCGTCGAATGTCCTCCACCATACGTTTCAACTGGCTATCCGCTCTAGTATATGTGACACCGTCGAATGTCCTCCATCATACGTTTCAACTGGCTATCCGCTCTAGTATATGTGACACCAACGAATGTCCTCTACCATACGTTTCAACTGGCTAACCACTCTAGTATATGTGACACCGTCGAAATGTCCTCTACCAATCCAAAACAATCTCTCAATGAACCTCCATTCTCTTACGACTTTGGGCTTAGATAATTTTGTGTTTGTGGTAGATGGAAACATAAAACACATATTTCTCAAATTTAGGGTTTTTACAATAATTGCTCAAACTACCTTTCTTTCAAAGGGGGAGGGAGGAGAGAAAATTCATTAAGAATAACCTTGAGTGTTGTTGAATCCAAACCATCAATGGACCATCCTGTTAACGTATGGGAAACCATTGATGGTTTGGATTTAACAACACTCAAGGTCATTCTTAATGAATTTTCTCTCCTCCCTCCCCCTTTGAAATAAGGGTCAAGAACAATGATTGCTAATTTTCACAACTCTGACATTTGGTCTATTGAAAACTAACATGCAATTACACAGGATCGTCACCGATATCAGTTTTCTTTAAATTTTTGGGCCGGTATAATTGGTAACAGATTGTTAGATAGTTCCTTGCCTAATAATCTTAATGGTCAGACATATCTTCAATTGTTGACTGATGACTCTCCACCTCTTCTCGAGGATTTGCCATTAGACATACGTAATCAAATGTAGTTTATGCAAGACGAGTCTCCCGCTCATCTTAGTTTGAATGTTCTAATCCATTCGGATACAGTATACACCAACAAGTAGCTCGGTCGAGGAAGTCTCGAGCGAGGATTTTAAATGGCATTGCTACAATCCATTTCTGTAACCAACAACACATCACTGAGTGGTATTGACCCACCCACCCACCCATACACGTTCAGTAGTATTAAGTCACCCGCCCACCCATACACGTACAGTGGTATTGATCCACCCACCCACTCATACACGTACAGAGGTATTGACCCACCCGCCCACCCATACACGTACAGTAGTAGTAGTAGTAGTAGTAGTAGTAGTAGTAGTAGTAGTATATATATATATATATATATATATATATATATATATACAGGGTGTCTCTGAACTCTCTGATTTCAGCTATAATATGTTGTTCCTAGTTTATATGGGATACTAAATATCATATTTAAACTGTCCAAAACTCCTTGTCTATCCGTACAGCCGCCATTTTGTTTTTTACTAATTAATTTTTATCTCAAGAACTATACGTTGTATTGAGCTGAAACTTTGCACTGCTCTTTATTGCACAAAGAAGTATTTACGAAAAAAATACTGTTTTTCTCTCTTTAACATTTTCAAAATGGCGGCCATGTAAAATTTTTAACCTTAAATAAGTCAAAAACCAAAAAATACTAAAAAAATTATACAGAACAATCGTTTTTAGAGGATTTAATTATAAAATTAAAAATAGTACTTTTTAAAAATCGCATGAAAAATAACAAAGAAAACTTAAATTTTGTAATACTATGTACAGTACTCTGTGCCGAGTCCAGATGTTGTACGAGTATTACAATAACAGGAAAACGCTGATAATAAAATATCTCTACAACAAATTTAGTTACCAAGAGCAATAAAAAACTTACAAACTACTTCTACATTACAATAGTTGCTCAACATGTCCTCCTCCATTTTCATTACACAATGTGAAACGTTGCGTTAGTGATCTTCGCACCTGTGCAAATTCATTGTTCTCCTGTATTACAGCTGCGGCTTCTACAATTCTACCTGCCAAATCCATTGCGTTTTCAACAGGTGTTGAATAAACTAACTCTTTCATTCTTCCCCAAAAATAAAAATCCAGTGGTGTCAAGTCGGGTGACCTTGGAGGCCACGATATTGGTCCCCCTCTTCCAATCCATTGTTGGCCACACGTCGCATTTAGATGGTTACGTACAATTTCCCCAAAGTGAGCAGGTGCACCATCGTGCTGAAACTACATGTTAATTCTTTGTTCCAAAGTAATATTTTCCAACAGGTCAGGGAGTATATCTCTTAAAAATACAAGATTATTATGTAGCTGCAGTCAATCTTTGAGGGAAAATATAAGGGCCTACAATATTGTCCCCTAGAATACCTGCCCAAACATTTATTGAAAACCGACGTTGAAATCCTCTGAAAGCGACTTCCTTCGGATTTTCTTGGGCCCACACATGGCTGTTCCTGGAGTTAAACATTCCTTCTTGGTTAAAGGAACATTCATCAGTAAAAAGTACATTTTTCAGAAAGTTTGGGTTATCTGTTACCTTATGGATGAACCAGCGACAACACTCTTCACGTAGTGGGTAGTCTCTAGGTTCAAGTGCTTGTACTCTTTGTAAGTGAAATGGATACAGCTGTTGTTCTTTAAGTACCCGCCAGACAGTATCTTTGCTTGCGTTTAACATTTTACCTATTGATCGTGTACTTGTACAGGAATTTTCCTCAAACCTTTGAATTACATTTTCCTCAAACTCAATAGAACGTATTATTCTTTCTCTACCAGTGTCAGCCATATTTACATCAAACTTTCCAGTTTCACGCAGCCTGTTGTGTACTGCATAAAAAGTATTCGCACTCGGCAATTGTCTATTTGGGAAACGTTCAGCATACAATCTTCTTGCTTCGTATCTATTTCCAAAAGCAGCACCGTAGAAAAAATGCATATCACAATATTCTTCATTATTGTAATTAGCCATCAAAATCAATTTGGCACACAGTTAAACTTACAAATAACAATTTTAGCAGAGAGTTAAAGTTACAAATAATAATATTAGCACACAGTTAAAATTTACGAATAACAATATTGGTACTTCTGGTGATAGGTTATGTAAGAACATTCTAATAAGTAATGTTACACTACAATTTAAATCATATGATTAATACAACAATGAAATTTGGGTTTGTAACATTTGGTTAATCAGCTGTTATAAGCTATTTCCTGTTTCCTGTTATTGTAATACAACATCTGGACTCGGCACAGAGTACTGTACATAGTATTACAAAATTTAAGTTTTCTTTGTTATTTTTCATGCGATTTTTAAAAAAGTACTATTTTTAATTTTATAATTAAATCCTCTAAAAAAAGATTGATCTGTATAATTTTTTTAGTATTTTTTGGTTTTTGACTTATTTAAGGTTAAAAATTTTACATGGCCGCCATTTTGAAAATGTTAAAGAGAGAAAAACAGTATTTTTTTCGTAAATACTTCTTTGTGCAATAAAGAGCAGTGCAAAGTTTCAGCTCAATACAATGTATAGTTCTTGAGATAAAAATTAATTAGTAAAAAAAACAAAATGGCGGCTGTACGGATAGACAAGGAGTTTTGGACAGTTTAAATATGATATTTAGTATCCCATATAAACTAGGAACAACATATTATAGCTGAAATCAGAGAGTTCAGAGTCACCTCTGATATATATATATATATATGTGCACGTTGGTCGTGAATTCGATTTCATTTTACATTAAATTTATGTTCAAATTTTAAACACATTTAATTGAAAATGTTCGGTTAATACCCCTAAGGGACGGCTGGCCTGAATCTGAATACATATAGGGGCTGGCACTCCTGTACCAATGTGTAAATTCTACATTTTCAATTATTTAGCTCAATTGACATTATATTGTAAACCGTGTTTAACATACAACAGAAGCGACAAACAAAATGGTGATTGATTTGGTTCAACCACGTTTACATCCTTAAACCTGAAGGTGTACTTCACTATTATATCTGTACCTTCTTGATTGTTCAGGAATTAAGATTGTGTTGTGTTATGTTTTACTTGTTAGGAATTTATAATATGCTAATTGCCTTAAGGATATTAAGAGAGTAATATTTAAAAATAAATTTCATATGCATGACTTAATAATCAATATATATAAACATATAGTTTTAAAAGCGAACAATACTATCAAGTCGATTGTTGTCTGATACTGGTCCTCAATCTAACAAACACTGTTACAGAACAAGTGAACGTCACACAAAAAATATTTATTATAAGTAGAAAATGTACAATATTTTTTTCATATATCATAAAATTAGTGTTGCTTGAGGTTCACTTGTTTTGTATTTCTATCAATACTTTTATGCTAATTACGATTAATGATTGTTTCTTTTTTTTAAGTAGAATCTTATGAAAATCAAAGGACCATGTCAGAGTACTACCTTCTGTATTGAGTCAGTAAGGTGTTTGATGTTGTAGGGTTGGTGCTGAGGTGCGATGCAGACCAACGTTCAGATCCATGGAGGGGGTCGGGGCATGCGCTCTTCCCCTATAGAGCGATCTGACCACTCCTACAGCACCTACAACACTGTCAAGGTCAGCCAAGTTGTCAGATATTAGGCGATTGCCGATTGCTATACATTTATTTAATTTGTTAAACATGTATATCAGGTAATTGGCGTAAGCAATGTCAACCAGATTTTTTACCATCTATTGCCTGATATATTTGTATTTCATTTCTTTATCCACCTGTGGCGTTGGTATACTGTAGCGAGCGGAATGCTCCGGTCTTTAAGCTTCTATAAATAAAAGACTCAAATTGATTCACTTAGTGGTAAGAGGAACACATTCCACTTTAAAAGAAATAAGTTGAGATAGCCATTTTGAGTTTCAATGATAGACTCTTATTCCATCATGATAGAAGAAGGGACATATTCCATCATTCTTTAATGCCTGGCCAGATGTTTTGGTGAGCATCTGAGAGACAGAGGGGACATTTTCTAGGAACATGTTCCTTCTTCCACTCAAATCAGACACTAAACATAATATTGTTAGTACTATGCCTACATTAGTAGTTATTCTTTATACCCACACACATTGTTTCTCTTTGTTTTTTTATTTCTTAAACTAAATCAGCTGACTTTTGTTATTTGGTTATTTTGGTATATACCAGATGATTACTTAGATTGTTATGAAGAGGATAAAACTTGGCCTATGGGTGACGACGCATATAAACTTTGTTTAACTTCATTTTTTTAACTTTACTTGATTAAGTAGAAGGTGGCAAACTATGCAAATATTATGTTTATTACCTTGTTGTTCATTAAACAAAACACATTTCAATAAGTGTAAATGTGTATCTATTAATAACCAATATTTAAAATTTTCTGTGTGTAAAAAGGAACATATTCCATTAAATTAAAACTTAAATAACTCATTAACTAATAAGAGTAAACATTTCTTACTTGTTATTCAAGAGAATGAGTACAAAACCTACAAATACTATACAGTAACCTTTTGCATCAGGCTTACAGTTTGGGCTTAAAAAGGTTTTTTGTGTCTTCTGTAAAATGAGGGTTTACGGAATATGTTCCCTTTTCCACTAACCGATTCAATTGATATAAATACATAAATGTACTAAGAAATTCATAATAGCTTCAAAACTATAAGACATTTGATTTATTTGACAAGTTTAACTCCCTTCAAAAATATCAACAAATTACAAATAAAAATACATTCAAATAAATTTAGCTTTTAATATTTCCGTGAGCAACATAACTACACAATTATTCTAATTTAACTATTTGGGGAAATCTGTTACTATCGTAGCATGTAACTCGTTAGGATCCTGCCACGTGCTAAAGGGAGCGGACGGTCCTTTGACGTCAAGGACTATTCTAGACTCATACCGGGGTCCTCTACTTCTAGCCCAAAACTAATTAAAAGGTTTTGGACCAATCACAATCTTCCTTGAACCAATATTTCTGAATTGTAAAGCACATAGTCAAAGTTTTATTTCATTTTGCTTGTAATCTATGGTCTGCGAGGTGGGTTTAAAACATTTTAGAATGTTACTGTCCAACCCTGGTTATTTTACTTGTTAAATAAATCTTGTTTAAACGTTTTGAATTATGCTCTTTGGCCAATTTTGTTTTGTTTTCAGTTTTGTTCTTTAGTTTAGTTTTTGATTTTAATTATTGAAACATTTGTATGATGTTTTCCTTAGTTAAACCTAATTTTACTCCATAAACTCAACTTATATGGCTATCAAACGGTTGATCGATATATTTTTTAGTTTGTTAACTTTATTACGAGGTTTTGTTGATATTCTATAAATATCTCTGTGTGAGTTGTTTATGTTATATATGCTTTACAGACATTAAATAATCTACTTAAAAGTAACAACTAAAGAACTACACGCCCTTATTAAATTCTAGTTGAACTATCAATTTAGTTTGAAATAGTGGTGTTAAATAACAGATCACATGACCATGGTCCTATTTAAAATGTTGAAGTAGACTGCTAGATCTTGGAACTCAAGTGATCCATATTAACATTGAAACTCTCTAAATGTAGTGTGGGCTAGTATTAATTTAATGGCATATTCAAAAAGCAAATATTTTATAAACTGTGGTATCACGTTAGGTGTAACTGACTTAAAACACCCTGTAGACTTTTTATTACTTTACAACCTTTCAAGCTATTATTTCTTATGTTCGAGACCAATTAATTGAAATGTTTGTAGATAAAAAGAGTGAAAAATAAGTATAAGCTTAGGCATGATAAAAACAAAAAATAACAAACTGGTCAAGCTATTAGATCGAAAATAACTGTAAACTTGACAAATAATACAGCAAAGATAATTAAAAATTCTCTTTTAGCAAAATTAAAATACAATTATATACAGCTGTGTCATTAAGAGATACGTTGCCATCAAAATACTTCACAAAAATCTAAAAAGGATCGACCTTTGACCAACCCGCTTATTCAGCAAGGAAATATTGAAATATATAAAACATTATACAAAATAAATGATGTGGCATACAATAAAAATTTAGATTAAGTTTTACCACAAAGAAGATAGAAACAGAGGTTGCACTAATTGTGTGTGGCGCCAGCACCTTGTCAGCCTGCCCTTTACACCTCCAAATCCTCAAGGATAATGTAGTTAGTATTACTACGGATGTATAGGCGCACATTGGTTATAATATGTTTCAAAATGCCACTGACGCGTTTGCTGTGGCCATAATAAAGTTGCCTCTGTTTCTTTTATCTCTGTGGTCTTACTGAGAACTCTAAAAGTCCACGAATGAGTTTTTAAGCTATATCCGTAAGTACTCAAACTTAAAATGAATTTACATTCTGTTTTGTTGAGGTACGTTGATAGGTAAAACCATTTTATAATAAAATTACGTCTGGCAAACTACTGCCAGTTGAATTTGATAGTCTTTAAATCTTTTGAGACTTACTATCTTTACCATATTTACTGGGTATAAACTGAGTAATAGAGTAATTTAGAAAGACATAAAACTTTAAATAAAAAACTAAACAAACAAAGAGTATTTTTTATTACTTGGATTACAGTAGCATATGAGGAAGGTGAAAAAGCCCATACTTTTTTACCATATATATATTTACAGGCAAATATATTAATGAATAAAACAGCTTGTAAGTCAGCAAACATTTATTCAACATTCTCTTCATTTTCGTAACCAGAGTCTTTGTGCTTTTTCAAAAGGGAGAAATAGTGGTGTTTCTCATGATTTTTCTTCTTATCAGACTTTCCTTTTTTGTCATGCTCTTCTTTATTCTTATGCTTACCGTTCTTTTCGTGCTTTTGTTTATTATCATGTTTATTTTTCCACCCAAAGAATTTATGTTTAATCTTTTTATGATCTTCGTCTTCTTCTTTCTCGTCATGATCTTCCTCGTTATGTTCTACTTCATTTTCGTCCTCTGTCTCATGACCATCGTTCTTATGATGTTTATTCTTATTTTGTTTCTTACTTTTCTTATTTCTGTCTTTATCGTGATTTTTTTCCTTCTTATGGTGAAATAACGATCTTGTTGTCGTTCTGTGCTTGTCTCCTGTATTTTCTTCATCCAACTCCTCCGCTAGATTCACCACATTCTCCTCACCGAGGTCCTCAACCACCTCTTCAATGGGGTCTTTGTGAAGCTTGTGGATTGCTTTTTCTGCCAGAGCCCCTCCTGCCATCATACTTACAACATCCGCCAACCTGAATAAGAGTAACACTTATCAATTAATAATATAGTAGTAATTCTTTAGTAAAATATCCCTATGAGAAAACATCTCGTGTCAGTGTGGCTACGAACACCTTAAGCGGATTTGCCTGATACCTGGCGTATTGCAAGTATAGAACTTGCTCAGACGTACACTATGTGTAGTATATGTGAACACTAAATTGAGAGTAATTCAAGGTTATTTATAGAGCAGACTTATCTAATTAACTAAACTAAAGAATACGCATTAAAGTTGGAAACTAAAGTTGATTTTAGATCTATATTATCTAAAATTACTTCGTTTCTTTATTTTTGCTTTAGAATTGTACAATTTTGACGGTATATACTTAAATAAATAAGACACTTATATGATATAAAAGATATATTAATGAAGCCAATTTATTAATAAAGAATTGTACAACGTATACGTGTCTTATTATATTTAACTATGTTATCGTTCAGATTAGTACTGTGTTTCTTATAACATGTTTTAAATAGTTGCTATAAACTTGAAAAAAATTTAAAGTTATCACTCTAATTCCTAAAAATTACTATACATTTAGTTTAGCCTATTAGTGGATATCTTGTCTTTTCTCTTACCATTGTAAGAAATATACAGATGAGGTCATAAGTAGTGGGACATTTTATGGCTAAGATATGTAATAGTGCCACTTCAAAATGGCCCTTTTAAAGACACAAATAATTGATAGTTTCTAATTGTTATGCCTAATTTATTTGCGATAATTTTTCGGTACACTTTATTTCTTCTCAGGCTTCTATCTCATCTTTAAGGATTGTAAGATATAGAAATAGTAAGATGGTAATGTTTAAATTTTCGTATTATACAACAATAATTTAAAGTAAATAATACAAATAAAAAGGAGGTGAGTAAGGAGCACAGAACATTAATTTGTATTATAACGAGCTACTAAACTCCTCAAGTCAACGGGGTGTTAAAAATGGGAAGATTATTGAAGGTAATTACATAAAATATACAGATTACAAATTCTACTTGTAATCAATATAAGTGCTCTTGTCCAACTACTGAATATCTTTTTCCTCTAGAACAGATAAATGAAAAAAATGCACCCTTATATAGATTTTTTGAGTGAACATTTTTTTAATCAGGATTTTAACAAAATAATACAAAAAAAGTCAGTTCTAAATAAAGTGTCAAATAAGCCTCCACAAGTGTTTAAGGATGACTAAAATAATAAAAACTAAATAACAAATACATTTAAATTAGTCCATAAGATTGGAGCGAGTTATTTACCTTAATAAAAACAGGTAATATTAGTTTTCAATTTTTTTGCCAAATTAAAAATTTGTGTTTACTTTTAAGTTGGTTTAATTTAAATATCAGAATTATTACGTTATTTAACATACTGAGGCCTGTTATCTAGAAATAAAAACATATATTGGGTTATGGAATACCATTTACCTTGTTTGCAAATGGGAGGGGTATTTTAGTAATGTAACCTTCTCAGCCATTGTTGTCAATTTATATAACTTGTGCACTCTTATAAGCCATGCCTAAACTGACGCGTTACGCGGTATGCGATACGCGGTAGTCGGTTTTTTTATACAGCTTCCTACCCTACAACAGAGGCGGTACTGAAAGGCGGCCACATTGGTGCGGTTAGGGGTTGCCGTACGGAACAGGTGCTTACTTGGCGAGAGGTTCAGTACCTCTCAATCAACAAGAGTTCAAAGTTCGATGAAGAAGATAATATTTTATTTTTGCTGTCAACCGCTGAAGATGAGGATAGAAGTTCGAGATAATAGGTACATCCTATCAATCATAGGAGATCGGAGCTGGGAATACCATACACTCATGTATGCTCTTAGGAGAGACGAGAAACGTAGGAATAATTTGTCTTTTGTAAGTAAACTTTTTAATGGTTTTGGCATATCCCAACAGTAGGTAATCTATATCGTCCACTTTGCCTGATGATTTTTGTTTATTGTTAAAGTAATTTATTACTTAGAACATCACGTTTCCTTTTCATTGCTGGTGTTGAACTACTGATTGTTGTTTTACAGTTGATACATAATTGGTCAGTGTTTCTATCCCCTCAATAAGTTTATTCTGACTATTTTCAGGCTGACCGTAGTAGAAATAGAGCATACATCATTTCAGCGGTATACCACGTCAGTGAAAGTCCTCCCACTCTCATCCGTTGCACTAAAATACCAAGCGGTTTACCCTTACCACGTCAGTTTGGGCATGGCTATACTAGTACAAATAAGATGGGGATGATTATTAAATTTCCTCTGAATTACGTATGAAAAGGTTTCATGATCATCCATCTTTAAAAGGATCTAGAGTACTGCAAAAATGTTTAAACAGCTGAGAGTATAAACACTCTCACCTTCTATTATTCTCCAATCAGCTCACACTGTCTATTGTAATACGTTTTAGTACAATGTTTTACCTATTTAAACCATTAGTTGAACAAAATAATTGTTAGCTGCTATTAAAAAACATTAAAAACTATTGTTAAATACTTACAAAATCGTAGATCTGTGAAAAGTACACTTGCACATGTACTAATTACGTTTTAAATTGCAACTGCACTTTTCAAATGTGTAGTATTAAAATAAAATGTTACTTAATTTATGGAACAAATCTATTGTTTAGTCTAAGAGTAGAAGATAACAATATACTGTACTTGTTAGCCATCCTGAAACCCAATTCTCTAGCAAAGAGCCGTTCGTTGAAAAGATCCACATCTCTGGTAGTCAGAGAACCGTCTTTGTTATCCAAACTGCCCACCTTGGAATGTACGAAATCCACTCCTTTGTGAAGTGTCTTGCGCATCATCGATTTAGATAACTTTCTGATGGTTGCGTCCCTCGCCAGAACAGCCACTTTCTTCGCTAGAGGATTTTCATCGCTGTCGTCAACTTCCTCTCCTGCATACTTTGAGGCTTTCTTTAATACTTGCTGCCTTAAAATACCATTGACTTTAGAAGTCATCTTCTGCGTAGCTAACTGAACATTTGATTTTTGTTTCTCGTTTAAAGAATCACTCTCCTTCTTGTGTCTGGACCACCAGTGAGATTTATGCTTTTCTTGTTCATGTTGGTCATCTTCGTTAGTTGACAGTTCTTCTCCTTCATGAGTAGTTAAATCCAAGTTATCTTGATCGTCTAACTTTCCTGTTCCTGTATTTTCTTCACTACTTGAAGATTCGGCACTCTCAGTTGCTGCCTGCTGTAATAGATTATCTTCATTTAATTCAGAATTTATATGCGTTACAGCTACGTGATGTTCATGATTAACAGTTTGTGGGTTATGTTCTTCATGATGTAATAATCCATTATCGAGATCTTGGTAGTTGTCGGAGTCTATTTTGGGGCCTCCCTCCACAATACCCACGAATATGAGGATCTGAAACGGAAGGTAACTAGATAGGAAGTAGGTCATGGCTGTAAATGTCTTCTTAAATAAAACTTTATAAATGTTAAATACAATATTACAATGTTAAATACACGTACAGTGGTACTGATCCACCCGCCCACCCATACAAGTACAGTGGTATTGATCCACTCGCCCACCCATACATTCCGGAGGGCTTCAACCATCTTCGGAGTCCGCAACACATGGACTGTAGACGGTCGGGTGATGTGGATCGACGGGGACGGCCGCCGAGGGAGTGCCACTTGAATGGAGGACCTGCTTGTTACCGCTGCTAAGACGTAATATATTTAAAATAATCATGAACAAATTTGTATTCAAATACATAGACAAAAATATAAAATTATTATTTATTAAACCTTCATGTGCTCAATCTTTAGTCGTCATCAATGTTTTCTTTAAATATTAGTTACAAATATATTTTTATTGATTTATTATTACTATTTGATTATTAATTACTATGTTTACCGTTATTATTAGGTCAATTCAATTAAAGAAAAGTAAATGTTTTTTTCATTAAATAATAGTTACACATTTAATTTCATTGATTTATTATTATTTTTACTTTTACAAAGTTTTCTTTATTATTATTATTATTATTAATTGTGTATATTTAACGACAAATTATTACCATCTTAATGTTCCATTTTCAACAGTATATTAGCACAATTATTATATCCACATTCGATCAGTATTTACATCACTGCAACCCATTATATAACTAAAATTACTTTGTTAGTAGGTTATTTTGCTCTGTTGTTGTTAGGATGTATTTGTGGTGTGAGTGTGTGTGTATATGGTTTAGAATAGTAAGTTTTTATTTATTTATTATTATTACTTCCCCCCTATTAACTGTTTTTAAAGCGTATGCCAATTTAAGTATAATGTATGAAACCCGTACTTCTGCATTAATCTTGAGCATTTTGAGTGTCTTTTTACACTTTTTATTGTTATCTTAAAGTAAATTCATAATTATAATTGTGTATAGCTCTATTACATTCATTTATTTTTAACTTGAAGTCAAACCAAATTTAATTACCTATGTTTTTGTTGACTCAGAGCCGATCTAGGAAACGTAGGCCTATTATATATCCATATTTAATATGTATAAGTATCTTTTAGTTTTGTTGTCAAGGTGTGATTGTTGGTATGATTGTAGTGTGAATGCAGGGGCGGCCCGTGATATACGCGAACTACGCGGCCGCGGGTGGCGTCGTGAGGAGAGGGCGCCGTGGGGGCGCTGTGCACGTGCGCCCTGCACTGACTAATACACCGCTACTCGCTACACACGCCCCACCCCTTACGCGAGTGACATGGAACCGTCCGCATGACTCATATGTCTATTTCTGTTCCGTTCGCAGTCTCGCAGTTACGGTCACTGTTAGCGCCGCTTCGCAAGCACCCTCGCCGTGACAGCTGTCTGTCTTACTATTTTATATAATTAAATTGATGTGCGTACTGTAGTAAGTTGTAAAATTAATGCCGTGCGTGTACTGAGTAATTTGAATTATTTTATTACTCTTTTTTCTTAGGGTATATAAAAAGTGACGTTTTAACACGAAATGTCGAGCAAGAAAAAAACATCTGGAGCATTTAACCGCAAAAGAAAGTTGCAGCAATCTAAAGAAGATGAAAAGCAGTGTAAAGCACTGCAAAGGTTTTTAACAAATCCACCATTATGTGCGAGTGCATCAATAAGCGTAGAGACAACCGAATTAGATCATGATGTTGACAATAATTTACCAATAACTGAATCTGAGGTTCTGCCTGGACCGTCAACCAGTCAATTCCATAGTTATCTAGCTACAGAAACACCATTTCCACCATCAAAATATTGATTGTGACGATTCTGTAGCCGCCACCAAAGTTGTGGATGATGATTTATTAGTTCATACAGTGATGTCATCTTCATCTACGTCTGTTGTTACGCATAGTCAACAAGTCATTGAAATTGTAAGTTGATTGTTGATTTAATTTTAACTAAAATGTTGTTTTATGGGTGTTTTGAGGCTTTATGTACGGGTTTAAAAAACCAACATTATAACCCCTAGAAACAGTTATAAATTTGGCACTCTTGCTTAACGTATTAGAGCCTAATTTTGTAAAATTAAATTAAATTAAAATAGTTAAACATTTTAATTTGTTAATATAAAATTTCTCTTATATCGTTTTGCATTAGTTAATAACATTTTAAGTGACTCTAAATAAGTCAATTTATTGAAGATTTTATAACAATCTACGGTATTTATCAAAATTGCACAAAGAATAACGGAGTTTTTTTACTTTCAGCTTCTACACTTTTTTCTGTTTTAATGAAGTTTGGGTACACGATTAAGGAAGCATTTTTTAACTTATTTAACTTACTTAGCATTTTTAGGATAAATAGGTCCAGCAATAACCTCGGCCAACTTAGTTGGATTATTAATCATGAATATGATATGATTAGGCCTACCGTTTCAATATGGTGGCCGCAAACAAAAAACACACAAATGTTTAAGCCCTTATTTGACTTTTATTTAAACCAATTTTTATTTTATACCACCATAACATAGATAGGTGTAAAAGATGTTTTAAAAATGTTTACTATATTTTAGTTAAACCTAAATAGGAAGGCCTATTTATTATAGACTATAATAAAATATAGATATAAATATTGCATTAAATATTTGAAATCCTGAAAAGGGTAATTTAACACACTTATCACACATCATACATCTCTTGCGATTACACCACGATGCCAACTATAATGTTTTGTTTTGTCTTCCAGGAACCGAACAAGAACACAAACACATTACCTGTGATTTCAAATGATTGTGGGAAGTGGCCACCCAAAATAAATGACGATGTACGGAAAGTGCTTGTTGAACGAGGGCCTCAGCAAGTCACTGACAAAGAGTTTCCTGCGGACAGTAAAGGTAGGAGATTTTCTTCAAATCATTACACAAGGAAGCTGTGCAACGGAGAACAAGTTCACAGAAATTGGGTACTATACTCAATATCGAAAAATGCAGCATTTTGTTTTCCTTGCAAACTGTTTGGAAACACGAATTCTCTTCTTGCTAGTGACCAAGGGTATTCTGACTGGCAAAACCTACACAAGACTTTGACCAGTTGCGAGAAATCCTCTGCTCATGTTAAAAACTGTACGTTTTGGCGTGAGCTCTCTGTACGTTTACGATTAAACAAAACTATTGATGAAGAACATGAAAGACTTATCCATGCTGAAACTGAACACTGGCACCAAGTCCTGAAACGATTACTGTGTATAGTACAGTTTTTGGGGACACAGGGGTTGGCCTTTCGAGGGAAAAAGGATGTTCTTTTTGAACGTAACAACGGAAACTTTTTAAAATTGGTAGAACACATAGCAAAGTTTGATGTTTTTATGGCTGAACATGTGAGAAGGATCAACTCAAAAGAAACACACGTTCATTATTTGAGCAAAAATATCCAGAGCCACTTCATTCTGTTCTTGTCAGCCAAGATCCAAGATAAAATCTTGCAAGACCTACAGCAAGCTACATATTATTCGATAATATTAGACTGCACTCCTGACGTTAGCCATACTGAGCAAATGACGTTTGTGATAAGATTTGTGAAGATTACTGAAAATGAAGATGTGTTAATTAAAGAACATTTGTTAGGTTTCATTCCTATTAAAGATTCATCAGGTGAAGGTCTCACAGAAGCGTTATTGAAAGAACTAAAGGAACGAGGAATTCCTTTAAAAAACATGAGGGGTCAGGGCTATGATAATGGTTCGGCAATGAAGGGAAAGCATGTTGGAGTTCAGAAGAGGATCCTTGATCTAAATCCTAGAGCATTTTATGTTCCATGTGGAAACCACTCCCTGAACTTGGTAATTAACGATGCAGCTCTGTCTTGCAATAGTGCAGTAGACTGTTTCAGCACCATACAAGAAATATATAACTTTTTTTCAAGTTCTACTCAAAGATGGAGTATTTTGCTGAAAAACGTTTCGAGTCTAACAGTCAAACCACTCTGCAACACTAGGTGGGAAAGTAGAATTGAGGCATTATTACCCTTGAGGTACCATATTGAAGAAGTATATGATGCATTATATTAAGCTTCTCAAGACAAGAACCTTGATGCATTTGGTAGAAATGATGCCGTAGGAATAGTAAAAAAAACTGCAAAGCTTCAAGTTTCTGTGTTGTATTGTAACTTGGCATGAGATCCTGTATAAAACAAATATGGTTAGTAAACTGATGCAAAAGGTCACAAATGATCTTCAAAGTTCAATAGATCTTCTTAATAGTGTAAAATCATTTTTGGAAACTATGAGATCTGAAGAAGGACTAAACAGCGTCCTTACTGATGCAAAGGAACTTGCAGAAAAAATTGATGTTGCAGGTGACTTTGAACAAGAAAAAACAGTTAGACCAAGAAGAGTTAAAAAACAATTTTCTTACGAAAGTGAAGATGAAGCTGCAAGTTCTGGCAAAGATTTGTTTAAAGTAAATTTCTTCTTTGTTGTGCTTGATAGAGCAATATCCTCGTTAAAGGAGAGATTTGAACTGATGGAAAACCATAGTGAAGGTTTTAAATTTCTCTATGATATTGCTAGCTTAGGAAAAGCATGGAGTGAATCAGAGTTGAAGAAAGCCTGCAAACACCTTGAAACAGTTTTGAGCGGTGGTGATGGAGATGACAAACCAAAAGAATATAACATTAACGGAGATGAGCTGTTTGATGAGCTTCAAATCTTTGGACCAATGCTGCCCCCTAGAAGTCACCCAGCTGGAGCGTTGTCTTTTATAACCAAACGTGGTTATGTGGATACTTTTCCAAATATTTTTGTAGCATTGAGAATCTTGTTAACGCTGCCAGTATCCGTGGCCAGTGGCGAAAGAAGTTTTTCCAAATTAAAACTGATAAAAACGTACCTTCGATCAAATTTGAGCCAAGAACACTTAAGTGGTCTAGCAACCTTGGCGATTGAAAATGATGCCCTAAATATAATGGAAACGGACATTCTACTGCAAGAGTTTTCAAAATTAAAAGCCAGACGAATTCCTTTTTAACTGCAACATTGAGTATCCTAATTGTAATTATTAGGCTATTATTTTTTAATTTGAATTGTCTGTAATACAACCTGACGTTTAACAATGACTTGTACACACAATATTGATTGTAGACGATTTTGTGTTTTCCATCATACATCACATAACTTAATAATGTAATGTATCGTAATTGTAGTCTACAATGTGTCACTGTATTTGTAAATGAACACTGGTAAATAAACATAAACTCTGGTTTGTCAGCTATTTTTTTTCTCCTAATTTGTTCCCCTTTGTTTACTATTTAGTTAGGTGCAAGGTATGTGACATGTACCGTTCTACGGTGTAGTGTATGACGGTTTATCGGGGGGGGGGGGGCGCCAAAACTACTGTTTGCTTACACTATAAAATTAGCTAGGGCCGGCCCTGTGTGAATGGTTCCTCCAAAATGTGCCTCCGCTGCCGGTCGCGTTGTGCCCGTGGTGTCTCACTTGCCCACCGTGATACTTGACGCTCCTACCGCCCTGCAGACACACTCGCACCCCCTGCCTCAACTTCTCTGCCAAACTCTCGCCCCTTTTTCAAATACTCTCAAGGCAGCTCACGTTAATGCTCAATCCCTCTTCTGTCATATTGACGAATTCATGACAATATTTCAATCGTCTCTTTTTGATATCATATTAATATCTGAGACTTGGCTTAAGCCTTCGCATAGTGACACAAGTGTCGAACTATTTGGTTATAGTTTATTTAGAAATGACTGCCTTCACAAAAGAGGTGGTGGTGTAGCAATTTACGTCAAGTCTCACCTCCCTTGTAAAATTATATTTCTTCTAAAACTTTAATTCCAGGTAGACCTGAGTTTATGTTTATTTACGTTAATCTAAATGGAATACACTTTTTAGTTGGTATTTGTTACCGGGCACCAAATCTAGGGTACTTAGCTGATTTTGAACATATTCTTCTCGACCTTATGGCTCGGTACAGGCATGCAATTGTCATGGGAGACTTCAATATCGATTTGGTGGGTCAAATTACTTACTACAAAACATTTTTGACAACTATGTTTGACTCCTGTGACATGAAAATACTACCACTTCAGCCCACCCACCACACTGTGACTGGTGATACCTGGTTGGATATTATTGCCGTTAACGATCTCACCCATGTCGCACACCATAGACAACTCCCTGCTCCTGGCCTATCTAAGCATGATCTCATCTTCTGTGCCTACAAACTTCACCCTCCTAAATCACAACCCAAATATATTCAACATAGAAATTATAAAGCCATAGAGTTTGAAGAATTTCTTTTCGATTTACATGTAATTCAGTGGGATGATGTACTTTTTTCCCCTGACGTTGATAATATGGTACAGGCATTTAATAACATCTTAATTACCTTGTATGACAAGCATGCTCCTTTGATTACGAAAAGAGTTACAAAGAAGCCTGCTCCTTGGCTTACTGATGATATCCGACGCCTTCAAAAAGCAAATCGACGCCTTCAAAAAGCAAAAAAAAAATCGTTTACAAGAGCGAAACGCTCAAAGTTACCTGAGGACTGGCTATCCTATAAACGTCTTAGAAATAGTACTCAACAACAAATACGTAATGCAAAAGCTAGGTACTACTATAGATCCTTTTCTGGTCTCCACCAATCATCTAAAAAATTATGGTCCAAAGTCAAAGAAATGGGACTTGGTAAACCCATGGTTGAAAAATCTATCAACATCGATCTCAATACTATCAATGATTATTTCGTAAATATACCAGTGGACCAGTCAGGAGTTCCTGCTTACATCGACCAACTTCATAGATTGCCCTTACCTCATTTTGAGGAGCAGTTTTCCTTTTCGTCTGTAACGGAGGCTGATGTGTGTAGAGCAGTCATGAGAACTACAAGTAATGCAGTCGGGTCCGATAATATTCCTATTAAATTTATCAAAGATACTTTGCCTGTCACACTCCCAATAATTACATTAATTTTTAATAGGTCTCTCATGTCTTCCACTTTTCCAAACATTTGGAAAAATGCTATTGTACGCCCACTTCATAAATGCTCCTCTCCCCTGTCACCTTCTGATTTCAGACCTATTAATATCCTCCCAGCATTGTCCAAGTGCCTTGAAAGAGTGGTACATAAGCAGCTATCATCATTTATAGAACGTAACAATATCCTGTCCAATTTTCAATCTGGATTCGGACCACAACACAGTACCATATCTGCACTTCTAAAAATAACTGACGATATTCGTCGTGCCATGGACAGTAAATTGACACTCTTAGCTTTATTTGATTTTTCTAAGGCCTTCGACTGCATTGTTCATCCTCTTCTCTTACTTAAGTTGAAGAGGAGTGGATTTTCTGATGGTTGTGTTGACTGGGTGAGGTCATATCTATCTGACCGTAGACAGTGTGGGAAAGCTGGTAATGGTGCTTCACACTTGAGATCTGTTACTAGAGGTGTACCTCAGGGTACAGTGCTAGGGCCACTTTTCTTCTCTCTTTATATCAATGACATAATTAATGTAATTTTAAACTCTAAATTTCACTTGTACGCAGATGACTTGCAGATATATCACCACTTTTCAATTACTGACTTGGTCAGATGTGTATTTCTTATGAACTCTGACATACAAGCTATTAGCTCTTAGGCCCTCTGCCATGGATTGAAACTGAATGAAAATAAAACCCAAGTCATAATAATTGGTTACAGCAAACTTCTTAACAAACTTAACTTCAATGACATCCTGAAACTTATTCTCAACAACCAGGCACTTGAATACAGTGACAAAGTACGTAACCTTGGATTCACTATTACTAGGACCTTGGGATGGGCTGAACAGGTAACTGAAATTTGTAACAGAGTGTTTGCAGGCATACATAGTTTGAAACGGTTTGCACATTACTTACCACTGAATGTCAAAGTGTTGCTAGTAAGGGCTCTAGTTCTCACTCACTTTAATTATTGTGACGTCATTATTAATGACATGTCTGCCGAGCTCTCTGAGAGACTTCAACGTGCACAAAATTTCTGCATAAGATTCATATCTCATCTTTCAAAAAGAGATCGTGTAACTCAATTCTATGATCAACTTTCTTTACTAAAAATTAAGGGGCTCTATGAATTTCACACCATTTATTTCTTACCCAAGGTATTGCACACGAAGTCTCCTAAATATCTCTATGATAACTTCAAGTTTTTTTCTCATGTTAGTGCCCGGGAAACACGCAGGGGTGCTTCGCTTCTTTGTATTCCTACTCATAGAACTTCAATATTTAATAAATCGTTTATTGTAAATTCTTGCCGTCTGTGGAATTCCCTTCCAGATGGTTTGAGGAACATTGATAACTGTTATCGCTTCAGGGCGGAGGTAAAAGTCTTTCTCCTGCGGGTCCGATGATTGCCGGTAGTGTTTGGCAAGCATCTGGAGGGTACGTATGAATGTGGTTTGTAAGATTTTTTCTTTTTTCTTTTAGTTTTATGATTTACTATTAAGTTAATAAATGTGTTTGAGCGTGTGATCCAGTTGAAGAGAGCGTGTGTGAGGGTGTAAGTGGAATTTCATAATCTTATTTTTATTTCTAAGTCTGTTAATTTATTATATACTTGTAATTACATATATCATTTCACTGTGGTTATTAATATTATTTACTTTAAAATAGTTTTTTTATTATAATAGTTATTGTTACTTTTATTCAGTTGCAATTACTGTATTTAAAAACAAAACTGTTATAATTGTAATTATTTTTGTATCAGGTTAAGTGGAAGAAGGGACTTTCTAGTCCCAACTTCGCCTTGTTAAATAAAGACATATTTCATTTCATTTCATACACGTACAATGGTATTTACCCAACCGCCCACCCATACACGTACTGTGGTATTGACCCACCCGCCCACCCATACACATCCAATAGTAATGACACAACAGCCCACCGATACACGTACAGTGTATGGGTTTTGAGTTCTAACAAAAATAGAATTATTTACTATTTTTGTTATAAATACAAAAAGGTGACACTGAAAATTGAACTTACGGTCTTACCCTTAACAGTTTTAAGCTTATGCCAGCAGGTACAGTGGCGGTTGCAGGTTTTTAAAATAAAATAAAATAAATAACGCTACCACCGAAAATGTAAATGATAAAATAATTTAATAAATTTAACTTTAAATTAATTATGTAATCAATATTCATTACATAATTAACATAGTATATTCTAAAATCATAGAAATATCTTCCAAATGAAATTTTACAGCTATATCAATTAATTTGTCTTGATGATGCAGCACTAGCGTGCCTTACTTACAGCCACTGGGTTTTTTGAATATGCAGCACTTGTGTGCCTTACTTTCAGGCACTTGGTTTCTTGATGATGCAGCACTCGTGTGCCTTACTTTCAGGCATTTGGTTTCTTGATGATGCAGCACTCGACTGCCTTACTTTCAGGCACTTGGTTTCTTGATGATGCAGCACTTGTGTGCTTTACTTATAGCCATACTTATTTGCATCCTCCATAAGTGGGTCCTTATCCTAAACCTAGTTTTACATAGGAACAATATACATATCGTATGGATTTTTGACAGCCAAAAAGAGGAAATTAGAAAAATAAAAATTAAAAATTGTAAAAATCAACGAAGAAATATATAAATTAAAAATTACTTACAATTGAATGAAGAATAGCTAATTCCATCAGAAAAGAGCGCAATTGGAAATGATCAATTATATGATACATAAGTTGAGAGTCTGCTGTCACTCGACTGATCGTTTCTGTATAGAACACACCTATACAGAACATTTCTGTCCTTAAGTGACTCAACCTTGTCCACTTCTTAGGTGTATGTTCATTTTACACATGAAAGCCACAAGGTATGGTACCAGGAACCTGTTCCGAATATATTTCACTTTTTTGGTGAGCATTCATTTGAACGCACCTGGGAAGTATCGTAGGATGTCTTCAAGATGGGGATATTCGAAGTTGAGGGACTGCTTCTATCCCTTAGGGATGGAATTTCAATAGATCCTTTCTAGTTGGTCTCTACGATAGAGCAACATCCATCAAAATTGTATCAAACTCCATTCATTGGTCCGTAGATTTTGTAATAAGTGAGCACATTGTTTGGATAGTATATATTCAAATCAAATATCTTTATTGTTGTTGACAATATAATTGCATAACAAACATCATTACATTAAATTGAAATAAATGAGCTTATTAATACATTTAATAATTAAAAACAACTGGTTACCAAACTACATATTGTCACTAAAATATTCCACTAGACTGTAGTATTCTTTTTCAATAAGAAGAGCCTTGAGTTTTTTTTTAATTTGGGTAAATTAGGTTCTCCTTTTAATCCTAATGGCAATTTATTAAATAATTTTATGCATGAATAGTAAACTTGTTTATCAAAATGAGAAGATGAATGGCCAGGAATGGCTAATGAGCATGACTGTGTAATGCTCATTAATTAAATCCTAAGCATATAGTTGGTTGGTGAGGGCAAAGGAAAAAGGTTTATATTTTTCTTTAGAAATATTAATGATTCGTATATATATATAAATGCTAGAAAAAGTTAAGAGATCGTTCGATCGAAAGATGCCTCTGCAAGTTGATGAACTTCCCATCCCCAGAATGATTCTTATTGCTTTCTTCTGAATTACAAACAATTTCTTTGTGTGAGAGCTTTCAATCAAATTGGAATAACGTAGGACAGGCGAGGTATGAAACACCCATGATAAGCAAGCAGAAGCACTCTACTATTGGAATAAAATGATAGTTTGTGAAGGAGGAATAGACAACAATTTTAATGTTTTTGATACTTTCATAATATGCTACTGGAATTTAAGTTTAGCATCGAAAACTATTCCCAGAAAATTAGTACTAGCACTGAATTCAATGAAAGTGTCTCCTAGGAGTAAATAGTTTATATTTTGACCTCTAGTTGATCAAAGGATTTATTTGCTACAGTGATGGAGGTATCATCAGCAAATAGACGCAGGTTTGTGGACGAAACACTACTAGTAATATCGTTGATAAACAGGAGAAACAGTATAGGGCCTAGAATTGAAGCCTGAGTCAGCCCTGTTTGAACAAATGACACATTAGATTCAAAGACTCGAAGACAACAAGAACAGTCAATGTAGGGTACCTCAACAATTTGCTTTCTGTTCAGCAAATAAGAAGATATCCAGTCAAAGGTTTTCCCCCTAAATCCGAGATATTCCAACTTATTTAACAGTAGTGTATGATTAACAACGTCGAAAGCCTTTCTTAGGTCGAGAAATATACCCACAGTATGGAGTATTAAATCGAAATTTAAGAATATGGGTTAACGAGTACCAAACGAGTAGGATTGAAAATCGCAACATTCGTCTGATCACGTGACCACTTCATCTTTTGAGTATCAGCTAGTTAATTAGTAGAATTAAACAAGAATTGATATGAAATATCAAGATTCTTGAGTCGAAAAATACCATTATCGTTGCTTAAACCTTTAAATAAGGAATTTGAAACATGATTTTTTGATTTGTTAGAGAGTTTGCTAATTAACGCATGGGAAAACGTACCTCTTGTTTCATGATTTATTATTATTATCTTCGCCGGATGGATTTCATAAAATATGTGCAATAATGAGTTCTATGGTTTTAAATACAAATCTATAGAAACTCACGTTATTGTTTACTGATGCCAGGTTTGCTGCTCTGTTTTGTTAGTTTAAAGTCTAAAATTTGTATTTGTTGTTTGGTCTTCAAATTAACAATATAAACCCGCAAAATATCTGGAACTTTGAAAATACATAAAAACATTTAGCCCTACATAAAACCTTACATCAATTTCGACGAACAGCTACAAGACATGTAATTAAACATTTAAATGAAAACACATAAAAAATTATACTGTAGTAAACTCAAGTTTACTACAGTATAAGTCTAAGATTACACACATATTATAGTGATTGATTTTAGTGCAGACCTTTCACATTTACCACATGCAAACAAGATTTACCCACGCACGAGTTAATCTCTATGATAATTGTACTTGTGGTATACTTAGTTGTATAAACTTACGTCATGTAAGGCGTCACTTGCCTGTGGCGTACCTACCGTAAAACGGCAATAAAGAAAATATTTTAACATTTAGATTATTGTTTTGATATTAAAACTTGGGCAATAATGCTTAAAACTACGCACAACATATACAGGAAGATGCAACGTTTTTAATTTTAAAGAAAATGGTTGACATAACATTTTGTTGCAATACAATTTTATGGAACCAATACAAATTGGAAATATAATTTACGGAAATTTCATTCATCCTCTGATCAGAGCACGTTAAATATTAATAAATGAACAAAATCTTGTTATTTTACAAACTTCAATTTCAAGTATGTGCTTTACACCAGTTATGGCATCGTCAGTAATGTTATAAAAGTAAATAACAATTACAATGGTGCTTAAAATAAAAAAAATGTTAAATAAATTATCATACAGAGTAAAATTTAAGTTTAAATACAAATCATTGTGTACTAAATGATATACTATAATAAATATGGTCTTACACTATCTAATTTCTTTAGTAGTTCATTTTAAAAGATTTTCTAAAATTTTGAAAATGTTGAGAAATTAGGTTGTTATTTACTGATGTAAAATGAACTTTCAAGAATATTTATACATTTCCAATTAGGTTACATTATTGTCACAACTATGGCTGATGATCCACAATTAATCTCACGTTTTGCAGAAATGGCATGTTCAGCCAAATTAGATCCATCAGTTTTGGAGTTGTAAAAGTTTTCTTTAATTATAATTTTAATTGTTCCTGAGGTCTGTCCGAAATAGGTCTTATTGTACTCACAATACAATTTTATAATGATTTCTTTGTGTGATATGAGCATTTAGATTGTGTGAAAGCATCGCACCAACACGTTTACACTTATTCTACTTCTGTGTTTACTGCAGTCAAATGTTTTGTCTACTTAAGGCAAGGGTTTTAGAAAACTATTAGTCATATAAAGTTATTTGTGTTTTTTCTGTTTAAAAAAAAACTTATATTTTTGAAGCGTTGCTAAAAAGGAAACAAATCTTTTTGTTATGATACCTTCTAGAAATTAACTATATTTCTTAAAACAAATGTTTCATTTTGTCATCCTCTCTCATCTAAATTAATATTTTCTAATATTATGTAAATTTTAGCGTGTAAAGAAAGTCTTTACTTATTATTTTACTAAATAACTGTTACTACCTGACAAAAGTAACTAATACTTACCACTAGTATTCTTAACTTCATTTTAGGTCTAAAGCTCCTCTGACTCTGCTAGAACATTTGAGTGAAAAAGTAAACAAATCGTTAACTGCTATTAGCCTTAATTAGTGGAATTGGGGCAAATAGCATTAATTTGCCACCGTTACCTGTGAAACGGTTTGACAATGACAAATAGCTGAAAGTTGGAGATAGTTAGCGTACAATTATTTGATTACGCCAATAAGCAGACATGTTTCATAGTTATAATCACAACTATAGAAATTGGGTCAGTTAGTAAAGTAATTTGTATTCGGTGAAATATTTATTAGTAAATATTGCAGAAGGTTACCGAGCTTAAAAGTGTTTCCTAGTGATGTACAACAAACGTATTGTTGAAATTATAAGAATTCTTCTACATTAATTTTAAATAGATTTTGTTTCAGAAAATTTATCTCAGTATAACGTTTATAAACGGCTGAATGATTGGTCAGTATGTTAAACTACTTTATTGCTTCATTAACAATCTAGTATAGTACAAGACTAAAGAAATTATCTTGTCCAAACTGACTTCTCTTCAATTTACATACAATCTCATACTACAGAAAAATCATCTTAAAGTAATTAAATAAAGTTTTTCTACACAGTAACGTAATGGTTGTGGAGAAAAATAAGGCCTCTTAGACTTATTCTTCTTGAGAGGTTCCATCTCAAACTGATACAAAAATAGATATATATATATATTTTATCTACACAATTATTTAAATTAAAATAACCTGTTAAGAACATAAAATAAAAATTCTCATAATAATTGATCGTACGACTTTTTGGAATAATATTAAGGGTATTTAATTAAAAAAGCCTTTCTTGATAAGAAAACTTATATTATTTGTTTGATTAATCAGTTTAAAATATTAAAAATACAGTATTTTTATCGATTCCTGTTGTTAATTGCGTCTAACTATTGAATAAACACTATCATTTCATGGGCCTATAAATAAAAATCCGAGCTGAAGAAAATATATCACGTAATTTACCATTATATAGCTGCTGTTATTTTTAAAACTATTTTTACCGTTACTATAATAATATTATTTAAAAATTGAATAAATATTTGATTTTAGAAGATGACTAACTGGTCCATCCAACCTTGTATTAAAAAAAGCTAAAACTCCAAAACGTAATGTTTTATGTTCATTACTTTTATACTACTAGTAGACTTACAGTACTTACTGGGCACGGAGTTTCTTCTTTTTTATAGTACATTTAAGATTTATTAGATCTTTACGAGTAAAATAGGATTTACTCGTTCAACATTTCATTTCCACCCTTACAAAATTGCATGTTGGTTGTATATTTACTTCCGTTAAAAATTATAAATATTGGGAGATTAACTTTTGCGTTTGTAGATGCTTAAAAATGATGAAATAGCACATTTTTAGAGATAAACTAGTCAATAAACTTAAAAAAAACATTTATTCAATAACCTATTCAATCAATACGAATTGAAAAAACCAGGCCAATCCTTTAAAATAATATCTAATATCAGAGAGTGAATAAATAGTTACTTCTACAGTAAGTAATGAATATAGTCGTCATTCAATAAAATCAAATGAGATCATGCTTAGGCTTTCAGGCACAAGTGAACTGTAAAAGGCTTTTAAAACAAACGAAATATTAGGCATTCTACATAATAACCACTCTCATTTCATAGGCCTATAAATAAAAATCGGAGCTGAAAAAAATATATCGTGTAGTTATAAGTCGCATTCCAGAAAAAATGGTTATGTCATGCCTTGCTATTTTTATCGACAAATTTTTTAAATCATTATAAACTTAATGTTATAATATGAAACAAACACTCCAGTAAACAGTTTTTTTAATTTTGTTAGGCCCTTCGGTAATAAAGTTCAGACTTTAATCTTCAGACACAAAAACTAAATTAATATTGTTTACATTTTTTATTGATTTGAAAAACACATGGTAAAATAAAAATAAAACATATGGAATAATTTAAAACAGAAAATTATATTTATTTCTTTAATATTTTACTATTTAAATGTAAAACTTGTATAAATTTAAAATAATAGTGGTGAGTTTTCAAATGTTCCTGGTTCGTTATTAAGAAGAATTTCTTTGAATTTTTTATATGTAAGCTTTCATAAGCATCTAATTGTTCTTTATTTTGAACTTCTTTTGGTAAATTATATTTTGTAAAATTATGGTCGAAATTGATGCAGTATTTTGCTATCGCTGATTTTTCCTCTTGATAATTTTTAAAATGATATTTGTATTCTTTTAATCTTGTTGAAATTTTTCTTTTGTTTTGACCAATATAATGTTTATTGTAATTGTTAGATTCAATTTCATAAATTCCAGACTTATATTCATTTTTAATTTTGACCTTTGGATTTCCAAGTAAATATTTTAATTTTTATGTACTTTTAAATAATAAATTTACATTAGAGTGTTTCTTAAAACGTTTTTTCATTACGTTTGAAAAAGATCCATATGTAACACTTCTCCAAACAGACTTTCCTTTTTTGGGTAATAGTGTTGTTCGGTTTTATTTTTCAATGTTTTGTCTTTTCTTACTTATCATTCTTGTTATCATGATTGGTTGTAGCCATTAAAACTTGCTGTTTCTTTTATTTTTGTAATTTTTTTATTAAAATATGTAGTAGATAAAGTTGTATTAAATAAACGATGAATAAATGAATGGTATGTAGCTCTTTTTTTTAGATGTATGGATGGAATGAATCAATAAGTATAAATATTAAATCTTGTGTTGGTTTTCTATAAATATCGAATTCAATATGACAATATGCTTGGTTACTTTTAAGAAGGATATCTAAAAAGTGAATGAAATAGTTGTTTTCAATTTCATAAGTAAATTTTATGGTTGGATAGAATACATTTATATCTTTGATAACATTTTGAAGATTCTCATTACTATCAAGAACTGCAAAAATATCATCTAAATTTCGAATCCAAATTCCAGTGAAGTAATTTAACGTATGTTTTGCATGTTGTTCAAAATTGCTTAAAAATATATTGGCGATGAAACAAGATAAAGGGTTGCCCTTAGGAGTTCCTTCTATTTAGTTATGATATTCATTATTTATTTGAAAAGTATTTTGTAACATGTAGAGGTTTATTAGTAATATAATATATTAAAAAATATCAATTTTTACTTGTTCAATTTTTATGGAAATCAACCAGTTTTTTTATTATATCGATCGTTTATTTTATAGGTACATTTAGGTAAAGTGAGATTACATCAAAAGAAACTAAATTATCACTATCTTGAAATCTTAAATTTTTGGTCATATTCAAAAATTCAAATCTATATTTAACAGAAAATGTTGCAGGAAATGGATATTGTTGTCGTTCTTGAACTAACCATTTTGATAGTAAGTATGTGGGACTGTACATGAACCTATTGGACGCATTTTTTGCCAGGTTTGTGAATTTTTGGTAGGCAATAAAGTCTTGGAATATTTGAATTAGAAACGGTTAATTTTTTGACATTTCTTTTGTAATGATATTCTTGCATTGTTTTAAAGTAGATGATGTTGATGTTATATATTTCTTCAGAGGGTTTCTTTCATTTTTGATATTTGGACCTTCATTTAACATTTGACGAACTCTACTAAAATATTTATTTGTATCAAGTATCACAATTTTATTACTTTTATCAGCTTTTAGATAAAAGAAAAAAGTTTTTCTTTTAAATTTTTAACAATATTTGTATATTTATTATTTCCATCCTTTGTATTGAGATTGTTAGGTTTTAAAGCATTTAAAACATCATCTGTAATTGATGATTTTTCATTATATTTTAGATATTTTATATTTATTTGATTCTACATCGACAAGTATGTTTTCTTTTTCTTTTCCTTTTGTCGATTGGATATTAAATTTTATACCTATCTGTAAGATATTGATTTTATCTTCATTGAAAGATTAGGAAGATACATTTTGTATTAATTGATTTGATTGAGTAATCAATTAATATCAATTAAACCGGTAATATATGTTAATTTTTGACTGAATCATTTATCATTAGGTTATTGAACTTATTTTTAAGTTTTTGTAGTTTGTGTTCATGTTTATATTCAATACTTTGTAAAATTAAAATATATTTTTCTTGAAAAATTCTATAGTTAACATAAATAAGATGTTTAGTGATTTTAAGGTGTAATTCCATGGCTTGTAATTCCAAGTGTGATTGTTTTGAGTATAAATATTTAATTTATAAATTGAGCCAATTTTTATTTTGCGTTGTGGAGAACTATTTATGTTACTGAAATTGTAATAGAAATATTAATTTTTAAAAATTTTTGAAATATTTTCTATTTTTTTCATTAAAAAAGCAATATCATCTGACACTAGTCTTACATTTTCTTTTAGTTGGTGTGATTTTTAAGAATGCCAAACTATTTTTAAGTTATTTTGAACAACATGCAAAACATACGTTAAATTACTTCCCTAGAATTTGTATTCGATATTTAGATGATATTTTTGCAGTTCTTAATAGTAATGAGAATCTTCAAAATGTTTTAATGATACAAATGCATTCTATCTAAACATAAAATTTACTTACGAAATTTTAAACACCTATTCCATTCCCTTTTTAAATATCCTTCTTAAAATGAACCAAGCATATAGTCATATTAAATTCAATATTTATAGAAAATCAACACAAAATTTAATATTTATACCAATAGATTCATTCCATCAAAATACTGTATCAATTTTAACCATGGTTTTACAAAATGTAATTTACCAAAGAAGTTCAAAATAAAGAACAATTAGATGCTTATGAAAACTTATATATAAAACATTCAAACAAATTCTTCTTAATAACGAGCCAAGAACATTTGAAAACTCACCACTATTATTTATAAAAGCTTTACATTTAAATAGTAAAATAATATATATATATATATATATTATTTTCTGTTTTAAATTATTCCATATGTTTTATTTTTATTTTACCATGTGTTTTTCAAATCAATAAAAAATGTAAACAGCATTAATTTAGTTTGTGTGTCTGAAGATGGTAACTTTACTATCGAAAGGCCTAAACAAATTAAAACACTATTTACTGAAGTGTTTGTTTCATTTTATAACATTAAATTATATATCTAATAATAAACGAGCTTGAAGAATGATCCATTATAAACTGTTCTCAAATCAACGAAAAAGCAGTGTTTTGACAGTTTTTTTTTCCAGAGTGTAAATACGAAAGCATATGTGCATTGAACTTTCTGGGTAATCATCAAGCAAGACAAACATCAAGAACATACGTTCAGCTCACAATGACCACTCATGTTGGCTAAAACTCATCCACTGACCATACCAAATATATGATGTAGTTTTATTTACATACTGGTTCTCTAACACTAAGAAGTGTAAAGTGAGATCTAGTTATATCTAGCAACCGGCCTTCACCTGTTAGAGTTGACAATTACTTTTCTGGTTTATCCAATTTATTTAACATATGCACAAAAACTAAATTTTACTTGTAACTTTTTTAGTGGCTAATCACTACTCATTTTATGTTACTGTTTAAATCAGTTTCTTATCGTAACTTTAAAACAACCATTAATTTCAGTAGGTTTATTATCTCCATTTCATTCGAAAGAAATGTAAATTATTTTAAATCATATTCAATAATAGATTGATTATAAATTTATTTGTTCTATATTTATGCTATTTATATACCCATATAGGCCCCAAAAACCAACACGTTGTGTATGTAATTGGTCGGTAGCGTAGTTGGTTCAATCCTAGCTTCATGTGCTAAACGTTCTCAGTTCGATCACAATCAGAGTCAATACATTTTGAGAAGGATCAGCTGATAATCACCGGCTGTTCATTTGTCATTAATGGCATTTTCTGAGGAATAGTCTGCCTTAGTTTGTAACAATGACTACATTCGCTCATCTGCACTCATCACACTCATTAGAAATCCATATTCGCTCATATCTTGACGATCGGCGTCTTATGAATAAATAAATAATAATATAGCAAAAATAAATAAAAACGTATGTTGAAGTTTATAGCCCTTTTATTGTCTTGTGATAGAGAATATAAGAACGATTTGAAGTAAAAATATAAGAACGATTTGAAGTAAAAATATAAGAACGATTTGAAGTAAAAATATAAGAACGATTTGAAGTAAAAATATAAGAACGATTTGAAGTAAAAATATAAGAACGATTTGAAGTAAAAATATAAGAACGATTTGAAGTAAAAATATAAGAACAATTTGAAGTAAAAATATAAGAACGATTTGAAGTAAAAATATAAGAACGATTTGAAGTAAAAATATAAGAACGATTTGAAGTAAAAATAAAACAAATCAAAAGTCATATACGCAATTGGTTTACTCTATTTGTAATATAAAGAAAATATATTGTACTGAATGAACAAGAGGTTCTTAAGTTCAAATATAAAAAGCATCTAGATTAATATGGGAACTGGAACTATAGATGATTTATCTTAAGAAATGTGAAGTAAAAGTATAAATGAAGGTATCTTGGGTTTGTGACATGAGGAGAGTGCTGTCACATTAAATGACAAGTAAAAGTATAAATGAAGGTATCTAGGGTTTGTAACATGGGGAGAGTGTTGTCACATTAAATGACAAGTAAAAGTATAAATGAAGGTATCTAGGGTTTGTGACATGGGGAGAGTGTTGTCACAGTAAATGTCAAGTAAATGTATAAATGAAGGTATCTAGGGTTTGTAACATGAGGAGAGTGTTGTCACAGTAAATGTCAAGTAAAATTATAAATGAAGGTATCTTGGGTTTGTGACATGAGGAGAGTGTTGTCACAGTAAATGTCAAGTAAAAGTATAAATGAAGGTATCTTGGGTTTGTGACATGAGGAGAGTGTTGTCACAGTAAATGTCAAGTAAATGTATAAATGAAGGTATCTAGGGTTTGTAACATGAGGAGAGTGTTGTCACAGTAAATGTCAAGTAAATGTATAAATGAAGGTATCTAGGGTTTGTGACATGAGGCGAGTGTTGTCACAGTAAATGTCAAGTAAAAGTATAAATGAAGGTATCTTGGGTTTGTGACATGAGGAGAGTGTTGTCACAGTAAATGTCAAGTAAAAGTATAAATGAAGGTATCTTGGGTTTGTAACATGAGGAGAGTGTTGTCACAGTAAATGTCAAGTAAAAGTATAAATGAAGGTATCTTGGGTTTGTGACATGAGGAGAGTGTTGTCACAGTAAATGTCAAGTAAAAGTATAAATGAAGGTATCTTGGGTTTGTGACATGAGGAGAGTGTTGTCACAGTAAATGTCAAGTAAATGTATAAATGAAGGTATCTAGGGTTTGTAACATGAGGAGAGTGTTGTCACAGTAAATGTCAAGTAAAAGTATAAATGAAGGTATCTTGGGTTTGTGACATGAGGAGAGTGTTGTCACAGTAAATGTCAAGTAAATGTATAAATGAAGGTATCTAGGGTTTGTAACATGAGGAGAGTGTTGTCACAGTAAATGTCAAGTAAATGTATAAATGAAGGTATCTAGGGTTTGTAACATGAGGAGAGTGTTGTCACAGTAAATGTCAAGTAAAATTATAAATGAAGGAATCTTGGGTTTGTGACATGGGGAGAGTGTTGTCACATTAAATGTGAAGTAAAAGTATAAATGAAGGTATCTTGGGTTTGTGACATGAGGAGAGTGTTCTCACAGTAAATGTCAAGTAAAAGTATAAATGAAGGTATCTTGGGTTTGTGACATGAGGAGAGTGTTGTCACAGTAAATGTCAAGTAAAAGTATAAATGAAGGTATCTTGGGTTTGTAACATGAGGAGAGTGTTGTCACAGTAAATGTGAAGTAAAAGTATAAATGAAGGTATCTTGGGTTTGTGACATGAGGAGAGTGTTCTCACAGTAAATGTCAAGTAAAAGTATAAATGAAGGTATCTTGGGTTTGTAACATGAGGAGAGTGTTGTCACAGTAAATGTCAAGTAAAATTATAAATGAAGGTATCTTGGGTTTGTGACATGAGGAGAGTGTTGTCACAGTAAATGTCAAGTAAAAGTATAAATGAAGGTATCTTGGGTTTGTGACATGAGGAGAGTGTTGTCACAGTAAATGTCAAGTAAATGTATAAATGAAGGTATCTAGGGTTTGTAACATGAGGAGAGTGTTGTCACAGTAAATGTCAAGTAAAATTATAAATGAAGGTATCTTGGGTTTGTGACATGAGGAGAGTGTTGTCACAGTAAATGTCAAGTAAAAGTATAAATGAAGGTATCTTGGGTTTGTGACATGAGGAGAGTGTTGTCACAGTAAATGTCAAGTAAATGTATAAATGAAGGTATCTAGGGTTTGTAACATGAGGAGAGTGTTATCACAGTAAATGTCAAGTAAATGTATAAATGAAGGTATCTAGGGTTTGTAACATGAGGAGAGTGTTGTCACAGTAAATGTCAAGTAAAATTATAAATGAAGGTATCTTGGGTTTGTGACATGAGGCGAGTGTTGTCACAGTAAATGTCAAGTAAAAGTATAAATGAAGGTATCTTGGGTTTGTGACATGAGGAGAGTGTTGTCACAGTAAATGTCAAGTAAATGTATAAATGAAGGTATCTAGGGTTTGTAACATGAGGAGAGTGTTGTCACAGTAAATGTCAAGTAAAATTATAAATGAAGGTATCTTGGGTTTGTGACATGAGGAGAGTGTTGTCACAGTAAATGTCAAGTAAAAGTATAAATGAAGGTATCTTGGGTTTGTGACATGAGGAGAGTGTTGTCACAGTAATTGTCAAGTAAATGTATAAATGAAGGTATCTAGGGTTTGTGACATGGGGAGAGTGTTGTCACAGTAAATGTCAAGTAAATGTATAAATGAAGGTATCTAGGGTTTGTAACATGAGGAGAGTGTTGTCACAGTAAATGTCAAGTAAAATTATAAATGAAGGTATCTTGGGTTTGTGACATGAGGAGAGTGTTGTCACAGTAAATGTCAAGTAAAAGTATAAATGAAGGTATCTAGGGTTTGTGACATGAGGAGAGTGTTGTCACAGTAAATGTCAAGTAAATGTATAAATGAAGGTATCTAGGGTTTGTAACATGAGGAGAGTGTTGTCACAGTAAATGTCAAGTAAATGTATAAATGAAGGTATCTAGGGTTTGTAACATGAGGAGAGTGTTGTCACAGTAAATGTCAAGTAAAATTATAAATGAAGGTATCTTGGGTTTGTGACATGAGGCGAGTGTTGTCACAGTAAATGTCAAGTAAAAGTATAAATGAAGGTATCTTGGATTTGTGATAAGAAGAGAGTGTTGTCACATTAAATGACAAGTAAAAGTATAAATGAAGGTATCTAGGGTTTGTAACATGGGGAGAGTGTTGTCACATTAAATGACAAGTAAAAGTATAAATGAAGGTATCTAGGGTTTGTGACATGGGGAGAGTGTTATCACATTAAATGTCAAGTAAATGTATAAATGAAGGTATCTAGGGTTTGTAACATGAGGAGAGTGTTGTCACAGTAAATGTCAAGTAAAAGTATAAATGAAGGTATCTTGGGTTTGTGACATGAGGCGAGTGTTGTCACAGTAAATGTCAAGTAAAAGTATAAATGAAGGTATCTTGGGTTTGTGACATGAGGAGAGTGTTGTCACAGTAAATGTCAAGTAAAAGTATAAATGAAGGTATCTTGGGTTTGTGACATGAGGAGAGTGTTGTCACAGTAAATGTCAAGTAAATGTATAAATGAAGGTATCTAGGGTTTGTAACATGAGGAGAGTGTTGTCACAGTAAATGTCAAGTAAAAGTATAAATGAAGGTATCTTGGGTTTGTGACATGAGGAGAGTGTTGTCACAGTAAATGTCAAGTAAAAGTATAAATGAAGGTATCTTGGGTTTGTGACATGAGGAGAGTGTTGTCACAGTAAATGTCAAGTAAATGTATAAATGAAGGTATCTAGGGTTTGTAACATGAGGAGAGTGTTGTCACAGTAAATGTCAAGTAAATGTATAAATGAAGGTATCTAGGGTTTGTAACATGAGGAGAGTGTTGTCACAGTAAATGTCAAGTAAAATTATAAATGAAGGAATCTTGGGTTTGTGACATGGGGAGAGTGTTGTCACATTAAATGTGAAGTAAAAGTATAAATGAAGGTATCTTGGGTTTGTGACATGAGGAGAGTGTTCTCACAGTAAATGTCAAGTAAAAGTATAAATGAAGGTATCTTGGGTTTGTGACATGAGGAGAGTGTTGTCACAGTAAATGTCAAGTAAAAGTATAAATGAAGGTATCTTGGGTTTGTAACATGAGGAGAGTGTTGTCACAGTAAATGTGAAGTAAAAGTATAAATGAAGGTATCTTGGGTTTGTGACATGAGGAGAGTGTTGTCACAGTAAATGTCAAGTAAAAGTATAAATGAAGGTATCTTGGGTTTGTGACATGGGGAGAGTGTTGTCACAGTAAATGTCAAGTAAAAGTATAAATGAAGGTATCTTGGGTTTGTAACATGAGGAGAGTGTTGTCACAGTAAATGTCAAGTAAAAGTATAAATGAAGGTATCTTGGGTTTGTGACATGGGGAGAGTGTTGTCACAGTAAATGTCAAGTAAAAGTATAAATGAAGGTATCTTGGGTTTGTAACATGAGGAGAGTGTTGTCACAGTAAATGTCAAGTAAAAGTATAAATGAAGGTATCTTGGGTTTGTGACATGAGGAGAGTGTTCTCACAGTAAATGTCAAGTAAAAGTATAAATGAAGGAATCTTGGGTTTGTGACATGGGGAGAGTGTTGTCACATTAAATGTGAAGTAAAAGTATAAATGAAGGTATCTTGGGTTTGTAACATGAGGAGAGTGTTGTCACAGTAAATGTCAAGTAAAAGTATAAATGAAGGTATCTTGGGTTTGTAACATGAGGAGAGTGTTGTCACAGTAAATGTCAAGTAAAAGTATAAATGAAGGTATCTTGGGTTTGTGACATGAGGAGAGTGTTCTCACAGTAAATGTCAAGTAAAAGTATAAATGAAGGTATCTTGGGTTTGTGACATGAGGAGAGTGTTCTCACAGTAAATGTGAAGTAAAAGTATAAATGAAGGTATCTTGGGTTTGTGACATGAGGAGAGTGTTGTCACAGTAAATGTCAAGTAAATGTATAAATGAAGGTATCTAGGGTTTGTAACATGAGGAGAGTGTTGTCACAGTAAATGTCAAGTAAAATTATAAATGAAGGTATCTTGGGTTTGTGACATGAGGCGAGTGTTGTCACAGTAAATGTCAAGTAAAAGTATAAATGAAGGTATCTTGGGTTTGTGACATGAGGAGAGTGTTGTCACAGTAAATGTCAAGTAAAAGTATAAATGAAGGTATCTAGGGTTTGTAACATGAGGAGAGTGTTGTCACAGTAAATGTCAAGTAAATGTATAAATGAAGGTATCTAGGGTTTGTAACATGAGGAGAGTGTTGTCACAGTAAATGTCAAGTAAAATTATAAATGAAGGTATCTTGGGTTTGTGACATGAGGCGAGTGTTGTCACAGTAAATGTCAAGTAAAAGTATAAATGAAGGTATCTTGGGTTTGTGACATGAGGAGAGTGTTGTCACAGTAAATGTCAAGTAAATGTATAAATGAAGGTATCTAGGGTTTGTGACATGAGGAGAGTGTTGTCACAGTAAATGTCAAGTAAAAGTATAAATGAAGGTATCTAGGGTTTGTGACATGAGGAGAGTGTTGTCACAGTAAATGTCAAGTAAAAGTATAAATGAAGGTATCTAGGGTTTGTGACATGAGGAGAGTGTTGTCACAGTAAATGTCAAGTAAATGTATAAATGAAGGTATCTAGGGTTTGTAACATGAGGAGAGTGTTGTCACAGTAAATGTCAAGTAAATGTATAAATGAAGGTATCTAGGGTTTGTAACATGAGGAGAGTGTTCTCACAGTAAATGTCAAGTAAAAGTATAAATGAAGGTATCTTGGGTTTGTGACATGGGGAGAGTGTTGTCACATTAAATGTGAAGTAAAAGTATAAATGAAGGTATCTAGGGTTTGTGACATGAGGAGGGTGTTCTCACAGTAAATGTCAAGTAAATGTATAAATGAAGGTATCTAGGGTTTGTAACATGAGGAGAGTGTTGTCACAGTAAATGTCAAGTAAAATTATAAATGAAGGAATCTTGGGTTTGTGACATGGGGAGAGTGTTGTCACATTAAATGTGAAGTAAAAGTATAAATGAAGGTATCTTGGGTTTGTGACATGAGGAGAGTGTTCTCACAGTAAATGTCAAGTAAAAGTATAAATGAAGGTATCTTGGGTTTGTGACATGAGGAGAGTGTTCTCACAGTAAATGTCAAGTAAAATTATAAATGAAGGAATCTTGGGTTTGTGACATGAGGCGAGTGTTGTCACAGTAAATGTCAAGTAAATGTATAAATGAAGGTATCTAGGGTTTGTAACATGAGGAGAGTGTTGTCACAGTAAATGTCAAGTAAAATTATAAATGAAGGAATCTTGGGTTTGTGACATGGGGAGAGTGTTGTCACATTAAATGTGAAGTAAAAGTATAAATGAAGGTATCTTGGGTTTGTAACATGAGGAGAGTGTTGTCACAGTAAATGTGAAGTAAAAGTATAAATGAAGGTATCTTGGGTTTGTGACATGAGGCGAGTGTTGTTGTGACAAGTAAATGTCAAGTAAATGTATAAATTAAGGAATCTTGGGTTTGTGATAAGAAGAGAGTGTTGTCACATTAAATGACAAGTAAAAGTATAAATGAAGGTATCTTGGGTTTGTGACATGAGGCGAGTGTTGTTGTGACAAGTAAATGTCAAGTAAATGTATAAATTAAGGAATCTTGGGTTTGTGATAAGAAGAGAGTGTTGTCACATTAAATGTCAAGTAAATGTATAAATTAAGGAATCTTGGGTTTGTGATAAGAAGAGAGTGTTGTCACATTAAATGACAAGTAAAAGTATAAATGAAGGTATCTTGGGTTTGTGACATGAGGCGAGTGTTGTTGTGACAAGTAAATGTCAAGTAAATGTATAAATTAAGGAATCTTGGGTTTGTGATAAGAAGAGAGTGTTGTCACATTAAATGACAAGTAAAAGTATAAATGAAGGAATCTTGGGTTTGTGATAAGAGAAGAGTGTCGTCACAATAAATGTCAAGTAAAATTATAAATGAAGGAATCTTGGGTTTGTGACATGGGGAGAGTGTTATCACATTAAATGTCAAGTAAAAGTATAAATGAAGGTATCTAGGGTTTGTAACATGAGGAGAGTGTTCTCACAGTAAATGTCAAGTAAAAGTATAAATGAAGGTATCTAGGGTTTGTGACATGAGGAGAGTGTATTCACAGTAAATGTCAAGTAAAAGTATAAATGAAGGTATCTTGGGTTTGTGACATGAGGAGAGTGTTGTCACAGTAAATGTCAAGTAAAAGTATAAATGAAGGTATCTAGGGTTTGTAACATGAGGAGAGTGTTGTCACAGTAAATGTCAAGTAAAAGTATAAATGAAGGTATCTTGGGTTTGTGACATAAGGTGAGTGTTTTCACAGTAAATGTCAAGTAAATGTATAAATGAAGGTACTGTATCTTGGGTTTGTGACATGAGGAGAGTGTTGTCACAGTAAATGTTAAGTAAAAGTATAAATGAAGGTATCTAGGGTTTGTAACATGAGGAGAGTGTTGTCACAGTAAATGTCAAGGATATGATAATTGAAAGTATAGTTAAAACTGATAGGGCTTACGAGAGCGCTCCGACGTTATCGCAAGATAACGGAATCAAGCAACATCGAGCGTGGTTGTCCCTTGGATGGCTGATCGTCTGATGGATCCCGTCTTTGCACGCAGCCCGCCTGCCCTGTCCCCTGGTGGTGGTTTGGAAGTCGCCCTTAAGCCGTTCGATCCCAGGTTAAGTGTTAGAGAGGGCTTCAAAGCCCAAACTTCGTCTAGTAATGTATATATATAAAACTGGATCTCATTTGTCATATGAGGTAAAAAGTGAAAGTATAGTTAAAATTACGTAGGTATTCTTATTCTTACTTTCTCCATTTAATGGCCAGTAAAGGAAATACACATTAAAAAACATATGGTCTCCTTAAATAAAACTATGCTTAAAAATGGACACTTATAAAAATTTATAAAAAAACCTTAAAATTTACATAAAATAATTAATATATTTAATATGCTATAATTATTATGGATTACTACGGTAAATAGACCAGTTACGTCAAGTGGTTCACTGTAAACCGTTACCGGTGTAGTGAAGTCATTTTGAGAGAATGTGATAGAGGGGCTTTTTACTGGAATTCCCTGTTGGGCGAGAATTGAGGTCGGCCGGGCTCCAATAATGTGCTGCCATCTTCAGGAATTCCTTCCAACTAATTTAAAACTGCAGTTACGTGACTCATTCATTATAACACCCATCTATAATGTAACTAAAATATAATGCTAGAACGTTAAAAAAGCCCTTATAGAGTTGGATACATATAACATAAACTAGAGAATCGTATACGTGGAGAAAAGTCACACAAACTCTTAGTCTGCTTATTAACCCTTCTGGTAGAGTGGAATCTTTGTAACATAAATGGTAAATTGGGGGTCTTCGGGACGCAATTTGTTTTATAACTTTGGGAACAAATTAATGTAAGACAATGTGGTGATAAAAACAAAATCATTAGCTTCGAATGATTACTTAATTACGACTTAAAACAATGTTCATGCAAAAAATAAAAGTTTACCCATATTTAATAAATAATAATAATAAAAAATTGTTTGGAGAGTGAATAATTAATAGTATTAATACAAACTTCTTTTTCCCTTTATTTATGATTTTTTTCCCATACTGATCTTGTAGATTCTACCTAAAACACGAACTAGATTACAATTTACAACTAAAAACTACAAACATATTGGTGCAGTCGATTTTAAAACGGTGGCTTGGCAGTTGGGGCTGTCGACTTAACAACGGTGGCGAGGTAGTTTGGGGCTGTCGACTTAACAACGGTGGCTTGGCAGTTTGGGGCTGTCGACTT
The DNA here is from genome assembly GCA_035578905.1 of Stictocephala bisonia. Classification (NCBI taxonomy): domain Eukaryota; kingdom Metazoa; phylum Arthropoda; class Insecta; order Hemiptera; family Membracidae; genus Stictocephala; species Stictocephala bisonia. The sequence goes on along the minus strand of JAQJVL010000269.1, from coordinate 1,180,013 downwards.
TACAATGGTGGCGAGGCCGTTTGGGGCTGTCGACTTTACAGTGGTGGTGAGGCAGTTTGGGGCTGTTGACTTTACAACGGTGGCTTGGCAGTTTGGGGCTGTCGACTTTAGAAAGGTGGCTTGGCAGTTTGGGGCTGTCAATTTTACAACGGTGGCTTGGCAGTTTAGGGTTGTCGACTTTACAACGGTGGCTTGGCCGTTTGGGGCTGTCGACTTTACAACGGTGGCTTGGCAGTTTGGGGCTGTCGACTTTACAACGGTGGCTTGGCCGTTTGGGGCTGTCGACTTTACAACGGTGGCGAGGCAGTTTGGGGCTGTTGACTTTACAACGGTGGCTTGGCAGTTTGGGGCTGTCAACTTTACAACGGTGGCTTGGCAGTTTGGGGCTGTTGACTTTACAACGGTGGATGGGCAGTTTGGGGTTGTCGTCTTTACAAAGGTGGCTTGGCAGTTTGGGGCTGTCGATTTTACAACGGTGGCTTGGCAGTTTGGGGCTGTCAACTTTACAACGGTGGCGAGGCCGTTTGGGGCTGTCGACTTTACAACGGTGGTGAGGCAGTTTGGGGCTGTTGACTTTACAACGGTGGCTTGGCAGTTTGGGGCTGTTGACTTTACAACGGTGGATGGGCAGTTTGGGGTTGTCGTCTTTACAAAGGTGGCTTGGCAGTTTGGGATTGTCAACTTTACAACGGTGGCGAGGCCGTTTGGGGCTGTCGACTTTACAACGGTGGTGAGGCAGTTTGGGGCTGTTGACTTTACAACGGTGGCTTGGCAGTTTGGGGCTGTCGACTTTACAACGGTGGCTTGGCAGTTTGGGGCTGTCGATTTTACAAAGATGGCTTGGCAGTTTGGGACTGTCAATTTTACAATGGTGGAGAGGCAGTTTGGGGCTGTCGACTTTACAAAGGTGGCTTGGCAGTTTGGGGCTGTCGATTTTACAAAGGTGGCTTGGCAGTTTGGGGCTGTCGATTTTACAAAGGTGGCTTGGCAGTTTGGGGCTGTCAATTTTACAACGGTGGCGAGGCAGTTTGGGGCTGTCAATTTTACAACGGTGGCGAGGCAGTTTGGGGCTGTCAATTTTACAACGGTGGCGAGGCAGTTTGGGGCTGTCAATTTTACAACGGTGGCGAGGCAGTTTGGGAAACGGCCTCCTTAAATGCCACGTTTTCAAAATATTACCTGTTACTTTAGATAATCTAGTGTGTCCAGGATCTTTCTGGAGCTCACGATTTGCTTTATCATACTCAAAAACTCATAACCGTATTTTATTTTCTGCTACTTCGGCACCCTTACCCATTCTTACAACAATGGCATACGTTCTGCCATTATAGTACTCACTCTCACAAGAAACGTTAACATGTCTACACAATAGGGAAAAATAAACATAAAATATGATAAGTTTTGTTTTATCCGACCCAAATTAATATTATTATATCCATTTAAATATATAGTCATAAAAAGGCAATATTAATGTAGACAGCTTTTTGGAGATATACCGTGAATTTGAAATAAATTCATTTAAAAGCAAAATTACTGTTTGATTACAATATTTCAGGATAAAACATAAAATTACAACAATCTCCAAAACTAATATTTAAGTCTATATTTAATTTTATTTAATGCTAAATTTGTAGCATCATGAAAACTGTAGTTTCACAATCATATTAAATAAGTGAGGCATACTTTTATGATAACATTGAATAAAACAAATGCTAGAGAAAAGAATTCCGCTACAACAGCCACGTGGTAGGGAACCTCTCGCCAAATGACACATTTTAATCACTCAAAATAGTAAATGCCGTACCTTTTATCCACAATATACTTCTCCAACACGTGAATTTATTACAAGCCTACATTTACAGATTAGTTTTGTCACACGTTTTTAGAATTATAATATATGTAGAATAAATTTTAAAAGGGTTGTCATTGTACAAGTATTTCAAATAATGTAAATATATATAGACAATTATCTGCAATATCCTCTGTAGTTTACTTGTAGGTAATGTATATATAGACAATTATCTGCAATAACCTCTGTAGTTTACTTGTAGGTAATGTATATATAGACAATTATCTGCAATATCCTCTGTAGTTTACTTGTAGGTAATGTATATATAGACAATTATCTGCAATATCCTCTGTAGTTTACTTGTAGGTAATGTATATATAGACAATTATCTGCAATATCCTCTGTAGTTTACTTGTAGGTAATGTATATATAGACAATTATCTGCAATATCCTCTGTAGTTTACTTGTAGGTAATGTATATATAGACAATTATCTGCAATATCCTCTGTAGTTTACTTGTAGGTAATGTATATATAGACAATTATCTGCAATATCCTCTGTAGTTTACTTGTAGGTAATGTATATATAGACAATTATCTGCAATATCCTCTGTAGTTTACTTGTAGGTAATGTATATATAGACAATTATCTGCAATATCCTCTGTAGTTTACTTGTAGGTAATGTATATATAGACAATTATCTGCAATATCCTCTGTAGTTTACTTGTAGGTAATGTATATATAGACAATTATCTGCAATATCCTCTGTAGTTTACTTGTAGGTAATGTATATATAGACAATTATCTGCAATATCCTCTGTAGTTTACTTGTAGGTAATGTATATATAGACAATTATCTGTAATATCCTCTGTAGTTTACTTGTAGGTAATGTATTTTTACGATCGTTATGACAACATTATTTATATTGAAGTAGAACATATAAGATGGTGTGATAGTTATATAAGATGGTGTGATAGTCATATAAGATGGTGTGATAGTCATATAAGATGGTGTGATAGTCATATAAGATGGTGTGATAGTCATATAAGATGGTGTGATCGTCATATAAGATGGTGTGATAGTCATATATGATGGTGTGATAGTCATATAAGATGGTGTGATAGTCATATAAGATGGTGTGATAGTCATATAAGATGGTGTGATAGTCATATAAGATGGTGTGATAGTCATATAAGATGGTGTGATAGTCATATAAGATGGTGTGATAGTCATATAAGATGGTGTGATAGTCATAATTTGTCCCCAATATGCATACGCTTCATTTTGACTTTAAACTAAATCCACAGAGATTAAATTATATTCAGATCACCTTCAAGAAATGCAATACAACTTTCGTTTTGATAAGCCCAGTTTCATACTTAATTCCAATTGGGATTAAATTTGAATAAAATCCACAAGTAAAATGACAAAGTTCACCACATAATTCGAAAAATATATCTGTATACATTTTACTGATTTTAGCAACGCTATTTGTATAGAAAACATTATCTCACAACCAATTTATTATGCCTTATGGCCAGCCGTGGTAGCTCAGTGGCTAAGGCTTCGGACTGCGGAGAGCAAGGTCCAAGGTTCGAATCCCCGCTAAGCCAACGGTCGGTACCTCACTCGTTGAATAAAATTAACGCACATACCTGTAGGCCCATGTCAACTGGCGAGTGAAATTAAAAAAATATATAAATTTCCCAATAAATGAACTTCAATAAATAACTTGATTATTTTCACAACAATACACGTACAATTCTTGCCACCCATCCATACACGTAGAGAGGTGATGACCCTCCTAACCACCCAAACACTTACAGTGGTGGTGGTCTTACACACTGTACGTGTGTAGGTGGGTGGGGTTATCTCCCTCTGTACGTGTATGTGGGTGGTCCAGTTCCCTTTATGCGTGTAAAGGTGGTTGAGTCAATAACACTGTATGTGTACGGGTGGGTGGGGTGTATCAATATATTTGTCCCTTGCTGAAACTGACATAATTTTATCTGTTGATTGTAACATCGAAATCAGAGAGTGCATATTTATCATCCCACGTTTCGTGACAAGCAAAACACCACCAAAATGTAGTGTTGAATCTACACAAAGGGATGGCTGCTTCACACTTAAATTTATATGTGAACTGGATTGCTAACTAGAGTTAATGTGAATATATATGAAGTACAGAATCTTAGTTATTACAAATCATTATTTGTAACCAGGTGACACTCCTGCATGCTTCGCGTGCCAACCCCGAGACATTCGCTGCGTCGTGACTCGGCCTGGCATGTAACTTTTGACTAAATATATTAGTAGTTACACTGTATTAAGTAAACCATAATATAGAAATGTACTTACATTAGTTCACTCACTGCACTTCACTTTCAACCTAGTTATAGTATAAATGTAATCATCCAATCGTACTACGCAGCCTATTCAAAAAGTTTTAATTTAATTTATTTTATTTACCTGTTGTTTATTCCAATCAAACAACGATCTATATGCATTCACTTTTTTCCCCACGCCTTATTGTACAAATCCAAATAGGGGAAAATCTATTGACACCTTAATCGTGAAAATTGATGAAGAAATAAGGAGTTGCGTTAGCAAAAACCAGCTTCACGTATTATATATAAGGATTTCAACTACAACCTAAAATAACTAATCGAAGAATCTTCCCAGTGGTGGGTTAATGTTCGATAACTTAGAAATCACAATTAGTTTAAGCGTGGCGTTGACATTACAAAGAAGCATTAGGAATAAAATATGTATAGGAAACAGTGGAAAAACTGAGCTGCACAAGGCAGAATCAAAAGTAATAGAACAAAGTACTTCTGTCTTGGTGATAATATATTGACATCTAGTAACAGAACTGTCCAACGTTAAAAAATACTCGAAATTTGCTTATCCTCTTTGAATTACGGCATCTTGAATTAATTCCCCAGAAAAGAGTGCAATGGACAATCATTTTTTCTAAAGTTGTAGATTCCGCTCCGAAATATTATTTCTGACTTTTTTCCATGACCAGTGGCTACATATTCCACAACTGATCAAAAGCGATTAAATTTAGTCCATTAATTTACGAGGATGGTTTATTTCACCTTTGATAGTCATAGGATCTGATACCAGAAACTTGTCCCGACTGTCAAACGTATTCCAACTTGATACTCAGTTGGTTTTTACGAATATTCTTTTAAAATTGATTCAGGAGCCAGTCGTAGAGATGGTTTTCTGGATTGTTGTCGTCCAGAACGTAATGGAATATCTTCAAATATTAAGAGGTTGGTAGTTGGCAATATGTTCTTAAACTCCCTGAGATGTGCACATTAGTGTTGTATTTCAATAGAAGCTATGTTGCACAATTCTGGAAGCCAGTTCTTACTATGAGACGCCGACACAACATTGTTGGTATTTTAAGGCGAATATGAATGGTTATATGAGTGTAGGATGAGTGTGGGTGAGTGTAGTCTGGTTACTAACTGAGGTCAACTGTTCCTCAGAAAGGGCAATTTATTAATAGCCCAACAGCCAGGGCAACTAAGGGACCTACGGCTTTACTTGGAATCCGAACCACGTAGTGCTGGTCTGATTTTCAGCTAATTGACAAGCCTGATACTCAGTTATCTCCCCCACACAACACCCGCACAATGATCACCACCCAACCTGGACACCCCAGACTTCTCTAATAGTGTCCACGCCGATAGCAACCATCAAGCGGACGCCATATCGGTATTAAGAGAACCGAGCATCCAACCTATCGCCTACAATGTCCCAAACACTTTGTCCCCATGTAGCTGGGTTACAGCACTGCGCCACCAGTGCCGACCAATGTAGAAGGGTCGAAACTATAGAAGTTAAGACAATCCAAAGAACTGACAATCCAAGTTGCTTTATATAGTTTTACATCAGTTTATCGTATGCTATAAATACCATGAGTATTATGTCACTCCATACAGATTTTGCATGTATTTTGATGTACAAACGTCATTCCTATTCCCATTCCCTAGATGACCCTTGAGGATGGAAATAGTAACGTTGTAGTCGACAAATGTCAGTACAATAATAATAATTCAAATCAAAATAATTCTTTATTTATAATTTTGTACAAAAATACTCTACAAGTAGTATTTCTTTATATTCCTCTAGCCTAATAATAAAAATAGTAATATTAATAAATCCTGTATTGTATAGATAATTTTATATTTGTATTGCAAACGTCAAATAGTCAAATAAAATTAACCTAAGACCCTCTCTAAGTGATTCATTCAATACAACAATTACATATAAACATTTGTACATGTGGGGCATTCACACAAAACGATCTATAGTGTTTGTAACACCTACAAAGTCAATGTACAAAGTCTAGCCAATTAAGTTGGTCTACCAGTCGTGTGCTAGGAACTCCCCCACTTTGTAAAAAGCCTAGGCCAACAGTATGCCCCTCAAGCGGGCCCTAACATTTTTGAATCTGGAGCAATTTTCATTTATTTAGGCAAGCTGTTAATTAGTTTGACACCCAGGTGGGAGGGAAGGTGTTCTTAGACTACTGTGTGTTTCTCAGTACGGTAGCGATCTCTGTCTCTTGTATTATGTATGTCACTGCTCCTTATCAGGTTGCATTTAGACACAATATAGGATTGTTTCTAGAATAAACAAGCAAGGCAGAGTCAACAGCTTGAATTGTTTAAACATTTGTTTTGCATGACTCTCTACTCTTTAAATTTGTAATAATGCGGACTGCCTTATTTAGGGTCTGAACACCCCCAAGAATTCACTATTAACACTACTTCCCCAAATCACCAGTCCTTAGGAAAGGTGAGGGTAAATGAGGCCATACTATGCCGTCTAAATATTATATGAATAGGCTTATGAGAATTATTAGAGAGAGTCCTCAGTACTTGATAATTTAGAGCAAACACTCTTAATATGTTCATTCCAGGTCAAACCTCTGTCAAGGTATATTCCAAGGACTTTGGGGGACTACTTCTTCTAGCACAGAATCCACCAATAACACTGAGGGGCTACTTCCAAAATCAGTGGGCCTCAAACAAAAGTTGATGACCTGATTTTGTTTTAAGGTTCAGCATATCAAAATGCTGAGCACAGCTATTTAAATCTACGTAAACGTTTAATTCTAGATTTTACTTACAGTTTCCACTAAAGCAAAGGGAATATCACTAATGCACCACTATCATTGACATAGATCAAGAATAAAAGAGGGCTAAGTATTGATCTCTGAGGGACGCCAAAACGCAGCTGTTTTGATGTGGACAGTTTATTTGAAATTTGAACTTGATGAGATCGATGGTTCAGAAATGATTTCAACCACAGGTGTGAAACACTCCTGATACCATACGTCTCAAGTTTTTGAAGCAGAATACTTCATTTTTATTTAGAAGTCCCATCAAGAGCAACCCAACAGTAAATTAGTCTGTAGGGATTGCTACAGACTAATAATACACGTAGCGCCAGTATAATAGGGCAGGTAAGTGTAGTTTACTATGTGCCTTCGTGTTTATGAATGTTTGTAGGGGGGTGGGGGGTGAGGGGAGTGAAACACCCTCTGTATTTAATGTGTGGTATACAAAAGAGCCATAAATTCTGGACTTTTTAGTGGTAACAAATAGTAGTTTAAGCTATGAGCTATGGGAGACTGGTCAATAGCAATTTTCAACGATTTTTTTATTTATTTACTCGTTTCAGAAAAGCAATAAATAAATTATTGATAATATCTCAGAGAGTGCTATATTTTTACCAAACATCATAATACTACTATGTCACATGGAAATAAACTTGTATATGTGACAAGTTTATTTTCATGTGACATAGTAGTATTGTAATGTTTGGTAAAAATATAGCACTCTCTAAGAAATTGTGTTTTAGTCAAAACTTGCATTGCAATTTAAATATACTGAATACATTTGTAAACATTATTGAATTATTTTTGTAATATTTAATGCAACACTAGGTATTGAGTTATTTTTGATAAGGGTTGTTTTCGAGTAAAGAGTAGGCCTAGGTAGTCAAGTGGTTGTGACAGATTCGAGCAGGATTGTGTGAAAAATATCTGACGCAGAGCTGCGCCTTGAATTCTAATAAACAAATTGCCTTCGTTGTTTATTCTTGTGGTGAAAGTGACATACGAAACAAAAATAAAACAAGATATCTGTTCCAACATATGTCTCTCTGGATTTTGTGGTTCGTATTTCATGGTAGCATTATTATTTTTTTTTTGTTTTGCACAATGGCTATAAATTAATCAATTTAACCAAATTTAAAAATACTATTTTAAATTCATCTTGAAAATCTGATAACTTATTGATAATAAAATATTGTTTTTGTTATTTTATTAGAACATATTATTTTTTTAAATCTTTTTCTTTGAAAACGGCCTGCAGATAGTTGTAACTGCGAAGGATATATGGAAGAGATTCGAGAATTCTTTGTCATTCAGATGGGTACAACAGCTGTTGAATAATTCTAGGATTAATCACTACGTTAGTCGAAAGTGTTAAGGTGAGTCAGCTGTGTATGAACATTTTTCATTAAGTTTAAACAAATGTATTCCTCCAATCAGCTATTCTATGGTAAAAAATAACTGTCCCAAAATAATAAATGAATAATTGTGTACGAGGTGGAAGAGAGGAATACCATCAAGTCCCGGCATAAACAGTTACTGCCCCATGATTAACTGTAGCTATATTGACGCTTTTTATAACAAAAAAGAAACTGATCATTTTAGTTGTAGTTCAAAGTTAGTTGGCCAAGTGAGCAGTTCGTTTAACTCTGCGTGAGCAGCTTGAAATGACAAAGTATTTATTTGAATTCAGGTGAAATTATAACAAGCGAGTCCCTTCTATTCATTACTTTACTTTTAGAATCATACGGATCAGCAGCTTCTGGATGGTGATACAAACGCCAGCAATAGTTTGCCATTGTAGAGTGTACAAACATCTAGGGTAGTATACTCTCTTCTACCCTCTTAGTTCTACATTGACACCATCTCTCCAAAGTATGTCGTTGACTACCCTCCACACTCAAGTACTGTTCTTGAGTGCTCAGCATTTTGATATGCTGAACCTTAAAACAAAATCATAGGTCATCAACTTTTGTTTGAGGCCCGCTAATTTTGGAAGTAGCCCCTCAGTGTTATTGGTGGTTAATAGTGTTTGCTCTAAATGATCAAGTACTGAGGACTCTCTCTAAATACTGGCCTATTCATATAATATTCAGACGGCATAGTATGGTCTCATTTACCCTCACTTTTCCTAAGGACTGGTGATTTGGGGAAGTAGTGTTAATAGTGAATTCTTGGGGGTGTTCAGACCCTAAATAAGGCAGTCCGAATTATTACAAATTTAAAGAGTAGAGAGTCGTGCAAAACAAATGTTTGAACAATTCAAGCTGTTGACTCTGCCTTGCTTGTATATTCTAGAAACAATCCTATATTGTAAGTCCAAATGCAACCTGATAAGGGGTAGTGACTTACATAATTATGTACGGAGGCAGGGATGGCTAACGTACTGGGAAACACGCAGTAGTCTATGAACACCTTTCCTCCCACCTGGTTATCAAACTAATTAACAGCTTGCCTAAATAAATAAAAATTGCTCCAGGCTTAAAAATGTTAGGTCCCGCTTGAGGGGCATACTGTTGGCCTAGGCTTTTTACAAAGTGGGGGAGTTCCTAGCACACGACTGGGAGACCAACTTAATTGGCTAGACTCATAACATTGACTTTGTAGGTGTTACAAACACTATTGATAGTTTTGTGTGAATGCCTCACTTGTATGTATGTTTATATGTAATTGTTGTAATGAATGAACCACTTAGAGAGGGTCTTAGGTTAATTATAATACAAGAGGCAGAGATCGCTACCGTACTGTTCTGGTAAAATGAGATAATAGCATTTTGGATTGGGTTTCGAACATTCAGTTACCTACTGCTGCTTGGAAAAGAATACCTGCTGATCTGAAATAGCTGACATATTGTTCCCAATTCATCGCTACAAGGATACTATTATTAAACAGGAGAAAAGCTCGTTTACTATCTAGGAATTTTCTCGAGGAGCTGGCCAGTAAGGAACAGGAAAACAACGGAGCTGGATGGAATCATCGGGAAATGTGATGACACAGCTAATCTTGATGTAACAATCTCAAAATTTTGAAAACTGCTTGAATTTTCATTTCGATGTAAATTGTCTAGTATACAATTGCACTGAAACCAGCACCAAAGAAAACGGGATGCAAATGCATCACAAAAGGTATCCTAACATCAAGAGAAAAGATGAAATTTCTCACCAAAATATCTAAATACACTACAAATTGGAATTTCAAAATTCTTTTCCAAAATTATAAGAACATTTACAAAAAAGTCATTAGAGCGGCTAAAGCTTATGATGTAAATAAAGCAATAAGCACATCGAAAAATGTAGCAAAAACTGCCTGGGCTATCATAAACAATAGTGTTGCACAAAGGGACAAACCAATTCAACTTCAAATTAGCGGAGAACAAGTCTGTGATGAGTGCAAGATTGCGGAGGAATTTAACGCCTTCTTCGCATCAGTAGGTACTGATCTAGGACTTTGTCCATGGAGAGTCCAGAATCCTCGCTTATCAAGACTGAGTCCATCGGCTTCTTTGGCATTGGCTCCAGTCACGGAACATGAGATTGAGAAGGTTATCAGTGAGCTTGCACCCAAGAAGTCGAATGACGTGAATTACGTATCGACATGGCTTTTAAAAAAATGCTCCCACCATATTCTAACGCCCTTGGAACATTTGATTAACCTTTCCTTCTTATCAGGCGATTTTCCTTCGTCTTTGAAAACTGCTAAAGTGACACCAATCTTTAAGAAAGGTGATTCTTGCTGCATTAAAAATTACCAACCAGTTTTAATTCTACTAATCATTAGTAAAATTTTTGAGGAGCTTTTCCTGTCCCCAATGCTTGGTTTCTTAGAAAAACATAGTCTTCTCTCAAAAGACCAATTAGGTTTTAGAAAAGGTCTGTCAACAACTGACGCAGTCATACGATTAGTAGAAATGATTGTAGAAGGGCTGGGGAATCGGAAAACTACAATTAGTGTGTTTTTAGATCTCTCCAAGGCTTTTGACTGTGTTGACCATGACATTCTACTTCAGAAACTACACACCTATGGGATCCGAGGAGTACCACTTCAGTGGCTAGAATCCTATCCAACAAAAAGAACACAAATGGTTCAAATTTCCGAAGTACGATCTGGATATAGATGTCTAAGGTATAGAGTCCCACAGGGATCGATACTTAGCCCTCTCTTATTCCTGATATACGTCAACGAAATTGGTTCATCACTACTGCATGGGTCACTCGTGCAGTATGCTGATGACATGACTCTCTGCTTTAAAGAAATTACAAATCAGGAGCTTGAAATCCATGCATACATGGAACTGAACAACGGCATTCAAAACTTTCAAGAACTAAACCTTAACACAAATTCGACAAAGTCCAATTTCATGAAGTTCTGTTTACGAGAATTCCGAAGGAAATTTGACAGTGGCAATATATGAAAATGAAATTGAGGAGTTAAATTCAACTAAATTCCTTGGAATATACCTAGATCGGGGTTTGACTTGGAATATACATGTTGACAGTCTTTGCAAAAAGCATTCATCAAGCATTTATGTTTTGAGAAACTTAGCAAAATTTTGCCCTAACCATATATTTATGACAGCTTATTATGGTTTAATTTACAGTCATCTCTCATATGGTCTGGCTTTGTGGGGAGGTTGCTCTGCCACAAACCTGACCAGAATATTTAGAATTCAAAAAATGGCAGTTAGAATAGTTACCAAATTACATTATAGAGAGTCATGTAGGCCAGTGTTTAAACGGTTAAACCTGCTGACGTTGCCTTGCCTCTATATTTTAGAGACAGCAACATATTGTATGTTTAAAACTGCACTGACAAGAGGCAGAGATATTCACAATCATCATACTATAAGCAGGGATATATACCGAATTGGAAATCACAGGACGGTAGTCTACGAACACTTACCCTCACAGATTGGTGTTCGTATAATTAACAGACTCCCAGAATGTATTAAAAATGCCACAACGCCCAAGGCGTTTAAGAACCGTCTCAAGAAATGTTTGGCCAAACTGGCATTTTATAGCGTAGACAAGTTTTTTGCATATAATTGGGAAGCCACTGAATTTTAAAATTGACACTGGAGGACATTGTGGAGGTATAATTGGCAAATGAATGGGAATTAGGGTGCGTGAAAAAATGTATGTTTGAAAGTGTTATTGTGATTGAATGGATGGCAAATTTTATTTAATTTATTAATGACTATTGCGATACAATTTTGTCAATTGTTAACAAGATGCAATAAAAAATATATTATTATTATTATTATCTTGCATTTAAGTCTCATCTCTTTCTGCGGGCGAGAATATTTCTCGAGTGGTGCAAAGTCAAACGTATCATGGAGATCTCGAAATGTCGTCCACGTACAATAATGAAAATGGCGGGGAAACTCTTAAAAAGAAAAGCCTTAGGAAGGTTGTATGGGTTCAGGTGAGGTTGGCACATTTCCTGAACCTCTCCGAATAACAAAGCTGTACGTATACTCCATAAAGTATATAAAAATAAACAAAGTATTACTACCCTTACATTGGAAGTTAAAATCTCATGAGTAACTAGCCTAACTCATGGGCTGATTACTCTACCATGACCTAACCTAGCTATATCCAGAACGTAACCTCACTGAAATCGGCACACTTGCGGCGTTAACGTGCTTAATAATGGTTGGATTGTAAAAACCGTGTGATATTTGTGATCAGGGGTAAGTTACACATCATTTGAGTACTAATATTGCATAGTTAAGGAAATAATATTTGTCCGGGTTTCCTTGTTTTAGTAATTTTTCCGGCTTTTTCACTGAAAAAATATCATATTCTTGTTTCTTAGCTAAATACCCACCATGAATAAATAAAATTTTACCGTGAAAAAGTCGACATAGCCCCTCTTATATATAATTACCCGAAATTAATATTAATTTATTTGAATTAGCTAGTAAAATGACAGAAAATTCTTACGTCGATACTAAACTAAGAATGTATTCCTTATAGTTTTGGAAATTAATTTTGGAAAGTAACTTACACCTGCATTGTAATAGTAAAATTGACTAATGTTACCAGTAAGAGTCTACATGATGTATGTTAAACATTATTACGTACCCTGAAATACTACTAAGACCTTCTTAGTAATCAAACATTAATTTAAAAAATTTATAAAATAATAGGTAAAATATTTTTAAAATTTTAAATAATTAAGTTTCAGTGCGTATTTAAGTATACAAAATTGAATTGTTATAGCTTAAAACAACCAACTGCCTCGCCCAGTCTATATCTTGCTGCGGTGTGTACGGATTTGCTTAACTCTATTCCTTAACCAACGTCGGCATAATGGCTTGCAGGATTAAGACAATATTCACTTAACTACTTTTCCTAGAAATGTGTTCTGCTCTGAAAAGTATGAAACTGTATTTAAATAAGTCACTCAAATCTTATTTAAAAATTTATATAATTAAAACTGTATGTCATAATTCTGTCCTAAATGCCTAAACACTGGACTTTTTTCTCACTATTCTGGCTCATATTGCGATCTATATTTTACCTTTATATGGGAGACACTTAGTTGTAATTGTTTCAAACAACAATATTTTATAGTTTTCAAATATGTGACATCAATGTGATTATTTACAATCACTGTTGTAAATAATCGTAAACAGTTCATAATCGACAACGGTCATCAAGTAATATAAAAGTCAAATACCATGACTGATCACAGTTTCTCAAAATTTTAAGGCTTGACTGTAAAACTTAGAACAAATATTCTTTACAAGGTCTTGATGCATTCGAAGAAAGGATTTTAAAATAGTGTCTTTCAAAGAGCTAAAATAAGACAGTTAATAAAAAACCGATTAAGGCCAATCAGGGTTTTGTTACTATTCACCGTACGAATGAGAGACCTGAGGAAGGTGCATTTGACATAAGAGGATATTTTTGAATAATGTTTAAAAATGAAAAATGTAGAAATTGATGTGAAGAAAAACAACAAAGTTGGGGAAAACTAGTAGAGTGAAGTATGTAGGTGTCCATTAGTTATCTATATTGTCATCTGGTAAAGATAGGAAAGTGTCCATTTAATATAAACATAGAGGACAACGAACCAATATGTCTTATTCTAGGACTAAGTACCCGTCCATGTAATCGTGATAAATCATGATTAAAAAAAATATATTTTGGGTGTACTTTTCACCTGATCATGTACTCTATAAATGAATTCCATATTTAAATAAACACTGGAAAATGTTCTAATTAAATTGTTCAAAGATTTCTTGACTATTCTCGATAAAAATAATGTTTAATCACACAGCAAAAATGACAGATGAACTAATGAATATGAACTGTGCCAATTTTATATAATAATAGTTAATAAAATATATAGCCTATAAACACCAATTTGCATGGACAGTTTTAAATTCTGCAAGTCAAATCTAATATATTTACTAAATGGTGTCTTCAATACTGAATAGCACTTGATCTTTGACGAAGAGAGTGCTGGTCGATTCAATCTTTTTAAACATTACAAATAACAACGAAATTGCAATTTATTACATTTTATTGATCACACTGACTACTTAACTACTAATAAAAACCCATACTCACTGCGAACTACTAAAAAACATAACTGATACTCGATACAGAAAATAAATGAAAACAAATATAAAAATGTCTATTTCCAGACAGTATAGAAAATTTATAAATAACTTTTCGGTAAAAATATGACACCATCACCGTTATTCACAGTTTCAGAAATATGACACCATCATCGTTATACAAAGTTTCAGAAATATGACATCATCATCATTATACACAGTTTCAAAAATATGACACCATAATTGTTATACACAGTTTCAAAAATATGATACCATTATCGTTATTCACATTTTCAGAAATATGACACCATCATCGTTATACACAGTTACAGAAAATGATACCATCATCGTTATACACAGTTTCAGAAATATGAGTTAATACTCATAATTTGTAAATAACTATTGTTGTTTCCACTTTTATATTTAAATGTCAACGTAAAAAGGTAATTTATTATTAGAATTATGGTCGAAAAGTTATGTTGGTAAAACAAAATCAGTGAGTTTGTGATCATAAGTCATCATTGATTGGAAGATTAAATTGCAGAGTGCAGAGAGTGTTACGAAACCTCCAGTCACGTCACTTTGAGCTGGGAAAGTGATAGGGAAGAATATCTTATGATGGAAGAATATTTTTCATATTCAAAGAGATGGATTCCTTTTGCCAAACTTCAATATCAGCCAATCTTAGAATATAAAGGAATGTCCCGAAACATCAGTTTAGCCTCAACATGTTCGTCTTGCCTGAAGACATTACATATTCATTAACAAAAAAAAACTGATATAAGTATGAAAATATCGTGTTTATTAATTAAGAATCATTTATTGTGTTTAGAAAATAGTACTTGCATTGAAAATGTACATAATCTAAAATTGTATTTAAAAAATGCGTAATTCCTAAAAATATATATATATACACATATCACCAGAAATGGAGATAACAGAGATCCTGCAAATACATTTTATCCAAGCAGTAGATAATGCTTTACCATTTAATAATTTAGTTACAACGTGTTAAAGTGCTGTACTTGCCGTAATAGGTACAGTATTAACAGTTGCAAACTTGTATCAGTAAGTTCATGTTGTGTTTTACTTAGTCCAATATTTATATTAAATCAACGTTGTTTTGATATCTGGTTTTGTGTGCATGAGTCTAAATACTTAAAAAAAGACTTTCCTCAGTTCCAGATTCGTAGTCTCATAGAATTGAGCCAAAATAAATATGGGAATGAAATAGTCCGCAGTATCCTTAATCAGTGCTTTAAAACAAACTCACGACTTAATATCCTTAACATATAACTCTTGACTGTTTAGAGGAAAGTGAGTTAGTTTCCAACTAAGCCCTCCAGCCAGATAAATTACGAGCAGTTTTACAAATTTTCCAGGATTGTCATGATGATGACAAATATCCGTTACAAATGACTGCTATTTTAAAAACGGTTCTAATTCGGTGTAAAGTAATCCTAAAACCTTACCAATTGTTAAACTATTTTCTATAAATGATATAAATTAAAAATATCTTTATAATCAATAAATAGTTTGTACATACCAGCAATGGGATATCCTATTTAATTAGTAAAACCAAGGTGAGTTTTTTTTTTTTTATAAATGCTCTGAACTATGCCATACTTAAACTAAAAATAAATACATTGTTCTTATAAAAAAAAAGTACTTACCATATAATACATTTTAAAATTATAACTAAACAATAATTTCATCATCAACAAGCATACTTTACATAAACTAGATACGTGTACTAGTAATAAAATCAACGGAAAATTAAAATTGTAGAACAAATATTGACATACTGTAGGTAGTTGATTAATGTTAGTTAAATATTAGAAAGGTGAATTAGGTTTACACTACCACACTTAAACTAACATTATTTACTGTCTGATTACACATTTGGAACATTTGGTGTAGAGTTCAGTTTGTTTTAGCAGATTCCGAAAAAACCTAAAAATACCTGAAATGTCATGATGATGAAAAATATTCGTTACAAATGACTTTTGTTTTAAAAACAATTCTGATTCGGTGTAAAATAATTCTAAAACCTTATCAATTGTTAAATTATTTTTTATAATTGTTATACAGTTAAAATTTCTTAATAATCAATCATTTGTGCATACTATCAATGGGATATCCTAACTAATTAGTAAAACCAAGGAGAGTTCAGAAATGAGCTCTGATCGCACCGTTGAGAGCCGTCGAGTGATAGGACTAATTTGAAGGACGAATATAATCTGGCTACATATAACTCAAATACATGCAGAATCATTCTTAATATTCAAAGAAATGATTTTATTTTACACAACTCCAATATTTCCCAATCTTTTAACATAAAGGAAACCCTATACTTGACATTATCATCACAGACTGAAATGGTTAAAACCTTACATCTCCATGTTAATATCAACACTTAGAAGGTTGAATATTTTAAATGAATTTTTGCTGAGGTGTACTGTTTTATAGAGCATTATTTTTTGGAGGGCTTCTTTTTTGTAATATTATTATATTTAATACGATAATCATTGAAAACATTTCACTGGGAGAAAATAAAACACTTAAAAAGTATTTTTTTTTTTTTTATAAAAGCAAAATACAATGTATAAAAAAATAACTTAATCACTGAGAAGAATTTAATTTTTTTATCTGAATGAATTTTGAGTGTTGGGATATTGATTTATTTCATATATATCATGGTTACTCTTGAAATTATTTCCTTGAAAACTTTAAACATCGATGTTTTAAATGGTTTTTGGATATTTATAAGTGCCAACAAGTTGTTAGCCAGATTAATTTTTATACTTTTTAACTTGTTATACTAACAACTGATTTAACTTAGAGTCATTATTAACCATTATTATTTCGGTTGATCTCGAGCTTCATTTTCAAACCTCCTTAACAAACACAAAATATTTAAAAGTGATTCTGTTCATGTACAAGGAAGAAGATTATTTTGGTAACTGTAGCCTTTACGGTTAATGGATCTTTAGGCCTACCTGTACATAGACAAATTTTATGGAAAATAACGTAGTCCATAATTCGTAGGGTAATTTGTGTACTTTCTTAATGTTAAGCATGCATGCTAATAACTCCGTAGTGATGGATATTTTTGTGTACAGAAAAATTCAGCGATCATTACAATATGGTTTATTTTTGAAGACAAGAATTTAAATTATCCTTTTCTTACATAATACTACTTTCCGAAATGTAGAAAAAAATATGCATACTGTATATATGAAACCAAACTTATCATGTAAAGTTGTTAAAATACAAATGTTAACTGCCACAAAAAACTGTTGTTTGAAACAGTAAGTATGTAATATGCTTCCTTTTTTTTTTTAAAAAAACTCACAATTACTAATAAATTAACAATATAATGAAAACCACATCTTTACACTAAAAAATTATGTTATGTTAAAAAATTCCAGTATACTCTGTCGAAAACATCAATGCCTCATGTTGTGTTAACAAAAACGGGCCTAGTAAACAGACTTGAGGGACTCCCTGTTGAGCGAGTTTCGGGAGCATCTTCTGCATAATGTATTAGACTTTGTTCTTTAAGACAATGGCCCTCTCTTAAGCACCTTGTTTCCAACAGATTTAATTGAACCGTCGGCAACGTTGACATTAAATGGCTGTAATAACACGCTCAACACACCATTAATGTTTAATGAAATATTTTAAAAATATTAGATAGTTAGCACCTGTAAGTTCTCAGATAAATTTCATCTCAGATACTACTGTTGTTAGCTCTTCTTATTTCAGATAAGATTCTTCAGATTCTCTTCGTAATCAGAAAAGGGTAAAAAATGCACAATTTAGTAAGACAGACATGAGCTTAAAATCCTCAAGTTATGTATGGATTCTTGAGGATTTTAATTCAACCAAATCATTATCAAATACGTTTGAAATGAATTGGTATAATACGGAATTTCCATCACCAAATTTCTTAGTCCAATGTAGTAAATCATTTTTTGATCAGCTTGTCGTCTGTTTTCAGAGGGTGTGTAGGAAAGCCAGTAAACAACTTGTATTGGAAGTGGGCGATAACTATTGTACTATCGGGGATATATAATAGGTGTGGAAGCTACAGCTTCCATAAGGGTAAGTAAAAGGTAGTTGAGTCAGTAAAAATAATATCATATTTAGGGTTTATAGGATATCCAGAAAACAACTTCTGTTAGATGAACTGGTGGATACTCATTTTATATCGTGAATATAATATGATACTAAGAAGAAGCGGTATAATGTTGTGGATAAAGAGGATGGTTGGGTGGGTAGGAATACAATGGAGTGGACAGGGGGTGGACAGTGGAGCCAATGCTAGAACGGTGGGTGAGAATGATTTAATATAGTGTATTTGTACAATATGTGGGCGAGTCTCTATAGCGTTGGGTGTGAGTGGATCTGTTGCAGAGAGGTTTGAATATCATGTATATATTCATGGAGGAGTTGGGTGAGTTTGTATAACTATATGTACCATCAGGTGGGTGGGGAGGACACGAGTATTATGTACATATTATAGTCAGTCATACTATTTTGTACAAACCCAGTAATAATATATGTATCCAGATATATTTAAAATAACTTGTTTCAGTATTTATTCAACCTACTAAATCTACTAGATAAAAAAAATAAAAAATAAAAACAATTACCAATAGTTATTGCCAATAATAAAACGTTTCCAGTTTATTGCGAACTTCTACAGGTTCTGTAGAAGTACCAGAAACACTTATCTGATCTATTACACATCTCACTTTGCTGCAAGATTTCCCACTACGTATCTAGTGACTTAAAAAACCAACATTTAACTTGCTGTCAAATCAAATTCAAATAAATTCTCACCAAAAACCAGACGAGCGTAAAGTTTGAATGTTTGCCAAGTTGGTCGACATAAGGCATCATACCTTATGACAGTCATTAGGAGGAATCAGTATTCCTTGTAAGAAACCACGTTGAATAACGTTTAACAGAGTGGTAAGTGGTAATATTTTAATATTTTTAAATAACTACCCTAATAAAAAAAAAAAAAAAAAAATTCTAATCGTTAAATTTTCATTATATGTGTTCTTTTCATGTCAAAAATAACATCTTCAGATCATACAAAACTGATGACAAAAATATATATTTACTGACATAAAGTATCCTTTATAAATATATAAATACTATTTTTTGTACATATTTTTAGTACATATTTATAACATACGGACAGATTGTACTGAAAACCGAATTTCATACTTTCTGTGACATCGAGGTCAAGGGCATTGACACTAAATATTTTTACCATGGATTTTATTTTGGACTTTTCATTTTTAACTTTTTTTCTTATTTATTTTGTTGTGGCTGGAAAGAAAATACCATAATAATATAAGCTTAATATGTGTATAAACCATAAAATATGGTTTACTAATACATACATATTATTTTTCATAATTTAGATCTTTCATGGACAAATTCAAAAGGTCTGCTTTGATTAATATTCAAAATGGAAAGTCTGTGAGAAAGTCATAAAATGTAATTACTACCAATAAAATGTTATGAGTTTAATGATAAAAACAAAAGGTTAACCTTGGGGAATATTGAACTAATAAGACAGGAAGCCACCTAACCTAACCTAACCTAACTCACCCGGCTCAAATACAAACAGTCTTTACTTGAACGTGTTGATTTCAGTTTTTTCTAAGGAAACCTCTTTGACAGATATCATTAATTGTCTTTAGCTCAATATTATGTTGATAATTAAAACACGAATATTTGCGTCCATATTTAAGAGAACCAAATCTATTTCATAGACAAGGAATTATTGACATATATGGGGGTATTATTTGATAAAAAGTAACAAAAGAATGTATAACAAATTTTGATGTTTTGGTTTGCAAATTAAAATTATTTCATTAGTCATAAATAACACTGAATGATTAATGTCAACTAAGTTTGTTTAGATATTTACTACTATTTCGTTTTATTATTATTTATTTTAGTATTTTTAGAATAAATTTATTGTAGATTGGTATTTTCAAAGTTCCATTTTGAAAAATTTATTTCCATAAAATAAAATTTATTTGCATTAGAAAGGAGAAGTGCCTTGTTATTTGGCTGACCAACGTACTTCCATGTTATAAACATCTTGTATATATTTATATAAAATGTAGTAAATGTATAACAAACGGATGTAGTGTTAAAAAGCAAAAAACTGCAAGGATAAAGCATTGACAAGTTTGCTATACAAGTAGTTTGAAAGTTGATCTAAAGTTTAAGGCTGATGAACCTTGAACTTTAAGTGCTTGTAAGTTAAGTGTCAAATCTGAGTAGAGTTCAATAATATCAATACTATACGATGATGGTATTTCAGTAACTAGTGATACTTCAAAGAACAGTATCTGGATATTAGCCTCTCTCATGTGAGAAATACTTCCAAGAACAGTATCTGGATATTAGCCCCTCTCATGTGAGAAATACTTCCAAGAACAGTATCTGGATATTAGCCCCTCTCATGTGAGAAATACTTCCAAGAACAGTATCTGGATATTAGCCCCTCTCATGTGAGAAATACTTCCAAGAACAGTATCTGGATATTAGCCCCTCTCATGTGAGAAATACTTCAAAGAACAGTATCTGGATATTAGCCCCTCTCATGTGAGAAATACTTCCAAGAACTGTATCTGGATATTAGCCCCTCTCATGTGAGAAATACTTCTAAGAACAGTATCTGGATATTAGCCTCTCTCATGTGAGAAGTACTTCCAAGAAGTATCTGGATATTAGCCCCTCTCATGTGAGAAATACTTCCAAGAACAGTATCTGGATATTAGCCCCTCTCCTGTGAGAAAATTAGTCCACAAATAAAACATATATGTTCATCTGATTACCGCAATGTAATAATAATACATAACAAAGTAAATTATTATTATTAGAATATAAGTGAAACTTATAAATATACATGATGACAAACATTACTAAAGATATAATTACAGCGGTATATGATAATAATCCATTTATAGATGGATTCCTGCCTGGTAATAAAACATAATTATAATATTATACAACATAAAAGTAAGCATTTTACGATGCAAGAATAGAAATCATTTGTATTTATATGTATATTGTATAGTATGAGCCCTGTAGTTTTTCTTCTGAAAATACTTTTTGTACTACGGTATATAAATAACTAAGAAACAAGAACATGATGGAAAAGCTGGGAAATTTACGATAATGAAGAAAGACAGAAACGTATTTTATCTCAAATGTATCATTGTGAGAACTTAGATTGTGCAGAAGCAATATCACGAACATGGCTAGGGGATTTTCAGTCTAACCATTATTATGCGTATTATCGTCAAAAAAGTGCCGGTTTGGGTAAAAGTATATTTTGTTAGGGTAGGTGGGAATTGTTACGTCAGGTTAGGTTTTGTTAGGTACCTAATAAAAGTCAACATGACCTACCTTAACAAAATTTAACCTTATCAAAACTTGCACTTTTTTCACTTAATAAAACAATCGCAAAACCATTGGCATATTCGTAATCAGAACAGAATTCCGCACAATTTAGGTTCCCACAACACCATATTTAAGAAAAACTATAGTTTCTGTTTTCGTAATTACGTTGGCTGTTCAGATGAAAACTGAGTAAATAGTTATACAAGATGTATCTACACAGGAGTTATACAGGATGTGCCACTCAAGGTGGCCACAATTGCGATTTCAAAAAGTACTAATATTCCAGCAAACTTTAAATGAACAACTTTACCTCATTTTTTATCTTCATTACAATTATGCAGTTCAAATTTTAAAATTCTGTAGCCATTTTCCAATATGGCGGTCAACTTTAAAACTTCTGATGGAAACCTCTATTTTTAATGATGGATGGATACTAGTAATTCTAAAACTATTTTTTTCTTGATATTACTTTGATATTCGTAACTGTTTAGCCACTAGGAGCACTGACAGTTTAAGAAATTCTTATATCAACAATTTAATAAAGAGGCATATTTTACCATTTAAAAATAATAAAGCTTACTGTAACTCAGAGTGCATTACTTTTATTTAATTCAATGATAAAAACTTGTTACAATATCACAAATACATTATTTTATTTTAAAAATACTAAAAACCCTTGTTAAAGCAACGACTGTGTATTGTGTAAGTCCAAATACAGTAATAAATAATAAACTAATAAAGTTTACAACAATATTACATGATTGTGTTGCTACATAATAATCAGCTGTTTCATTGTTGCAAATGTTCACTTTTGTTTTACCTCTTCTAACCTATTAACTACTCTGTTACCGGAATCACAACTGTTAACTGTCGTCTGTTGTACTTGCACTTAAACAATACACAGTTGTTGCCTTAACAAGGGTTTTCAGTATTTTTAAAATAAAATAATGTATTTGTTATGTTGCAACAGTTTTTCATCATTTAATTAAATAAAAATAATGTATTCTGAGTTAAAATTTATTATTTTTAATTCGTAAAACACGCCTGTTTAATAAATTGTTTATAAAAGAATTCTTTAAACTTTCAGTACTCCTAGCAGCTAAAACGTTAAATATATGAAAATAATATGAAGAATAAAGAAGTCTCAGACTAGTAAAACCTAAATCCGTTATTAAAAATAGGGGTTTATATAAGAAATTTAAAAAGTTGACCACCAAATTGGAAAATTGTGACCTAGTTAAAAAATGTAAACTTCGTAATTATAATAAACATAAAACATGAGGTAAAGTTCCCTGTTTAAAGTTTGCTGAAAAATTAGTACTTTTTGAAATCCCAATTGTGGCCACCTTTTGTTGATCACTCTGTATATCTACTATGAAAAAAGGTCCAGCCAAAAAGGACCCCTGTTCTATATAATTACCGAATCCTTAATTAATTATTCTGTTTGAAGTAGTAATGTAGCCCCCTTAGTATTAATAAACAAATATACGTTGAACACTATTTTTTGAAATAGGAAAATGCAAATATAAGATGTACTTGTAGACATAAGATGACAATGGGGAAGTGATTTGCTAGAATTCACCTGTCAAACAGAAGAATTCAGTACAATGTACTTTTGTCTGAGGAACCAATAACATTTCATCACATGAGAGTTGAGAGTTATTTTGGCAGTGCAGATATGTTCATAAGCATAAGAACCCGATTGATTTATCAAATATTCAATATTTTAATAAAAAACCACATTGAAAAATTTAGCCTAGTATAAAATTTCAAAACATAAGAGCTAGTTCATCTAAGTTCCTGTAACGAATAAAATGACTGTTTGTTGTGAGAAAATTGAACATGTGAATGAGGTTAATTAATTCGGTATAATTTTAGATAGTTGTTTTAAAGTAAATTGATAAATAAAAAACTTGGTGAACTATTCAGATTTTAAATAAAACGATCCTTAATGCAAAATATTTTATTTTTATTTTATTTTAAAAGTTTTAAAAGCATTATTATCAAATATAAATATAATTTTTAACTATCACTCAATTTCAATTCACGTTCTTCAACTATCAAAGATCACTGAGATACATGCTTATTCGTTTACACCGATCAAAGGGTTGAGAAAATCGATGTGTTTGGCGATAAGTAAAACTGCAAAGTCCCCCCTCCAACACACTTAATCATCCCTCAAGATGGCTCACACGCTCCAGTCAGCATTCTGTGTACCGTCTCTGAGAAACGTGAGTCGTACAATACACACGACATACCGTTAGCTGACAATTTGGCATTGAATATGTGTTCGGTGTCACAGAAATAGCTTCAAGACCAATCGTCTATTAATTGGATTGACGAAAAAATATATATAATTAGGTAAAAAAAATATAAGTGGCTGTAAAACTAATCATTTTACAAACCAATAAAAAATATATTGAAATTGTTTTTCTTCTTTATTTTTGTTATAATTTGTACTAGAATATAGAATATGACTGTTACATGATGATGCAATTATTTGTTTTCGTATACAACATGCAATGAAAACGAGAAAAACAGCTAATTTTACAACAATAATAATAAAAATAAAATATATGATAATAACACGTAAATGTCATTACCACTTGGGCTAATTCCTGTGTGTGAAGAACGAGCTCTAACATCAGTTGGATGAAAGGTTATGGTTACAATATTATAGAAATTTATGTCAAAATTTGTATAAAATCTAAATTAATTCATCCATGGAATAATAATGAGAGTGAATCATATATATATATATGTTTTATAGTAAACGAAAATTGGTTAATATTGAAATAAATAATGTAAAAAATGGTAAATATCGACAGTAAATATTATATTTTAAGAACCACAATCATAAAAAGAGTACAGTAAAATTAAATAATTACATTTTCACCTTATGAAAGGTACTGATTTTGTATGTTTATGAAAATATTTATTTTAATATTGTATTATATTCGTGTTTCAAAAGTGCAAAACCATTCGTGTTTTTGGGGCATGCAATGAAGACGTGTGTTATAGCATGTTTGAGAATGAATTTAATCTATTTATTTTTTAAAATTCCGGAATTTAAATTAATATGCCTTAAACAAGAAGATGTGAAGATGTGATGTGATGGTAAGTTTTTGGTGATTTATGATTCAATGGGAATGTAGAGCTTGTTAGTTAGCTGAGAACTTGTACCGAACACCACAACTTAGAGAAAGTCGCTGCGTTAGCAATCAAGTGGAACACGCACTGCTAGATGTTAAGGGTGGCTTCTATCGTGATCTTTAGGATCTTTTATTGAATACGCAAAACTATTGTATTTGGTATTCGTTAATCTAACCAGAATAACACAATGGTAAGTGAACTTATCTAGTTAATACGCTATTAAACTATTAATAAATAATGTAAAAAAATGCTAAATATCGACAGTAAATTTTATATTTTAAGAACCACAATCATAAAAAGCGTACACGTAAAATTAAATAATTACATTTTCACCTTATGAAAGGTACTGATTTTTTATGTTTATGAATACATTAATTTTAATATTGTATGATATTCGTGTTTCAAAAGTGTAAAACTATTCGTGTTTTTGGAGCATACAATGAAGACGTGTGTTAATAGCATGTTTGAGAATGAATAAATTCTAGACAAAATGAAATTCTTAATAACCATCGAAAATGAATTTAAATATAAATATAAAGAAAATGTACAGTATTTAAAAACAGTACGCCATCAGATACTTTAAACACTTTTAAGTTAGGTTTATAGCAACAGACACAAGAAATTAATTACGTGCAATATTTAATAAAAAATCTGCAAAGTACATACCTCACTTACGAATCTAATGTAAATTAAAATGTTCATACATTGAATTATAGATTTAAAATTAGTTTTTATGTTACTATCATATCATACAAGCCGACAACCCTACGGGTTGCAACACTACGGGTTGGTTCTATATGTTTGCTTACCTTCCTTCATTGGTTCTCTCTAAATCATCTCATCAATGTAAAAGACCAGTCTGCGGCCGTTCACTTAGATAGACTAGAAAACCCTATAAGTCTACTTTAGGGAGGGGGGTGGAAATCAGTGCAATCATCTCAGAGTAATTAGAAAATACCTTAAAAATTTCACATTGAAAGCCATATTAGTTTTTTTATCAGCTGTTTGAAATAAATAATTAAATTGAATTAATGCCAATGTATTGGAAGAATGGAAAAGTTGATAGGCCGATTATACCCCTTAGGAATAGAATTTTGTGAAATCACTTCTAAATGGGTCTCTACGATAGAAAATATATCTTTTCCATAAATAACACCAAAATATGATCAGTGGTTAAGGATATTAAGGTTAAGTACATAGTTTTTGGATTGTGTATGTTAGAATTTCAAACAGGATACTATCAATGAAAAAATGCATAAAAAAATAATGTCTTTCTGATTTTTTTCTTTCTATTACAAAACATTTTACTCAGTAGTTCACATGGATGCAGGCTAGTATGTAAAATGTATTTAAGGAGTAAAGATCGAGTAATCTCCGACCGTTAGCTCAGTTTGGAATTCGAACCTTGGAACTTGCCCTTAGCAGTCTGAACCAGTAGCCACTAGGTTACAACGCCGGGTGATGTTTTTCACTTAATTACAATGAAATATGTTGGTTGTAATTAAATTAAAAAGCACCGAATCAGTTCAATAAGTCAACGAGTTGTCCAAACGTAAATAACATTATATCACAAAGAAAAAACAGTAACACTTATCCATACAAATAGATTGTTTATATTATGACGAATGTGACTAGATTCTAATCCCTATATTCATTTAGTCAACTACTGATACAGTTTGAATATACTTTATCACGTTGGAAACTATTCAAAGAGCCTAGAAAAATGCCTGCCATACAGGGAAATTCATAATGCGCAACAGATACGAGAATCATTTTTTAGAGGCAAAATAATTTAACAGTGCATATTTGAGAGCACTGGCGGCAGGAGTTCAGGAACACAAAAAGTTAGTGAACGGGCCCGACTATTGACGAATACTTGAAACGACCCGACTATTGACGGATACTTGAAACGACCCGACTGTTGACGGATACTTGAAACGACCCGACTGTTGACGAATACTTGTAACGACCCGACTATTGACGAATACTTGTAACGACCCGACTATTGACGAATACTTGTAACGACCCGACTATTGACGAATACTTGTAACGACCCGAATATTGACGAATACTTGTAACGACCCGAATATTGACGGATACTTGAAACGACCCGACTATTGACGAATACTTGTAACGACCCGACTATTGACGGATACTTGAAACGACCCGACTATTGACGAATACTTGTAACGACCCGACTATTGACGAATACTTGTAACGACCCGACTATTGACGAATACTTGTAACGACCCGACTGTTGACGAATACTTGTAACGACCCGACTATTGACGAATACTTGTAACGACCCGACTATTGACGGATAATTTTAACGACCCGAATATTGACGGATACTTGTAACGACCCGACTATTGACGGATACGTGTTGCTCAACGGACCCGACTATTGACGGATACTTGTTTCTCAACGACCCGACTATTGACGGATACTTGTTTCTCAACGATCCGACTATTGACGGATACTTGTAACGACCCGACTATTGGTGGATACTTGATGCTCAACGAGACCGACTATTGACGGATACTTGTTGTTCAATGTGCCCGACTATTGACGGATACTTGTTGCTCAACGATCCCGACTATTAGCGGATACTTGATGCTCAACGAACCCAACTATTGGTGGCTACTTGTTGCTCAATGTGCCTGACTATTGGTGGATACTTGTTGCTCAACGAGCCCGACTATTGATGGATACTTGTTGCTCAACGAGCCCGACTATTAGCGGATACTTGATGCTCAACGAACCCAACTATTGGTGGCTACTTGTTGCTCAATGTGCCCGACTATTGACGGATACTTTTTGCTCAACGAGTCCGACTATTAGCGGATACTTGATGCTCAACGAGCCCAACTATTGGTGGATACTTGTTGCTCAATGTGCCCGACTATTGACGGATACTTGTTGCTCAACGAGCCCGACTATTAGCGGATACTTGATGCTCAACGAGCCCAACTATTGGCGGATACTTGTTTCTCAACGATCCGACTATTGACGGATACTTGTTTCTCAACGATCCGACTATTGACGGATACTTGTAACGACCCGACTATTGGTGGAAACTTGTTGCTCAATGTGCCTGACTATTGGTGGATACTTGTTGCTCAATGTGCCTGACTATTGACGGATACTTGTTGCTCAATGTGCCCGACTATTAGTTAATACTTGTTGCTCAACGAGCCCAACTATTGGTGGATACTTGTTGCTCAATGTGCCTGACTATTGACGGATACTTGTTGCTCAATGTGCCCGACTATTGGCGGATACTTGTTGCTCAACGAGCCCGACTATTGGCGGATACTTGTGGCTCAACGAGCCCAACTATTAGCGGATACTTGTTGCTCAATGTGCCCAACTATTGGCGGATACTTGTTTCTCAACGATCCGACTATTGACGGATACTTGTTTCTCAACGATCCGACTATTGACGGATACTTGTAACGACCCGACTATTGGTGGAAACTTGTTGCTCAATGTGCCTGACTATTGGTGGATACTTGTTGCTCAATGTGCCTGACTATTGACGGATACTTGTTGCTCAATGTGCCCGACTATTAGTTAATACTTGTTGCTCAACGAGCCCAACTATTGGTGGATACTTGTTGCTCAATGTGCCTGACTATTGACGGATACTTGTTGCTCAATGTGCCCGACTATTGGCGGATACTTGTTGCTCAACGAGCCCGACTATTGGCGGATACTTGTGGCTCAACGAGCCCAACTATTAGCGGATACTTGTTGCTCAATGTGCCCAACTATTAACGGATATTCCTAACGACCTGACTATTGATGGATACTTGTTGCTCAATGGACCCGACTATTGACGGATACTTGTAACGACCCTACTAGTGATGGATACTTATTGCTTAACGAGCCCGATTATTGACGGATACTTGTTGCTCAACGGGCCTGACTATTGACGGATACTTGTTGGTCAACGAGCCCGACTATTGGTGGATACTTGTTGTTCAACGGGTCTGACTATTGACGGATACTTGTTGCTCAATGTGCCCGACTATTGACGGATACTTGTTGCTCAATGTGCTCGACTATTGGCGGATACTTGTTGCTCAACGAGCCAGACTATTGACGGATACTTGTTGCTCAATGTGCCCGACTATTAACGGATAGTCCTAACGATCTGACTATTGACGGATACTTGTTGCTCAACGAGCCCGAATATTGACGGATACTTGTTGCTCAACGAGCCCGACTATTGACGGATACTAGTTGCTCAACGAGCTCGACTATTGACGGATACTTGTTGTTCAATGTGCCCGACTATTAATGGATACTCCTAACGATCTGACTATTGACGGATACTTGTTGCTCAACAAGCCCGAATATTGACGGACACTTATTGCTCAACGAGCCCGACTATTGACGGATACTTGTTGCTCAATGTGCCCGACTATTAACGGATACTTGTTGCTCAACGAGCTCGACTATTGACGAATACTTGTTGCTCAACGAGCCCGACTATTGACGGATACTTGTTGCTCAACGAGCTCGACTATTGACGGATACATGTTGCTCAATGTGCCCGACTATTAACGGATACTCCTAACGACCTGACTATTGACGGATACTTGTTGCTCTATTACATGAGCGAGTGTGGTTTTGAATGGAGTTAATTACAGTTGGAAACTAGTATTTAAACTAAAACCGTGCGTACAGACTTCGAATCTAGCCTAACCACTCATTCCTTTCATTTTAAAACTGTCATTTTAACCTGGAAAGACATTTTATGTTGAGGTTGTGATGATTTAAAATGTTTGTGATGAATTGGTTAGTAATAATACTAAGGATAGTATTAAAATTAAAGAGAATATTGAAGTTATAAAGATAAAATGAAGAGGCTGAAACAACTTGAGAGTCAAATAATTAACTCTCAGTGGATTTAAGTTCTCGGTATTTGTTTGAGGTAAAGATTATTGATCTAGTTACAAATATTGAATGGATAAGTAACCTACCTTTTTTGGGACTGGAGGGAAGTCCGAATATCAGCTATAATATTCGGACTTCCCATTGTATACCATTGTAACTATACCATTGTACGTGTGTATCTCAATACCATTGTACGTGTATGGGCGGGCGGGTGGGTCAATACCATTGTACGTGTATGGGTGGGCGGGTGGGTACCACTGTATGTGTGTAGTTTGTAAAAAAAGAACGGATGTAAGCAAATAAATAGTTTAAAAAACTTAGTTTTTTCACAAATAGTATTTTAGAAATGAAAGGGCAACATTTAATAAGGTTGATATCCACAATATCGCTATACTTTTATTCAAATCTAAGCGTTTGTTTATCTAAACAAGTTTTTATTTTATCCTTCGATGTCACAATGTCCACTCGCTAAACTTGTAGGCCGTAATATTACGTTAACTGATACTATCATTTGTATACATCTATCTTTATAATCTAATAATATCTTGAGTTTGTTTCCAAATGGTAATACATTTAAGGTAGGTATTTGAATTTTCCATTTTATTTGTTGTATTCCTTTTTTATCATACTAAGACAATTAACCTTACTATATTTATTATAAGTGTAAATTGTAGACTGTAGCTAATAATTACATAGCTGTTCGGAATATTAAAAATTTGCAATTGAGTTATAATTTGTGAAGGCATTATTTACAAGGTATTTATTTTAAAGGTAGGAATATCACTTTTTGTTACTTCAAACATGTAATACATTTTCAGAAAAGGGTTATAAACAAGCTCCATTATTGGGGAATATAATTTTGTACAAAAAAATCTGGGGTTTTGCTAGGATATAAAAAATTTCTTTATAATAAAATATATTTAAGCAATTTACTAAACGTTTTTATTTAATATGTTGGATTTACACTTGGCTAGATTGTATAATTGATAATTAAGTAAAATATTATATTTACCCATAAAAGACGCTTTTATATGTCTAACCTAACATAATTGAATACGATACACCTTAATTAGACACCTCCTGTAACTTAAGGTAAAGAGTGAAGTAAAATTATATTTAATATAAGTTATTATATATTATAATATTTACGATATTTACGATTTTACAAAAAAGTAAACAATTATTTCTCGATTTAAAAAGTTCTGATTTCTAATAATTAATGACCGACCAATGAATCTCACGTACCAGTTAAGTTAGACTTAGGTTAAGAACATTCAAGTCCTACCATCTCTAAGATGCAAGAGAGAGACAAACTTTACCTGGAGACGACAGAACATTTGTAATACGAGTATGATCTCATCACTTAGTGGCTCAGTTAGTTGGGCCTAAGTTAACAACATTCAAGTTCTACTATGTCTAAGATTCGGGAGAGACAAACTTTATCTGGAGACGACAGGGCCTTTGAAATACGAGTTTCATCTCATCACTTAGTGGTTCAGGTAGTTGGACCTAAGTTAACAATATTCAAGATCTACTATGCCTAGGATTCGGAAGAGACAAACTTTACCTGGGGACGACAGGGCTTTTGAAATACGAGTTTCATCTCATCACTTAGTGGCTCAGTTAGTTGGACCTAAGTTAACAACATTCAAGATCTACTATGCCTAAGATTCGGGAGAGACAAACTTTACCTGGAGACGACAGGGCCTTTGTAAACGAGTGTATCCTTTTACTATATTACATAACACCGGGGTTTAGAAAACGACTCTATTCAGTTGGATATCAATCTCTTTTGTATTTGCGCTATTTAGCCATACGGGATCACCAGTGAATAAACCAGTGAAAAAGCAGTAGTACGCAGGACGTGTGCGTTGGCTCCGGCAATATGATATAGTATATTTGCCCTGGTTTTAATTTTAGCTGCTGTTTTTTGAAGATGGCTTTTAAACGTCAGCGAACGATCTAACGTTACTCCCAGTTACTGTAGAAGATCATTGTAGTAGATTTTAAAACCATTTAGAAAGACGTCAAATTTTCGATTAGTGAGTCGATTACTTAGGTGAAAGAAGGCTACTTTAGTTTTTGATCGGTTAGGATTCAGCTTTCAAGTTCTAAAATAATCTTCGAGGGCTGCAAGGTTACTTATGATTGTTTATTCATTAGTTGTGAAGTGATTGTGTTATATCATCTGCATATATACATTTTCTAGACTTTGGGATTGGGATTTATTTTGACTGCATTAGTTTGACCACAGTATAATGTGGTTTCACAGTAAACTTTATATTATTAGCTGCCAAATAATGTTTATTTGGGTCCAAAACTATTTCCACTAAAATCATTTCACAGTGACATGATGGTATTGTCGACGCCATACATTCCCGATCTACAGCTGCCGCTAGGTAAACAAATTATAATTATTTGTTATTTTGCACCTGTCAGTAATTCCCTCGGAGTTGTAATAAATAAGAAAAGTACATTTTACCTCAACGAGTTCGTACTGTACCATAGTAATAACAGTAATCATACAAAATAAATTGTTTGTTTCTTCATTGATTATCAGTTAAACACTTAATAAATTATATTGTTTTGCAGGATTTTTACAAATTCAATTTAAAACTCAACTCATTCAACATTTCAAATCAGATGTTTATCTCCTTAGATCAAAGTTTATACTGTGCAAGTGAACGTCACAGAACACAAATAAGTTACAATATTTGCACATAATGTACAGATATACTACAATACAAGTACAAAATGCACAAATATGAAAATAAAAGCACAAAATGCACAAATATATTAAAGTAAAAGTTGATTGCACAAATATAGCACAAAACAAGCACAAAATGCACTAATATTTTAAAATTTTGATATATTTGTGCATTTTGTACTTATATTGTAATATATTTGTGTTGTGTGACATTCCCTTGTACAGTATATGTATCAACACAATATTAAGCTAATTAAAAAACTATCAACGATTATATAATGGAGATTACCTTTCATTTTGGTTCAGTCCATCCATTATTCTTTACTGTCACCACGTAATTCCCTTTAACATATGAACACAACGCACTTTAAATAATGTAAACTTAAATCTAGTTTAAAATAAAACCATACTAAATTATAAAATAATTAAATAACTAATATAATATGATAAACTTACACATTTGTGCGGCCAGTCATCATGAACATGATTAAAAATAGTAACATTAACATATAAATAAAACTCAAATGGTAATAAATATATAAACTATAAAAAATCAACAATAAATAATTTAATATTCAAACTCAGCCATAACATGTGGATCATCCAATAAATTCCATGTACCTGACATGTGTGATCCATACACTCACCCACTCACCAGCTCATCACTAGAGGGAGATCAAGGTCGCTGCGGGTGATGGAGACATGGCTGACGTATATGTCTCAGGACCACCTGGCATATCTCTGAGGTGTTCCAAGGTTCCTGAGGACTGCTCCATTTCTCTCTTAACTATAGGATATCTACTAAAACTAGTTTGGATTAAGATATCTACTACTAGAGAGAATTTGAGTTTACTTCACACCTTCTAGCTCTTATATATTTGAGACCAGTATAAGTGATTTTAAATTATAAAATAGTGTATATTTGAAAATGTTACATGCCTTTTATAGTACTATCGTAAAAGTACCATTTTACATCGCACATGGTTTGCATACAAAATAAGAATTATATGTTAGTATTTTGTGCCAGGAAGTGATTCGTGGTTTTACATAATTGCACGTCAATACATTTATTGACTCATACCAAAATGAGGAATCCTTTAATTTTCAGAGAGCTGACTTTTTAAATCTGTACCGTTCATTATCAAACACTTCGTGGGCCGCTGTCTTGTCGTCAGATAATGTTGACGAGGCATTAAATGCATTTTATGACAATATGTATAGTATATTTAACGAAAATGTTCCCAAGAGAAGACTAATTAAACCTAAATATCCTATCTGGTATTCTCATGAAATTATACATAAAATTAAGGAGAAAGAAAAATTACGAAAGAGATATAATAATACTAAAAACCAGGGGTTATTTATTAGATTTAAAGAGTGTAGGGCGAATGTTAAGAGGTTAATTAGAAGGGCTTATAATAACTACGTTATAAATACCGAAGACTTGCTAAAAAGAGAACCTAAGAAGTTTTGGAATTTCGTTAAGTCTAGGAAATGTAATAAATCAAGCACAGTTTCAGAATTTACTTTTAATGGACAAACATTCAGTGATGGGCGATGGATTGCTTCGGCTTTTTCTGACTATTTTGGGTCGGTATATGAGAGGACAGGTCGGCTCGATGCCGCTGCTGCCTTGCGCTCCCCGGTTATGCTAGGCATACAGTGTCTTAGCATACCCACCATCACCAACCGTCATGTTGAGATGGCGATACGAAAGCTTCCGTCAAAACAGTCTTTTGGTCCTGATCATATACCAAATTATATTGTTAAAGGTTGCTCTGAATTACTTCTTGTACCATTTTGCCATATTTTTAATCTTTGTTTGCAAAAATCTACCTTTCCAAAATTATGGAAGGAAACTAAAATAACGCCTATCTTTAAGAAAGGAAATGAATCAGACATTAGAAACTATCGACCTGTCTCCATTTTAAGTACACCTGCGAAGGTTTTTGAAATCATTCTGTAAGACACCATATTCCCTCACATTAAACCTTATATTTCTGAGAGCCAACATGGGTTCATGCCTTCTCGCTCCATTTCAACTAATCTAGTTAATTTCGTTGATTTCACTTCGTGCCCTTGATTCAAGAGATCAAGTTGATGTAATTTACACTGATTTCACAAAGGCATTTGATAGTGTAAACCATCAAGTACTGTTATCAAGACTTAACTATTATGGATTTTCTGACAACTTTATTCATTTTTTCTGTTCATACTTGGAGGACCGGCGGCAGTATGTGTCTTATCGGGGTTATAAGTCTGATTTATTTTCAGCTGGATCTGGAGTTCCTCAGGGCAGTAATTTGGGCCCTTTTTTTCATTTTATTTATAAATGATTTAGTCCAACATATTACATCAAATGCTTTAATGTATGCTGATGACCTAAAAGTTTTTAAAATTATTAGACATGCATTTGACCACAATGACATTCAGCATGATTTAGATACTATTACACAATGGTGTCAAGATAATCTTTTAACTTTAAATATTGATAAATGTTGTGTTATGTCAATACATAGAAAGAAAACACCATATTTATTTCCTAACAAAATAAATGATTGTCTCTTACGTAGAGTGAACCAGTTTAATGATCTGGGGGTCCTTATAACAGATGACTTGAGTTTCTCAAACCATATGTTAAATGTGGTGAAGAAAGCTTACTGTTCATTGGGTTTTATTTCAAGGATTGGAAAAGAATTTAGAGACATTGAAACACTTACAATTTTATTCAGATCTTTAGTTCGCTCCAGAGTTTGCATCTATAGTTTGGTCCCCATAAACTCAACTATATTGTGAAATGATTGAGAGAATTCAGAAGAAATTTTTGCGATTGTTGTATTTTAAGTATTTTGGTCAGTTAAATTATCCAATTTGGCATATTAGATATGAAGAAATGTTAAATTTATTTGATTTCGAAAGGTTGGCTAAGAGACGAAAATTAGCGCAACTTTTTTACCTGCATGGTGTTATGAGAGGTATTGTGGATGACCCAGCGACCTTAAGTAAGATAAACTGGTGTATGCCGGCTTATGGTAGGCGCGCTGGCTATATGTTATACCCTGGTGGGGCTCGTACTGCCGCTCATGCTAACTCCTTTCTAAATTTTACAATCATATTGTTTAATTCCATAGCTGGTGGTGTAGATGTAGACATGTCACGGGCAGTATTCAGAGCAACATGTAAAGACTTGATACGTTGAAGGGTTGCTGGAACAACTAGGTTTCTCAACCTAAATTAATTTAGTTATTCAAATTCATTTCTTGGATTGTTTTATTTTTTTTTATAGGACCTACTTATTTTTTATTCTTATTAATGTATTCAAATAAGCATTGTTTGGAAGAGTAAAGAGTTTTTAATCCTTAAATTTTAAAAATTAAGTATTGTTATTTTTGTACAGACATGGAGGTCTTAATTATTAATATTTTTTTTTCATGCGACCCCATAATTGGGCCCTTGGTCTGTTGGGGTCGCAGTTGTTTTTCACAGGTTTCAGTATTTATGTTGTTTTTTGTTTGTTTTGGTTTTTGAATATATCTGTTTCATTACAAATTAATCTTATGTTTAATAATTTAGCTTATGTCTGGTTGTATTTAAACTGTATTTATATTATTGTATTGTAACCAAGAATGTATTATATAACTTGGAGTACTTTATTTAGGCGCATAAGTTATAATTGTGTTTCTTTAGTTATTTAAGTTTATTTTTTTTATTTTTCATCAAATGTGCCTTTTTATTGTGATCAATAATTTTGCCTGTGAATCTAATCTGTACCTGTGAAAACAATAAATACATTTATTATTATTATTATTATTTTTGAAGCATTCCAAATTACGTGTTATTGCGTTTATTTAATTAATATACAAATTGAAACTTTTAAAATAGAAGTTAAGGATTTGCAGAAATGGCTACTTATCGACTTTTGGGGACATACAGTAAAACAAGAACCAAAGATTAATCTAGTTATACTGTGAAAAAGAGATATGGACAAATATAATGACGGAAGTCAACAAATTAAAAATAGTGAAAATATTTGAAATCAGAATTTCATAAAAGGTTCTGGATATTTATATATTTTATTACATATTTATTTGGGAAAATCAATGAACTATTTTAAGCTCTATATTGATAATATTTTTAATAATCAATTAATACCATGTTGGGATTAAAATTTTTAGTATAAAAATATACTTATCCTCCTAAAATTCTTTGAACGTAGAAACAATGAGATAACATTAACAATTTAGTGTACAGGTATGTGACAACCATCCCTATAATGTTAGGTTAATATTAAGCCGAAAGTTTTCTACATCACATCGTGAAAACGTGATATAAAAAGAGAGGGGGGGGGGTTATAACATTAGCACTAGAGTAAGTCGAGAGGTATCTACAGTCATGGTATGTGGAGTCAGTGACCTTTACATATAGCTATGACGTCAGATTACATACACCCAGCCATTTATATGACATCTTGTCTACGTATGATAGTCCGTATATTATCGTGTTTAAGTAGGTCGGAAGCAGGGTTTCCACATTCTTTTGTACAAGCACCTTCAAAAACGCGACTGTTCCTCATTCATTGTGACTTGGAGTTCTAGATTAAATGACTAAATTAGTCAAAATACGTATAATTTTGAGAAAATATTTAAATGAAATAATTAGCTTTATTTTTTTGTAAAATATTTGTATCAAGTGGTCACCAATTCCAACATTACTTGAACTTTCCATATTTGTCTTGGCTATTTTATTTGGTCATAAATCGTAGATTGATAATGAGTTTTTTGTAATAAAAATACAGTTATGAATTTAAAGGGTTTAGATATTAAGAAATATTAAACTTACACCAAGTGGAACATTCATGCGTAATCGAGTAATTTAAGGCTGTCGAAAACAGAAACCATGCCTTAAGTACGATGTCGCTAATGTATTATGCAGGAGGTAGTGTTTAGTCTCACCAGGTACGCAGTAGGTGAGATATATTTATCCTGGATGGTACACGTGGTTTAACACAGTTGATCACCATAATATACATACTGTATAGTATTTATGTTGTATAGCATTGCGTAACATTTCTCTTATTTACCACTACAAAGGTACGATAACATGGAACATATCAACGACTCAGTAAAATGACGATGGAGGAAATCATTAAGTGAAAGATAAAATAAAAAAAATATTGCTTCACAGTAATATTCATAGCTCAATACTAAACGGAAATTGAATTCTCAGATTATCCTTTATTCTCAGGTACATGACGCTGAAAATATGAATTTCAAGAAAATATGAATAAGTGTAGGATGGTTGTAGGTTATTTGTGTAGTCTGTTTACTAACTGATTTTGACTTAATATCAAAAATAGCTATTTATCCCAAAAGACAATACAACTACGGGACATAGATTCAGATGGAATTTGAACTACGTAGTATTGGCCTGATTTAAATCTAATTCACAAGCCTGATACTAAATTATTATTTTCCCTACACAATATCCAAACCTTGACTACCATGCAACAAGGACATCCAAAACTGCTCTAGTCGTGTGTCCACGCCGATAGCCAAGTCGGTGTTAAGAAAACCAAACATACCACATATCGCCTACAATCTCCACAACACTTTGTCCCCAAGTATCCAGGTTGCAACAATGCTCCACTAGTTCCTGTAATCTCCACAACACTTTGTCTCCAAGTAGCCAGGTTGCAACAATGCTCCACTCCTGTAATCTCCACAACACTTTGTCCCCAAGTAGCCAGATTGCAACAATGCTCCACTGGTTCCTGTAATCTCCACAACACTTTGTCCCCAAGTAGCTAGTTTGCAACAAAGCTCCACTGGTTCCTGTAATCTCCACAACATTTTGTCCCCAAGTAGCCAGGTTGCAACAATGCTCCACTCCTGTAATCTCCACAACACTTTGTCCCCAAGTATCCAGGTTGCAACAATGCTCCACTAGTTCCTGTAATCTCCACAACACTTTGTCCCCAAGTAGCCAGGTTGCAACAATGCTCCACTGGTTCCTGTAATCTCCACAACACTTTGTCCCCAAGTAGCCAGGTTTCAACAATGATCCACTAATTCCTGTAATCTCCACAACACTTTGTCCCCAAGTAGCCAGGTGGCAACAATGCTCCACTAGTTCCTATAATCTCCACAACACTTTGTCCCCAAGTAGCCAGGTTGCAACAATGCTCCACTGGTTCCTGTAATCTCCACAACACTTTGTCCCCAAGTAGCCAGGTTTCAACAATGCTCCACTAGTTCCTGCAATCTCCACAACACTTAAGTAGCCAGGTTGCAACAATGCTCCACTGGTTCCTGTAATCTCCACAACACTTTGTCCCCAAGTAGCCAGGTTGCAACAATGCTCCACTAATTCCTGTAATCTCCACAACACTTTGTCCCCAAGTAGCCAGGTTGCAACAACGCTCCACTAGATCCTGTAATCTCCACAACACTTAGCTGGGTCAAAACAGTCAGCCACTAGTGCCGACATCGTACAGTAAACAATTGTAATTATGTTTCAAGTTTTTTAAGTATATGACCAATGACATAATGGCATGCAAATCGTTTGCTGTCAATGATTATATAGCCTTTTTTATCATTAGACAACAAATTGATTAGTGAATATAAACATTATTAACTTCAAACCAATCGTTAAAATGAAAGCTCAAAAAGTTTGTTTTTCATCACAGACTGTTAGCATATTAGTAACAAAAATAAGTTATTTCTGGGAGGTAAAGTTTCGTAGGCAACATGACGTACCTTAGAACACTAACTAAGATATCCTGACGTGTTTGAAGGGTAACCTTTTAAGTTTGCTACTGGTTACCATCAACATTACCATGCCTTGGGCAGCAATTATGTGGTCTGTTTGTTTAAGCAGATTTTGGACATGGTTTAGCCATTACATATAACACACGTGGCCAGTCTCTGACATATTAAATAATGCGTTATATATTAGTAAACTCTTAACTTATATCAAAATCTTACATGTGCCAATTTTTTTCTACTGTCATTAGTAACCATGGAAATAACGCCTTATACACTCGCCTTTATTCCCTATAATACATTTCAAAATAAAGAAATTTCAGGTTCACAGTACTCCTAAAACTAATTTTTGTTAAAACTCCTATTACTGTCGGCGCAAAAATTATGTGCACCCGAGTTTGAAAATTGTTTCGTAAAGAACGAAAAATCCAGTCATAATTGTTTTTCGCGTTTAACTGCAGGTTATGACGTGTGAATTAATAAATTTTATTACAAGTTTTATTAATTTTTATCCCAGTTGGAAAAAAAAATTTTAAATAGTTTTCACTGCACATCAAATTTACACTGTTACTATTAAAAAACCCGTTGATGTATCGCATATTTATATTTTTTTACCTGGTTGATATGAAATGAATATTTGATTTAAGTTTTATAAATTTTATAATTAATTGTTACTTTTCGAGGAAAAGTTATTATCGATTCCTTGAAACGTTGTTTTCTTGGCTTCTAGAGGTCGTAAAACTGTGTATTTAATCTTTTTGCAATTCTTATGACACGTATAATTATGATACATTACTTTCATATGAGTAAGTTAATGCAGTGGTTTCATATTAATTTAAATCAATTTATGTTTATCAATTTAAAATCACTGCATTTACTTACACATATGACAGTGATGTATCGTAACTATACATGTCATATGGATTACAAGACCAAATACAGAATTTTATGACCTCTCCAAGCCCAGAAAACAATGTTTCAATTTAATTTAATAAGAACTTATTTCTCGAAAAGTTAACATTCTAAATTTTATAAAACGAAAAAATTTCTATCTACCTGGTAATAAAATATAAATGCGATACATATACGCGTATTTGAGTAATAACGATCTAAATATGATGTACAATAAAAACTAGTTAAAATTCCGGTACTTTTTTTGTTCCAACTAGGATACAAATTATAAAAACTTGTAATACAATTTAAACATATGTATGTCATAACGTATAGTTAAACAAGAAAAACAATGGTGTGCTTAGATTTGTCGTAAACCTCTTAATTCATTAGGAAACAACCTTAAAACTCGAATGCATAATATATCATTTCTGCGCCGACAGAAGGCAAATATTCAAAAAGCATTTGAACAGTTTTAATGATTTTCAGTGTACCTAATAAATAATTGTATAGTGTAATAAAACAATTTCATAAATAAATGTTATCTCTACTGTTATATGGTATTAGTAGTTTATATTTAACACAATGGAAAATATATATTTAAGCTAGGTTTACACTAGCATGTAGAAGTGGTGTCACTAGCCGCGCCAGTTGGTAGTGTCGCGCCACTTTGGGTTTACACACATTTGAGTGGAAACCTAGCTCGCCACTGTATTGGCGTCAGTTTAGTCGTAATCTGGTGTTGTTCTATGACGGGTAAATATGTCTGATTATATAGCAAATGTTCGGAGTGCGATAGCGACAGTGGTTTCCGTAGTGGCTGATGAGTTAGATGACGAAACAAACGAAATATTGTTGTGGTTAAAGCCTAGGAAACCTAGATCATGTTGGATCAGAAAGTGGATCTGTAGAAGGACAAACCTTGGTGCTTCAAAACTTCTGGAAGAACTTGCAAGCGAAGATGTAGACAGCTTCATAAACCACCTAAGAATGTCCGAAGTGAAGTTTGAAGAGCTGCTAAGGCACGTTGCTCCTCGTATACAGAAGTTAAATACAGGAATGAGGCTTGCTTTACCTGCAAAACTAAAGTTACAAATTACCTTGAGATATTTGGCTACGGGTGACACATTCTCTTCTTTGCAGTACTTGAACCATGTTCCAAAGTGCACAATTTCTAAGTTTGTACCTGAAGTGTGTGAAGCTATATTCGAGGCTCTAGGAGAATATTTAAAAGTAAGTATTTAATGATAGTTGCCTACAGTGTAAAGGGATAGATTTAAACTCAATATTATATTGCAACTGTATGTTATTTATTTTAAACGGCAAAACACATAGTTGAAAAGTAATATTGAAAAACGAGGTAAACTCAAAACGTCAAGATTCAAACTAAATACGGTATTGTCACTGTATGTTCTGTATGTTTAAACAAACATTATACTTGAATAGAATATTAGAAAACTAAATAAACTACAAATGTCACACGTAGTTTCCTTATTGCAACATTGCTAATGCTGCACTTATGATATCTTGCCCTCCATGTTCATTTCGATCTTCTTCTTCTTCTTCATAGCTTGGTGTTGCCACTGAAGAAGATGGAGTGATGGTGTAGATGGGTAGATTGGTAGATGCACGAGCAACGTTCATCCTCTCGTTCATGAGACACGATTGAATGCTTTGCATTGCAGCTAAAGCATTTATCTCAGGAAGCTTTTTTAGTTGACTTGTAACAAATTGGCAAAACAATTCGTAGTCGTCAAAATCTTGTTTACGTTCAGGCACAAGAACCTTATCGGAAATTTCCCTAAGTTGTTGAACTGCACCTTGGATTTTTTCTAAGCGCTCACCAGCTACTTTTCTTGATATTGGCCTGACGTAGGGAGTTTGCCTGGAAACACTCGATGGCTTCTCGTGCGCAATGTGACCAGTAGAAGTATTTGGAATGGATGAAGACGTATCTAGGTAATCTTCAATGATACTTCCTTCATCTTTATTTTCGTCGTTTTGCTGATCTTGAGCGCATGATTGCTCCTGAAAATTAAACGCAAGATGTAACTTTTTAAAATTGTAACCCTTAAATTTTGATATCAAACATCGTTATTTTTAAGGATAATTTAATTATTTTGAATTTTAAAAAGGAGCCAACATTTGTTTTTAAAGCCTAAGGTACGCTTAAGTCTAATAAAGTCTAAAA
The DNA here is from genome assembly GCA_035578905.1 of Stictocephala bisonia. NCBI lineage: Eukaryota > Metazoa > Arthropoda > Insecta > Hemiptera > Membracidae > Stictocephala > Stictocephala bisonia. The sequence continues at coordinate 1,137,474 of JAQJVL010000269.1, read as the reverse complement.
AGACAAATAATAATTAAGGCTGTAATCATTAATTGCACCATTATTTGCAGGTTCCTACATCGGGAGAGGAATGGCAAGAAATTATGCAAGGATTTTCTATTAGATGGAATTTTCCACGATGTTGCGGAAGCGTCGATGGAAAACATATCAGTATAAGATGCCCTAGCAATTCTGGCTCAGACTACTACAACTACAAAGGATCATTTAGTACAATACTTATGGCCGTCGTTGATGACGCGTATTGCTTCACTTACATAGACATTGGAAGTAACGGACGTGTGTCAGACGGTGGAGTGTTTGCAAAAAGTGGATTTAAAAATGCTATAGACAGCAAAACTTTAAACTTACCAGATAATGCTTTGTTTGTTGCTGATGACGCATTTTCTTTAAGGGAGTACATTATGAAGCCATATACTACTCGATGTGGTCCTTTGACTCTAAAACAAAAGGTTTTCAACTATCGTCTATCTAAGGCTCGACGTATAGTTGAAAATGCATTTGGAATCCTGGCAGCCAGGTTTCGTATATTTGAGAGGCCCATTCCGTTAACTCCCGACAAAATAGACTCAATAGTGAAAGCGTGTGTTACAATACATAATTAATTGGCTGCGAATAACAAGTCCTGGTGTTTATTTCTACAGGGGGTGTGTTGACGAGGAAAACATTGACACGGGTGAAATAGTGCCTGGCTCATGGCGTCAAGCTGTGCAAATGAAGGTTTGATGAGTGTGAAAGATACATCAAAAGCTAGAAACCCAACAAAGGCAGCAAAGCAGGTTAGGGATAACCTCGCAGATTGGTTTATGGGAGAAGGCAGTGTTCCTTGGCAACTGCAGTTCATACATGATAAGGATGTTTGAAAACAAGTGTAAAGAGAACAATCATTGGACAGTTATGGTCATTACAAGTTTTACAAGTTACACATGCTAAAACCATGTAAAACTTGAGCTACAATTTTAATACGTTTTGTTTCATTTTATAATTTTGTTTTCTTCAAAAACAGATACATTTACATTGGTAGCATAACTTTAAACTTAATTTTTCCCTTTTTATTTCAATTAAAAAACTGCGTGTTATTTCAATTGTTATTTGTTATTGTTATTTTAATTGTTATTTCAATTACACTCACATGGAAGTTCTAAGCTAATGACGTGCGTAAAAATAATGTGTCACGTGTAAAGACAACGTGTTAGATCAAAGGATCATTAAACAGGTTTTCAGTTTAAAAAAATATTAACGCCATAAAATATTGTCTTCATACAAAAATACACAAATTAAAATATTATGCCAATGTTTCACTTTTCCCTGGGTAGCCCGCCGTACTCCTAATTAAGTCAATGAAAAGTGCATGTTACCTGCACCAATAGTAAAATGTTGGCGTACATACCTCAGGAAGTCCTACTGACTGGCTCCCTCGAGATTGGACAACAGCTCCAACGATTCTATCCATAGTTGAGAACCATCTTAGCGTCGGAACGTATACATCATCTAGTCCGGCACCTGAGACTTTGCTTTTTTGGATTTTAGTTAGCTCGTTGCTGTATGTGTTTCTAAGAACGCGTATTTTATCTTTTGCCTTTTTGATTGTGAAATCATGTTTCCCCATACCACGGACAACCTCTTCCCAAGCGTGTTCCTTGACATTTCCGTCCTTGTAATCTTCTATTTTGTAATCCCACAAACAAGGGTGTAGCTCATACAATTCTAGAAATTTTTCAATTTCTGACAGTTTCCATTTCTCTTCCTTTTTTCCTTTCTCTTCCTTCTTTCCTATTCCTTCCTGCTTTCCTTTCCCTTTCTTCAATAACACTTTTGACCTACCTTCACCACTATTCTTTTCAACACTTGATCCTTCTATAGAGGTTCCTGCACTGTCATTTTCTACGCTATCCGCCATCTTTCAACGCACAAATAACTACAATACTAGAAATGATTACGCAATATTTCTTGAGCTACACAAAACCAAGCTGCTTCAACTGACACTCCACTGTGACTGGCCGCTGGCGACCACGTGGGGTTGTTTACACGGGCCACTGCAGGTGGCGCGCCATTCCAACTGGCACGTCACTGTCTAGTGACGCCACTAATATATGTCAAAACAAATATTTACGGCGTCAGCTCCAGTGGCGCACCATTTCACATCTCCACTAAAAGTGGCACGCCACTTGAAGTTTACACGCTCCATTTTTCACGCCACTTGAAAGCCAGTAAAAGTGACGCCACTTCTACATGCTAGTGTAAACTAGGCTTTAAAGTTGAAGTAAAATTACACCATTAATTAACTTCAGTTCCAAAAAATTTAATAATAGATTGAATATCTGCCAAGACATTAAGGATCTATATGGGTGTATGGTTATCCGAAATTATCTGTATACTCTATATTAGGATAAAAATACTTTCGGTCATAACAAATCAGTTTTATCTGTTATTTATCACTCGATCTTTTAAAAATATTTATCGTTGATTGTGTTGTAAAGTCATCCACAAATTATTTATCCTTAGGTGAAATAAACTTGGCAATTTCTATACAACCCTGATTCTAAAACGTATGTACTTAAGAAAACGCGTCTTTTGAGCATCTTGTTTTTAAAACTGATTTGTTAATATATTAAATAATTTTAATTAGAAAAATTAAAAAGTTGTTTATACAACTATTATACGTCCATCTTTATGGACAAATGGTCTTATAGATAGAGAATTTGTGTAAGGTTGTGACTGTTGCTATGATTTGATTAATTGTTTAGATAGATATTGTCCAAATTGGCCTATTCTCTCTATCATGTCTCAGTTTTCCCAAATTTACATTTTAATTGCTCATAAGAATCATGAGATTATCACTAAACCTTTTTCACAACACTACCATGAGTTCAGCTGTTTTCGTTAAGTGTTTATAACTAGCGAAACGTCATATTTCCCACAGCTGTCTATTGTTGACAGTCGAAAGTAACATTGTTTACGTTCGAAAATTTTCCACTATCAACAACTTAATAACCTTCAAAAGCTTTTAAAAACATTCTTTTTATCGTTTCGCCAACTTTAAATGTGCATTAAAAATAGTAGAGCTGATTATATAAAATGTTACTAAAATGTTCCTAATGAAATAAAAAGTTAACATTCCAACATTTGTTATTCAGTAGTGTTTTGAAAAATATCGTTCAAAACTCAAGTAAAAATGTTTTGCATATTCTCAACCTATTGAAGTGCTCGACAAGTCTCGCACTTCAAACATATGTTCTCGAACATCCAAAATCCCATTTTCCACTCTTGTTATAAAATATACTATTTTTGGTACTTCAATTCATCTCATTCCCTCTCTCTAGTAACAGCCCACAACATCTATCATTCGCCCTCCCTTACTTAAACTCGGTTTAGCATTGTTTCAAATTTTTCATCTCCTGATTTTTCCAGTTCTTGATAAAAACTCTTTTTTCAAACAATGTTGTGATAACACTGTTTATAAGAATTTCTTTTTGAAAAGTGTCAAGCGGTTTTTTTATTTACGGTGAAGAACCCAACGTTTCTAGCTTTATAATAGAGTCGGAATTGTAACCGATTTGTGTAATTTACAACTCACATTTTAAGTCGATACTTTTGTTTTATAAACTCTGTTGTTAATTTTTAACACTAATACACACTGTGACCTCTGAATACTATTTGAGAAATATCTCACCAAAACATCATGAAATAAAAGTTTGTAAGTATTTTTACTTTAGTCAGTAATAATAAACAAAAGATTTGTACTTGTATAGAAAAAGTCATTTTAATCTGAAAACCCTAATACTTCATAATATGAAATAGTTACAGAAATAGCTATAATTAAGTAAAAACAACATTAAATATGAAAAATATAGGTTAACATTTTATATAAAGAATAATTTAATATTAAATAATAGAAAAAGCCTAATGATTTATTCATTTACATTCGTGGAAAGATCAGCTGACAGACATTCGGAATTAACTGACAGCTCTGTCAGAATCAGCTGTTTTAACAAATTCCAACCCATCGAAACAGTATAAAATATTGTGACTGAATTTTCACGCGAACATAAAATGGCTCAGTTTAATCTGATTTGCTTAATGTACTTATTCATTTTACCAATATATTTACTTATAAACAAACATGTTAAATTAATTTTTAAAACTTCATTCACCAGTTAACCATTGTATTGAATGATAATTAGAGAAGTGTACATGGATCGTGTAGTACCTTTTTTAAGGTTTGGAGAATAATTTAAATTGGATTTCCTACTTTATTACATCTAGTTCGTACAATAATGGTTCATTTAAAACTTGAAGTTTAAACCTTAAAAGCTGCATGGATAGGGATTTTCGACTAGAAATAAAATTAACTAAAATATTAAAATAAAAATGAATTCATCGAATTGAATCGATCAAAAATATATAAAGCCTAATTAAATAAACATGACGTAATCAGAGACTTTTCTAGTCTCTGCATTAAAATTTGATTTTTGGAAGCTAGTTTTACTTTAGTGTACTCAAACACTTATTTCTGTTGTAGTAATTAATACAACTCGGCTATCTTTCATGTAAAGGACTACAAGTTAGTTGTCAACACTAAAGTTGCCGCCAACTTGAGATAAACTTTCACCACGTGACGACATGGCCTTTGTAATAAGACCCACTTCACTTTCTGCCCCATTACACAATCTACTCAGTTTCAGCTCTGTCATTATAACCTTTGTGATATTTTGATAATAACCAATTACTTTAGATCATTACACTGTTATATTTCACTTTAAATAATTGGTAAAACATTACACTAGTGAAGCCATAAGTACAAGAGAGTACATGATGATGGTACAGGTCGAGTACATCCTCATATAGGAGCATTTGAAGAAAATTGCACTTTTTACTGCTATATATATAGTACTTTAAAAAAATGTTTTTTAGATAACGTAATAAAATACCAATGAACTATTAAGAATTGTTATATCTATGTTTGGTAAATTACAATACATCACATTGCACAGCAATAGTCCTAAATCCAACTACTCATTCATTGTACAATTCGTTCTATTCAGACATGTACTAGTCGACACTCACTCTCTCATACTCTCAAAATGTATTTCCAGCATCTGATTTAATGAAATAAAATGCTGTTTAAACGTAATACAGGCTGGCACAAATGAGATGTCATAAAACAGTTAGTTTTTGTTGTATTTTTGTATTGGTATTTTGTAATTATGGTGTGATTAGTTCTTATATACATGGCTGATAAGTAAAAAAAAGCTAGAATGGCTGTATATATCGTCAGCATAAAATTATATATAAAGGATAGGGTGAGGGGAGGGGGAGGACTTCATCTTGTAAGTCTGCTTAACTTAGTACTGTATATATATTTAAAGTAAATGAAATAATGATGATCATAATTATTGTATAGAGAAAGGCTACAGTATATTCCTGTATTTTTGGGGATTAACTTTTAAGAATCAAATAAGTGGGGTGTAGCGTGGGTTATATAAACCTAGTCTTAAAAACATAAGCTATTCCAGGCAGAACTTCCAGTAAATGAGCCAAACGTGACCTTGATATTGGGATTATCAGGTGCCATATTTTTATGAACTTGTAGTAGAGCTAGAGCCACGTCTCAAGAACAGTGCTCTAGTCATTAGTAGCGGTCTAACCAGTCAATAGTCGGAAATGTAATATTAGTTTTGTAAAAAGATATATCTCAATACACATGACATAGCAGAAAATAAATCTACGTTATTACTGATTTAACCACATTTCGTATACTAGACTAACAACATATATCAGAGGTACTTTTTTAACTCCATAATATCGAAATATTTATCGATTAGTGATTTAAATTTATTTATTTGCACAAAAACGTTACATATTTTGCTGCATAGCAGCCATAACAGGTGCCTTGTTGAAAAAAAAAAAAAAAAAAAAAAACTAAAAACACTGGCGTTGAGCGTGCAACGTTATGTTCAGTTGGGTTCTGGTGTCAAACGGTTCAGCCAACTACTGAAGGGCCCTCCAATAGTCATTTGGTCCCTTGCAACGTGATTCTTTCTAAAAGATTTCTGCATAGTTTGATGTAATAAAAAATATGTCTGCTAACTCTTATTTCAATAGGGTCGATGGTGTTTATTAGTCGATGATGTCAATATTAGTATTTATTAGATACATTATTAAGTAGTATAATGCACAGGAATCGTGATATTCAATATTTTAATAAAATAAAGTTATTTAACAAGAGAACTGTGAAAGGTACACAAATGATTTTCAATGTAAACAATCATTTTTGTAATTTTCAAAAATGAAGTAAGAAGAAAGCAGTAATAATGAATACAGCTTTCGAAGATAATAAATTTTCCAACTAAACAGTTTGTACAGAATTAAAAAAGAGTTGAAAAACTAAGTTGAAAAATATACTGGATTTAATAACTTCTTAAGCAGATTTGAAAAGGTAAAAGCAGTGACTGGTATAGAGTCCTTTTAATTATATGCTTTTAGGCACCCGAAAAATAATTACCACGTAGCACATATGTTAAAATGCAAAGGAGCTTATGATTGGGGTTAAAAAATTAAAGTCAATTGTTTTTAGACAAAATGTGGAATTTCTAAAAAACAATTTGCACAAAAAAGAGTTTTAAACGAAAGCAAACTTAATGATAGAGTATAAAAGTTGTTTTATTACACAATGGTAACACTTATGCATCTATACCTGTTGGCCATTCTGTACATATTATTATTATAAGATTCTGCGCCAAACATTTGACTTCTTCACTGGCCCTAAACTACGAGCTGATAGGCAGTGGACCGCGGTTAGAACGTGTTGAGTAACTGTTTGATAAATACTTATAAATAACTACAGTACTAGAACGATATAACTACTGTAAGAGAGTTAATAGTGCTCATTACATTTCATTTTTAATAAACAATATTGTTCATTTTGTTCTAGTCTAAGATGATTTCAGTGTTGCGTTTTAGGGACCCCAGGTTCAATGTAGGGAATATAGACAGACGACAACAATTAACAAATAAGTTTATTGTATTCATTTAGAGGTGACATGTCTGCAGAGGCAACAGTACTGCGATCATAAAAAAGCTTGTTTAAAACAAGTTCAGTTATTAATAGGCATTACGTAATAAAACAAATTTAAATTCCACCTTAAACTGCTATAATTTATAATCAGAAGGCTCAGTGGTTTAAATGGTATTTAGTATCGATAATCTGCATAAAAATCTTCAGAATTTATTTTGATTGTATCTCTGTCATTTAGGCTGATTGACTAACTCGTCTGTATGGAGAAGTCAATTGACTTGCTATGTAATCACCTCGAAACCTCTAATTTAACTAACAATTGGTCACTTGATGATATGTTTAGCAAGCAACAGTACGTCATCCAATAGACATTCAGTTTACTCTAGATACATTGATTAGGGGTTTAGAACTGTAAGTATTTAAATAATGTAATTACTAAAATCATTCCTAAATAGATATAAATTAGTCATCTGTGAGTATAATAAATGAGTATTATATACTTATGTAACTTTATTTCAAATGACCACCTGAGTCCTCCTGGAAAACTCGTACTCACATATTCACCAAATATATGTCCTAAAATGGGAGTGCTTATATAAAATAATATTAGCTGTTTAAATCCACCCTCACGTCCAAACTGAGCCCATCCGGGGGTATTGGGAGACAATACAGCAACTCAGAGGGAAAAATATACAACAAATTATCAGAAAAATATTTTTTATCTGTAAATAAAATATTGGAGTTAAAACGTTTACATGAGAATAACAAATAGTAAGTAAACAAGTGTTAAGAAAAAACGGGACTCGATACGGCTATAGGCAAAAACTTGGTAGTTTTTGCCTATAGCCGTAAAACATATCTGAAATTTACATTAACATTATGAAACTTACATAAACCATTCCTGTAAACAACGTATTAAAATGTAAATGCTATTAAACACCCGTTAATGAACGGGTGTTTAATGCGCGTTGAAAACTAATTAAAATTCCGATACTCTTTTGTTCGAACTAGTATAAAAATTACTAAACATCTAAAAATAATTATGTCATAGCGTGCGATTTAACGAGGAAAAAATGACGTGATTGGATATTTCATAGGCCTGTAAGTTTCTTAGTAAACAACCAAACTCAGGTACATATAATTTCTGCGCATACAGTAGGGAGGAAAGGGGAGAGACGGTGATCCAAGAAACGAACCGAAATGTGACACGGCCCACTGTTTCCATACACAATTATTTACAATACATGATAGATGTCACTCGAACTGTAATACTTTGGTCTCCTGAACTTGAAAAATATATACATTCAAAACTTTCCCTGTTAAATGTTTGCTAGAAGAATAATTAAGAAATACTAGTATTTGGAGTATTAATTATTTTGAGAATAATACTTTATTGACATCATTTGATGTATAAAATTGTAAAGAATTAAAAAAACATAATAATATAAAATATATTAGTGTATAATAAATTATAGTACTGCAGGATTTATTTTATGATTTCCAATTTATTATTATTTCTGGTGACATAGGAATGCACATTGTAGTTTTTTTTTTTAATAATATTGAATATTTTTTGTATGCTGAGAAGTGACTTGTTAACTCTAAGGGATGGAAGTGACATAATATTTAATTTTATAAATAATGGTTTACAGTGAGTAGTCTACGTTACTCCACAGATTAATCGTAATGCTTTTTTTTGAATAATAAACAATTTTTTAATGTTCGAAGATTGACCCCATATTGACTGTGAATGAAGGCATAGTAAACTAGAACCGGAACATCATCAGCTACATTGTTTATTATTCTATTTAAATAATAAATTCCTTTATTAATGTTTTTCATAATATTGTTACTATGATTCTGCCAATCTAAATTACTATCCAGTAATTTCAACGACTTTACATCTAATGCTTTTTTTTTGATTGAAACATTTATTTCTACATCTTGAATTTTGTTTACTACACTTAGATCTAACACACTTAAAGTACTTAAGTAAGTGGCCATAATTCTGAGTTCTGAGTGTCCAATTTTGATGTACATATAATCCGATTAAACTTAAGTCTTCCGTTCACTAACATCCCTATAAACAAACAGATTTTGAAACTAATTAAAGATTTTCGAATATAATGTATTAATAATTCAAATTATTAGAAAACACTTTTTAAATTCTTTTGAAATTAGAACAAAACAAAAGTATATATATCTGTGATCGTAGATTTCAGTTGTCAAATTATGAAACACATATAAGCTTTTAAAAATACAATTTTTATCTCAACATCTAATCGATAATTTTTATTGAACTGTCCCAGAGTAAAAGAAAGGTAATATTACTATATGGTTAAAATGAACAATATTATAAAAGTCATTTGTAACGTACTTCTTCGTTTTTGGTTATAGTCACTTATGAATTCAAAAGTACAAAAGATAAATATAACCTTATTATTATTTAAAAAAAGGGTTTACTATTTAGAGACGAGAAAATATTTCTTTATTTCACTACACAACAAGTACGAAGTACAAAAGTTAGGTACTACTACAGATTCTCAGCTGGCCCCCACCAGTCACCTAGAAAAGTATGGCCCAAAGTCAAAGAAATGGGACTAGGAAAACCCATGGTTGAAAAACCTATCAACATCGATCTCAATACCATCAATGATTATTTCGTAAACATACCAGTGGATCAGTCAGGAGTTCCTGCTTATATCGACCAACTTCATAGATTGCCATTACCTCATTTTGAGCAGTTTTCCTTTTTCATCTGTGACGGAGACTGATGTGTGTAGAGCAGTCATGAGAACTACACGTAATGCAGTCGGGGCCGATAATATTCCCATTAAATTGATCAAAGATACATAATTAAATTGGTTTTTAAAAGATCTCTCATGTCTTCCACTTTTCCAAACGTATTGAAAATGCTACTGTTCTCCCACTTTATAAATACTTTATCTTCTCAATCACCTTCTGACGAGCATTATCTAAGTGCCTTGAAAGAGTGATAAATGAAAAGCTATCATCATTTATAGAACGTAAAAATATTCTGCCAAATTTTCAATCTGGATTCAGAACACAACACAGTACCACATCTGCACTTCTAAAAACAACTGATTACATTCGTCGTTCCTTGGACAGTATGCAATTTATTTGATTTTTGATTTTATCTTAAAGTTATTTGATTTTTCTAAGGCCTTGGACTGCATTGTTCATCCTCTAATCTTACTTAAGTCGAAGAGGAGTGGATTTTCTGATGGTTGTGTTCACTGGATGAGGTCATATCTGTCTGACCGTAGACAGGGTGTGAAAGCTGATAATGATGCATCACACTGGATATCTGTTAAACGAGGTGTGCTCAGGGTACAGTGCTAGGACAACTGTTCTCTCTCTTCATATCAATGACATAATTAGAGTAATTTTCAACTATAAATTTCACTTGTACGCATATGAATTATTGTAGATTAACCAACACTTTTCAATTGCTGATCTGGTATTGCTCAATTGCTGGTACTTTTCAATTGCTGGTATTCAATTGCTGATCTGGTGTATTTCTTATGAATTCCGACATTATTCATTATTAGGTCTTGGGCCCTCCGCCATGAATTGAAAGTGAATTAAAATAAAAACCCAAGCCTAAATAATTGGTTACAGCAAACTTCTTAACAAAACTAACGTCAATATTTGAAACGTATTCTCAACAACCAGGCACTTGAATATGGTGATTGATTGGTTTGATTTGATTTGATGGTGGCAAAGTACGTAACCTTGAACTTACCATTACTAAGACCTTGGGGTGGGCTGAACAGGTAACTGAAATTTGAAACAGAGAGCTTGCTGGCACATACAGTTTGAAACGGTTTGCACTTTACCTGCCACTGAATGTTAAAGTGTTGCTAGTGGTCTCACTCACCTTAATTACTCTGACATCGTGATAAATTACATGTCTGCCGAGCTCTCTGAGAGACTTCAACGTACACAACATTACTGCATCAGATTTATTTTTCACCTTTGAAGAAGAGATCTTGTAACCCAATTCTATGATCTTTACTAAAAATAAAGGGAATGCATAAGTTTCATATCATTTATTTTTTTTGGATAAGGTATTGCACATGAAGTCTCCTAAATATCTGATAACTTCATGTTTCTTTCACATAGAAGTGCGCAGGAAACACGAAGGGGTTCTTCTTTTCTTTTAATTTCTATTCATAGAATTTCAATATTCAATAAATCATTTAAAGTAAATTCTTTCCGTCTGTGGAATCCCCTTCCAGATGGTAGAATGAAGAATATGGATGATTATCATCATTTCAGGGCGGAGGTAAAAGCCTTTCTCCTGCGGGTTCGATGATTGCCGGTAGTGTTTGGCATACATCTGGAGGTAAAAGCCTTTCTCCTGCGGGTTCGATGATTGCCGATGGTGTTTGGGGCACATCTGGAGGTAAAACCCTTTCTCCTGCGGGTTCGATGATTGCCGGTGGTGTTTGGCATACATCTGGAGGTAAAAGCCTTTCTCCTGCGGGTTCGATGATTGCCGATGGTGTTTGGGGCACATCTGGAGGTAAAACCCTTTCTCCTGCGGGTTCGATGATTGCCGATGGTGTTTGGGGCACATCTGGAGGTAAAACCCTTTCTCCTGCGGGTTCGATGATTGCCGGTGGTGTTTGGGGCACATCTGGAGGTAAAACCCTTTCTCCTGCGGATTCGATGATTGCCGGTGGTGTTTGGCATACATCTGGAGGTAAAAGCCTTTCTCCTGCGGGTTCGATGATTGCCGATGGTGTTTGGGGCACATATGGAGGTAAAAGCCTTTCTCCTGCGGGTTCGATGATTGCCGATGGTGTTTGGGGCACATCTGGAGGTAAAACCCTTTCTCCTGCGGGTTCGATGATTGCCGGTGGTGTTTGGCATACATCTGGAGGTAAAAGCCTTTCTCCTGCGGGTTCGATGATTGCCGATGGTGTTTGGGGCACATCTGGAGGTAAAACCCTTTCTCCTGCGGGTTCGATGATTGCCGGTGGTGTTTGGCATACATCTGGAGGTAAAACCCTTTCTCCTGCGGGTTCGATGATTGCCGATGGTGTTTGGGGCACATCTGGAGGTAAAACACTTTCTCCTGCGGGTTCGATGATTGCCGATGGTGTTTGGGGCACATCTGGAGGTAAAACCCTTTCTCCTGCGGGTTCGATGATTGCCGGTGGTGTTTGGGGCACATCTGGAGGTAAAACCCTTTCTCCTGCGGGTTCGATGATTGCCGGTGGTGTTTGGCATACATCTGGAGGTAAAACCCTTTCTCCTGCGGGTTCGATGATTGCCGATGGTGTTTGGGGCACATATGGAGGTAAAAGCCTTTCTCCTGCGGGTTCGATGATTGCCGATGGTGTTTGGGGCACATCTGGAGGTAAAACCCTTTCTCCTGCGGGTTCGATGATTGCCGGTGGTGTTTGGCATACATCTGGAGGTAAAAGCCTTTCTCCTGCGGGTTCGATGATTGCCGATGGTGTTTGGGGCACATCTGGAGGTAAAACCCTTTCTCCTGCGGGTTCGATGATTGCCGGTGGTGTTTGGCATACATCTGGAGGTAAAACCCTTTCTCCTGCGGGTTCGATGATTGCCGATGGTGTTTGGGGCACATCTGGAGGTAAAACACTTTCTCCTGCGGGTTCGATGATTGCCGATGGTGTTTGGGGCACATCTGGAGGTAAAACCCTTTCTCCTGCGGGTTCGATGATTGCCGGTGGTGTTTGGCATACATCTGGAGGTAAAAGCCTTTCTCCTGCGGGTTCGATGATTGCCGATGGTGTTTGGGGCACATCTGGAGGTAAAAGCCTTTCTCCTGCGGGTCCGATGATGGCCGGTGGTGTTTGGGGCACATCTGGAGGTAAAACCCTTTCTCCTGCGGGTCCGATGATGGCCGATGGTGTTTGGGGCACATCTGGAGGGCACGTATGAATGTTGTTTGTGACATTTTTTATTTAGTTTATATAATTTGCCATTACGTTAGTCAATGTGTGAATGAGCGTGTGATCTAGTTGAAGATAGCGTGTGTGAGAGTATAAGTAGAATTTAATTTTTGTCTTCTAAATCTGTTAATTAATGTCATATTTGTAATTACATATATTATTATTTACTTTAGGTTTAATTTTTTTTTTACTATGTTAGTTATTGTACTTTCTTTCAGGTGTAATTACTTTATTTAAATACAAAACTGTCATTATTGTAATTATTTTTGTATCAGGTAAAATAAGTTATTTTTTATTTAATATATTATTATTATTATTGAAGAACATTTAAGTAATTGTTTTGTTGTATATTTCTGGATTGTACGATTTATTGGATTTATGTTCTTGTATCAAAATCAGTATTTTAGTTCAGGAGTTAAGGCTACCAATATTTTAAAATAAGTAAAAGTTTTAATGAAGTCCCCTCAATTTATATAAAATAATACTTCAAAAGATTAATTAGATACTACTATATTAAGTAGCTATACATTAATCACTTGCCATCAATTCTTAAAATTAGCAAAAGCTCAATCATACGTAATCTTTTCTTATGAAGGTACTTACAAAGTCTAAGTCATATTAAGTTAATTAATTTTGAACTGTGCAAGGCAGTACTAACTAATTAATTTAACTTACAATACTCGAAGTAACCATTTTCAATGCATTTGTTATACCAATTGACTGAAGAAGTGATTATAAAACCCAGTTTTGAATGAAGCACGTATTTACCTTTATGTTGAGTAAATGGGAAACTCCGGACAGCTTCACTAATGATTTGCTTTGTTGGAAAACCTCAATACTGGAAGTTTCAACGTCAATTTCACCCCTCAACGTAGTTTTATAAACTGTGTATTCAAATGCATTGTAGTTGTATTATAATTAATTTGCATTTAATTGGTCAAGATATTTCAGCAAATCTTTTAAAACGTTTAATAGATAAAACACCTAAACAAGTTTAGTAATCTATTAATCTTTTGAAAATTCAGTTATAATACGAACAACTCATATCGCTTACTGGTTAATTCCCTTCAGCCCCCCTCCCCTCAAATAAAGTAGTAAAGTTAAAGAGTAGTTTAACCACTCTTATTTTGCAATCTTTCAAGTACCTTTATTAGGTGTTTGTGAAATTGCATACATGCAATTCCTTACCAAAGCGTCTTTATTTGTTTCAGAACGACTTTCAGGTTTGTTGCTGGATATAATGTAAAACAATCCGGTTTTTTGTCCATTTTTGTCCGGTTGTTGCACAATGTTCATTGATTACATTATTATTTATATGGTTACTATTGTTATAGTTTAGTTTTTAAGTTTTTTTCTTTTTTCTGGTTGTTAGCAAGTCAAAATAATATATTATATAGTTTCATTTTATAAAGCAAAGACATTTATAAAGCACTCAGACATTTATATAGCAAAATTTAAAAATTTACAGATATCCAGCTTGTTTATAATATAGATAGACTGTCTTTTTTTCGAAGGAATTACTTCCTTTAGATAAAAATTCAATATTATATATCTTACAATTTAACAATGAACAGTCATTAATATGTCTAACATATATTGCTCTGTCAATAGAACCACTGCACAGCGTGGAAAGAGTGTCTGTTCGGTTTAAGTCGGAGAGTCTATCCTTGCATAAACGTTTTATTTATTAGTAAAAATCACCTTATACTGTACTGGTTCTCCACTAACTATTTCTGAATAAATACTTTATATAGCTCAATCAATAGTCTACTAGGAATAGGCAGAGTAAAGATAAAAAGGAGATTAGTGTGATCTTAATGAAACAAAACCACATACTGTACACAACAAAGACGAATCTGCATTGAGAAATAGAGAACTACAAAACATACTATAATGTAGCCTATTTTACATAAAAAATATTCTATTTCCTACCATTTTTTCAGCAAAAAGTCTGGCGTTCCGATCTATACTGTACTGCTATTCTTTTATTGGCTTTTTAGTACAATATTTATTGCAGATTGGTTTGCTAACAACAGTAACAACACACACATGTAACTTTAGCAGTAAACTTGTTATAATTTGGCTCGACTCTAATTATTTTATTTTATATATACTGAAATTTAATATAATAGTCCCATTTTTATTTTAAAATTTGAAAAATTATTAATCTGAGACAAAGCTTTATCAAGCCCCAACTAAAATAAAACTTTAATGTTATTTTATCTTTAATTTATTCTTACTTATTTAATTTATACATATATATATATAAATAATTTATACTTAAGTAAATTTTGGGAAATAACACAAAAATAAAATAAATGTTTACTGTTTTGCAGCATCTATAATGCTTCAAACAGTTATAACAAACATCTATAACAAAACTCAGTTCTTTGTAATTTTTATGTCATCTCTTACTAATGTGTTTCCAAATCACATCTTTAATCTAAAAAAAAGATGATTTTGTTCATAAAAATAATAGAACAAATTCTGCTGTAAATATAATTACCATGAGGCTCATAAATATTTACCACAACTTCAATGAATGGTTTATATTTTTAAAACACATAATCAATTAAGTAGCCATTTCTGGAGTTTTTTTTATTCAATTTATAAAACAAAAGAAATGCATATCTTTATCTGCATTGAAATTGTCTATTTAAAAAGTATGTTCTAAATTAAGTTTTTAATATACTACGTCATGTTTAGCTTGTGATCAGAATCAGTGTTACATAGAGATACAGGGCTAGTTTATTGCATAGCTTATTTTACTATTTTTGTGCTATAAAAGAATATGAAATTGAGGATCAATGGTGATAGTTTTACTGTCCTCTTTTAATTTTTGTACTTTAGCTAACTCTTTTTACTAGTGTGAAGTTAAATCAATTTTACAGATTGATTTTTTGGGGGCTGCAAATATGTGGATTACGTTTTATGTTTTACAGTTTATTAAAATTATGTATGTTTCGAGTGAAGTGGTGAAGCAAATACGTTTTACTCCTGAAATAATGGCACTATTACTTTATGTAACAAAGAAATATAACGACAATATTGTTAATCTGGTTAACTCCTCAGTTACAAAATAATAAAAAACAATTATTAATTGGCTATGCTATCTGTTTTACCCCAATATCATATGAAATTTCTTTAGAATCTTTTGAATATTTCATTTATGGTCATTTTGTTTTATGATAGAAATATATATGTACATGAAATGCTAGAGTAAACGACTAACCTAATGTTCAACCTTTAGCTGCTAATTCTTTAAATTTATAAATTCATGAACTTGTCATAAAATATATTATTTTAGTTATAACATGTAAAAGTACTTTACATACTTTACATGCAGTGTTTACCATGGGAAAATATTCGATAAGTAATATGTCTTTAAAACATTAAATTTCAATAAATTTCTTCAAGCTCCCAATATTTCCCTACAATTCAAAAATATTTAGACTACCCCTTATGAAAAAATAAGAGCTTTGACAGGTATCAGCCTTCTGCATACATATGGCTTGTTATAGCCCTGTCAATGTGACGAGCAGACATCACTTTAGTTACGCCTGTATTTCGGACAATGCCCCCCCCCCCTCAGTAATTGTTAAAACGAAAGGATAGCCAAGGATTTCACTATATTTTTATTAAGTACATGTTAACTGCATTTATTTTATATCCAACCTTGCATAATTTATTATTATTTTTTTTAAACATAACAAACTACAATAATACCTAATTATTGTCTTATTTTTGTTGGCTTAAAGTTAAATATACTACACTTACATATACCGACAACTATTTATAAATATTATTCTTATGTTACGAGAGTTATACATCAACAGTCGTAACTGTCTATTGTAAACTCAATTTTTCTCATTGTCAAATGTTTAGAATTTTAATGTAAAACAGCTGATGGTGTCTTGGTGTCTTATGTGTTCCATGACCATCACCTCTATACTCTTTTAGAGATTATTGAATAATCTAGTGGTTTTGTTTATAACTGAATTTAAATATGTATTCAATAATGTAATGCTGTTAAAAAAACATAAAATAAAAATAATAAAATATATTAATATTAAAACACGTTAAATGAATCGGAAACTGAAAATAGGACTATTTTAGAGAATTTAACTAACCCGTAGGTCAATATAAAATTGATTAGACATTAATGGTCCTATTAATACCAACACGGCATCCGGCCAATGGTTGCCATCGACGTGGACACTACTGGAGAAGTCTAGCGTGTCTATGTTAGATAGTAGTCAAGGTTCAGATGTTGTGTATGGAAGAGAACTGAGTTGCAGGCTTGTCAGGCTAGCTGAAAATCAGACCAACACTACGTGGTTCGGATTCAACGTAAAGCTGTAGGTCCCTTAGATGATCTAGATATTGGGCTATTAATAAATAGCTCTTTTTGAGGAACAGTTGACCTTAGTTTGTAACAATGACATTGATCGTCCATGTACACTCATTCAACCCTCATATTCACCCATATCTTTACGATCGGCGTCTGAATGAGTAGTTATAATGTATATGCAAGTGTGTTTCAGAGGTAGGATCGACGTGGGTGCAGGTCAGCCAGGGAAGGAAGGCTGCTCCTTCCCTACCTGCTTAGCCTGCACTGTACCGTACTGGACCATGGTGTTACACCATGAACTGGGCAACTGTTGGTCGACCAGAGAGGGAAGGTTGATCCTTCCCAACCTGCTTAGCCTCCACTGTACCGTACTGGACCATGGTGTTATAGCATGAACTGGACTACTGTTGGTCGACCAGAGAGGGGAGGCTGCTCCTTCCAAACCTGCTAAGCCTCCACTGTACCGTACTGGACCATGGTGTTACAACATGAACTGGACTACTGTTGGTCGGCCAGGGAGGGGAGGCTGCTCCTTCCAAACCTGCTTAGCCTCCACTGTACCGTACTGGACCATGGTGTTACAACATGAACTGGACTACTGTTGGTCGGCCAGGGAGGGGAGGCTGCTCCTTCCAAACCTGCTTAGCCTCCACTGTACCGTACTGGACCATGGTGTTACAACATGAACTGGGCAACTGTTGGTCGGCCAGGGAGGGGAGGCTGCTCCTTCCAAACCTGCTTAGCCTCCACTGGACCATGGTGTTACAACATGAACTGGACTACTGTTGGTCGGCCAAGGAGGGGAGGCTTCTCCTTCCAAACCTGCTTAGCCTCCACTGTACCGTACTGGACCATGGTGTTACAACATGAACTGGGCAACTGTTGGTCGGCCAGGGAGGGGAGGCTGCTCCTTCCAAACCTGCTTAGCCTCCACTGTACCGTACTGGACCATGATGTTACAACATGAACTGGGCAACTGTTGGTCGGCCAGGGAGGGGAGGCTGCTCCATCCAAACCTGCTTAGCCTCCACTGTACCGTACTGGACCATGGTGTTACAACATGAACTGGGCAACTGTTGGTCGGCCAGGGAGGGGAGGCTGCTCCTTCCAAACCTGCTTAGCCTCCACTGTACCGTACTGGACCATGGTGTTACAACATGAACTGGACTACTGTTGGTCGGCCAGGGAGGGGAGGCTTCTCCTTCCCAACATGCTTAGCCTCCACTGTACCGTACTGGACCATGGTGTTATAGCATGAACTGGACTACTGTTGGTCGGCCAGGGAGGGGAGGCTGCTCCTTCCAAACCTGCTTAGCCTCCACTGTACCGTACTGGACCATGGTGTTACAACATGAACTGGGCAACTGTTGGTCGGCCAGAGAGGGGAGGCTGCTCCTTCACAACATGATTAGCTTCCACTGTACCGTACTGGACCATGGTGTTACACCATGAACTAGACTACTGATGGTCGGCCAGAGAGGGGAGGTTGCTCCTTCCCAACCTGCTTAGTTTACACTGTACCATACTGGACCATGGTGTGACACCATGAACTGCACTAATGTTGGTCGGCCACAGAGGGGAGGTTGTTCCTTCCCAATCTACTTAGCCTCCACTGTACCGTACTGGACCATGATGTTAAACCATGAACTGGACTTCTGCTGTTCAGCCAGAGAGGGGAGGATGCTCCTTCCTAACTGTACCGTACTGGAGTATGGTATTACACCATGAACTGCACTACTGTTGGTCGGCCACAGAGGGGAGGTTGTTCCTTCCCAACATGCTTAGCCTCCACTGTACCGTACTGGAACATGGTGTTAAACCATGAACTGGACTACTGTTGGTCAGCCAGGGATGGGAGGTTGCTCCTTCCCAACCTGCTTAGTTTACACTGTACCATACTGGACCATGGTGTGACACCATGAACTGCACTAATGTTGGTCGGCCACAGAGGGGAGGTTGTTACTTCACAACATGATTAGCCTCCACTGTACCGTACTGGAACATGGTGTTAAACCATGAACTGGACTACTGTTGGTCAGCCAGGGATGGGAGGTTGCTCCTTCCCAACCTGCTTAGTTTACACTGTACCATACTGGACCATGGTGTGACACCATGAACTGCACTAATGTTGGTCGGCCACAGAGGGGAGGTTGTTCCTTCCCAATCTACTTAGCCTCCACTGTACCGTACTGGACCATGATGTTAAACCATGAACTGGACTTCTGCTGGTCAGCCAGAGAGGGGAGGATGCTCCTTCCTAACTGTACCGTACTGGAGTATGGTATTACACCATGAACTGCACTACTGTTGGTCGGCAACAGAGGGGAGGTTGTTCCTTCCCAACATGCTTAGCCTCCACTGTACCGTACTGGAACATGGTGTTAAACCATGAACTGCACTACTGATGGTCGGCCAGAGAGGGGAGGTTGCTCCTTCCCAACCTGCTTAGTTTACACTGTACCATACTGGACCATGGTGTGACACCATGAACTGCACTACTGTTGGTCGGCCAGAGAGGGGAGGCTGCTCCTTCACAACATGATTAGCCTCCACTGTACCGTACTGGAACATGGTGTTAAACCATGAACTGGACTACTGTTGGTCAGCCAGGGAGGGGAGGCTTCTCCTTCCCAACATGCTTAGCCTCCACTGTACCGTACTGGAATATGATGTTATACCATGAACTGGACTACTGTTGGTCAGCCAGGGATGGGAGGCTTCTCCTTACCAACATGCTTAGCCTCCACTGTACCGTACTGGAACATGGTGTTAAACCATGAACTGCACTACTGTTGGTCGGCAACAGAGGGGAGGTTGTTCCTTCCCAATCTGCTTAGCCTCTACTGTATCGTACTGGACCATGATGTTAAACCATGAACTGGACTTCTGTTGGTCAGCCAGAGAGGGGAGGATGCTCCTTCCTAACCTGCTTGGTTTCCACTGTACCGTACTGGACTATGTATTACACCATGAACTGAACTAATGTTGGTCGGCCAGGGGGGGAAGGTTGATCCTTCCCAACATCCTTAGCCTCCACTGTACCGTACTGGAATATGATGTTATACCATGAACTGGACTACTGTTGGTCAGCCAGGGAGGGGAGGCTTCTCCTTCCCAACCTGCTTAGCCTCCACTGTACCGTACTGGACCATGGTGTTATACCATGAACTGGACTACTGTTGGTCAGCCAGGGAGGGAAGGCTTCTCCTTCCCAACATGCTTATCCTCCACTGTACCGTACTGGACCATGGTGTTATACCATGAACTGGACTACTGTTGGTCAGCCAGGGAGGGAAGGCTTCTCCTTCCCAACATGCTTATCCTCCACTGTACCGTACTGGAACATGGTGTTATACCATGAACTGGACTACTGTTGGTCAGCCAGGGAGGGGAGGCTTCTCCTTCCCAACATGCTTAGCCTCCACTGTACCGTACTGGAATATGATGTTATACCATGAACTGGACTACTGTTGGTCGGCAACAGAGGGGAGGTTGTTCCTTCCCAACATGCTTAGCCTCCACTGTACCGTACTGGACCATGATGTTATACCATGAACTGGACTACTGTTGGTGCAGTATGTGCTTGTCAATACGCTTTCTTCACTGCGTGATCAATTAACGAATACTAAATTCTACACAATCACAACGTGCATATGTCATAATTAATACTAATCTTAGAACTACAATAATATACTACCTCCACGTATTTCCTAACAAATGGAATTATAGTATTAATTATTTTAGATTGAGACATCAAAAATATAATCCATTTTACTTTTAACAAAACCCCATTCTTTAATTCTAGATAAAAAATAGTTAGCTTTTCACATTCTTTCAGGTCTTGTGTAAATTGTTTAAAGAGTTTAGGTCCTAAGTATATAAAATGTTTCTTAAAAATGATTTATTTATTTTTGGCCTTTTAACTGCTGTGTTACCCCTTATGATATAAAATAGCTGTAAAGCTTTAAAGACAAAAAGATGAAGAATTGGAAAAATATTAAGCTGCCAGTAAAAAGAAAATGCATGCTCACGCTTAGCTTTAAAAGTGATTAGCCTAACATAATGGTTTTGTGTAACTTTCATATGATATTTTGTGACGCTCTCCATTCCACCCCAAAATTCCTATCCGTACAATAATCTAGAATGCATGAGGCCAAAATACAAAATTCGCAGCATATCAACGTTTATAAAATTTGTAAAATTGTAGATTTTTCGTACGTTTCTCTGAAGTTCCGTCTGAAGTTTTAAACGATGAGGCATTTCGTTTTTTAAATCTTTTCGTCGAGAATAACACCAAGATATTTTAGTTTATCCACTTGATCAATTTTAGGAGTTTCTAAACAGTTATTTAGATGTATCTAAGGTCAGATTTGAAATAAAATACTTTCTGGTGAACATTTATGAATTTGGTTTTTGTTGCATTGATTATCATTTTATTGTTGTAGCACCATATTCGAATGTTTTCAAGTCTTTCTTCATACCGTCCCATACTTAGTCCCACGTATTTCCGGCGTATCTGAGGGATAAGTCGCGCGCAAAGGCAGTTATAACACCATTAAAATTATGAGTAAGTAAATCCTTTATATATATATATATATATATATATATATATATATATTATAAAAAATTGATAGAAAGTCCTTGCGGGACACCAACATTAGTTTCTTTACATTGTGTTGCCATTTTGAACTTGCTGACTACGATTTGAAAAATAACTGACAAACGAACCAATAACACTTTATTTTAGTTTACTAGGAAATATACCACTCATAAAAAAATTAAATTTATAATATGAACTAATGCAAGAAATATTTTCTGTTGCAATTTCTTTAATAAGCTCGACAGACAAAAATTCAGAGCCAGTAGTTCATATATTTTTAATTTTTTAAATTATTTGACCTATTACTTTAGGGGTAACGGGATTTATAAAAAAGAATTTGTAATCTGGATATAGTACGAGTGTTAGGATAAATATTAGGAAGGTTAGTTATGAGATCTTGATAGGCTTTCGACTATTTGGGGATCGTCCAGATAGACGTTGAGGTTATGGATTGCTTATCCTTTATGCCTGTAAACTATTTTTACAATTTGCCACTGCTGTGAAACATTTCCTGCAATTTTCAAAAATAGAATTTTGTAATATTATTTGTGTGTGTCTAAAATAAGGAAATTTAATTGTTGAGCATTAAAATAATTAAAGTAAGTTTTAGTATTTTATATATGTTAACAGTAAGTAGTTTAAATTTAGCAGCACCATGTTCACTCGAACTACATGTTACAATGAAAACAACAGTAGTTTACCAAACCGACGCTAGATCGCAGAACGGGCTGTAAGCCAATCATTAGCTAATAATTTGATACAAAAATGCGTCACGGATTGTTAAACAGCTGTTTCAGTAGTTAATTAGTTCATCATATTGACACTAGTATGCAACATAAACTGTATAACACTAGTAAACATACACCCAAATTAAAATGACGTGAAGAAGAGAGATATTGATTACTCATCCCGCCACAGTTCACCTCATACTGCTCATACCGCAGTAGGCTGAACACAACATAGACATTTGACCATTCAACTATCTCTACAATTTTTGTTAGTTCTCTATGGTTTGGTTAAAACTATAGTCTTTTTCCATTTAACTTATGCAATAGACTAGGCGTACTTGGATTTATAAAATATCACATTTACCATTTCAGTACCATGACTATATGGAATATCCCAACTTCAATTCTATAATCTGAGAAATATAAACAAATAAGATAGCTAAGTCAGCTTGATCTTAAATATAGAACAAGCAACCAATCAGAATTGCCCATCTGGTCTTAGAACGATAGTTTCCTAGGTGTAATTAAACAATAAATTTAACTATGGAACACTCCAATATGGTAAAATATTTTAACTGTGGTTAGTACAAATTTAACAAAGATTGGTGAAACTGGCAATCATTTAAACTATAAGAACACTACAGTACAAGTCAATTGAATTAACAACACAATAACAAAAACAATGTAAACACTCTTATAAGTGAGCTCATTTTTGTAATGCAGCGGTTCTCAAACTTGTTCAGTTTCGTATCCCTTACTAAAATATTTAGATACATTGTACCCCTGAACTATATTTCAGTCTAGAGGCAGTTAAAGTAAATACTGAACATTAGGGCGATAATAAATACAAGTTAAATCAATTTGAGCAACGTAATATATTCTGTAATAACATTTATAAGTTTGAGGAATATAGTAATAATAATAATTACTACAAAAATATGAAAATGTCTTTAAATTATTCTTACTGATATTCATACAACAATGACTGAGAAACATATATACAGTAAATGGGATCCCTGCCCTTGCTTCGCGGCACACAGTTTCTTGAAGTTGGGCTCGAAAGATGCCAAGAACAATCTCAAATCTGGAGCAGCATCCACCTTGTTTCTGTACTTGTTCTTTAAACAAGCGTAATATGAAAACGCTCTGTCCACCAATACACTGGATGGAAAGGGCAACAAAATCTTTATTGCCATATCTGACAGACGTTTATACTCACTTCTTACGTCCAACCAACAGTTTAGGAGAAGGTTCATCTTGAAAATTAACTTCAATGTGCTGTCAGTAGAAATTACAAACAGACTTTCTTTTTCTGCCACCCCCAAATATGTTGTTTGAAAATTCTCTTCAGAAAAAGGATTTTGAATCCAATTAATTCCTTCTTCAATTTTAGGAAAATATTTTGTGAATGACGATTTTAATTCCTTCAAGTGTTCAGACTTGTTTGTAGCTTGGCAGCACTGGAAACTTGTAACTCATACTCTTTAAAAAAAGTCGTGCAGCGTATGAAATACCTTTGTCTGCCCCTGAAGGATGCAGGATCTCCAAAAAATCTATCTTTATCGTCTTGAATTCTAATTTTTATGCTACTCTGAAGATTGTTAATGAGCTTACATGGAGACTCAAATTTACCTTGTTGACTTGGATAAAAATGTCAGAAAGGTAAACCAAAGATTGTAGCCAGTCGCAGTCATGTAATCTAGATTATAGATGGAATGGATTATCCTGAAAAAACCTTAGCTTAATTAATATTTGGAGGACTTTAGCTCTTGAAAGCCACCTGACTTCTGTGTGATAAAGCAAACTAATATGGACGCTATCTATTTCTTCACACAAAGACTTGAACATTATTCAAATAATCATAAATTGGACCTCTTGCTAGCCTAGTGGTTAGCACTTCTGTTTCATATGCAGTTATTTCACGGGTTCAAAACCGGGAGGTCCACTTAAATTTGACAAAAGGGTTTGGACCGTTGTACCTCAACAACATTGTAATACAATGTTAAAAATGCCACTGGCGTAGACAGTAAAAAAAAAAAAAAAAATGAATAAATAAAATTAAACAAATAGCAGATATAGGGTGTCCATGAACTCTATGACGATATTTTTAGGTATTGATTGTGGGTCAAAAACAAGATATAATATCGTATTTATTAACTCCAAATCACCTCCGGTACTTGTACAATCACTATTTTGTATGTTGTACAAATTATTTTTTATTTTAAAAACTATTCAACCTATAGAGTTCAAATTTGGTATACACATCAATAAAACCATTTTCTTACTGAAATAAAATAATAAAAAACCTTTTTAAATTAATTTCAAAATGGCGGCACTTTGAAATTTGTTATCCTTAATAACTTCGACAAGCTTAGGAATACAAAGAAATCACAAGAATACTGTTTTTTTGTATTTTATTTGCAATCTAAAATGGTAACGTTGAATAAAATCGGATGACAAACAACCGAGATTTGAGTATATTTATATTTAATAATTTACGCGTCAATGCGTACGGCCATGTGTCGTGCCGCGCGAGTCAACCACAACAATAAATCAGCGATCTATTCTGATTAATTCATCCAAAACACTACAATATAGTGATTTGTGACATTGTAATGAAAATACCCCTAGCAGGCAACGTGAAAACAGTTGCAGGTGATTTTCGTTCTTATTAAATTAAAAATTAATTTGACCTTAATTAGTGCCCTAAAAACTAAAATTTTTGTAAGTTTATTTGTCATGCAAATCAGGTTGTAGACATGAAACAAGTAAAATAAAAAAATTGCCTGCCTCCACTCCCTCGGTTCCTACATTTTGAACTTTCCATTGAGTTTCGTTGTTAGAGTAAACGCGTTGCCTACCCATATCCGCCATCAGATATTTTCTTTCCGCGAACCCCAGGTTGAGAAACGCTGTTGTAATGGAAGGTCTACACTGTACCATGAACATATGCGCGGAGGGAGGGGGTCAGAATCTGTCGTGCCTGCGTATAACCAGAAATTAGTGAGGGTCATTTAACATGAGTACTACATTTAGTTTACCAATCTCATGCTAGATTGCATCATAAAATGTTTAACTCAACATCAGTGATTGTTTTAGTTTATCGTCTTGGTTAATTTGAACTGTATTTTAGTTCTGGAGACACTGAAAATCATTTTCTCAACATAATTATATGTGTGTTTTCTACCATTCTTGTAACAAAATATTTATTTTGTTCATAAACGAATAAAAACATTGGAACTGATAAACACTTTTACATTATTGAGCATCTTGTATTTTATTTGCAATAAAATAATTTATGGCAGGCCTCAGATGTTATAAAAAAACCATATTATTAAGTTGTGAATTTGTTACAATTCTGCAATTATATGGTTAATAATCTAAAATAAGTGTTATTTATAGGATGGTTAGCAATATTTAACTAAAGAGGCCTTTAAATTAAATTTTTTTATTATTAATTTATCTTTCCCAATATACAATCAATACAATTAAATATGTATGTTTACAGTTAGAAAGTAAAATTTGTGGCACTTTGTTTCCAGTGTTTCCTTATAACTAAATTTGTTAAAATAATTATAGAACCAGTGTTGATTGAATTTGATAAGATTAGTTGTTGATCGATAGTTGAAATAAAATTTCCGAAATTCAACAGTATCGATTGTGATACAATTCCAATCAATAAATATAATTAATTAATTAATCATTTTTATTAATAATCATATTACCACTTTAATTTTCAAACAAAATTTAAAACAAATAAAAGTAATATTAAAATAGAATTTAGGGCATTTTATATCCAAAGTGTAATATTGGTAAATAAATACGAGTATTTTAAACGAGGTGGAATTAACTGTGCGCAGAGGGATCAATAATACAGTATGTTACAACATTATATTTCCCCAGATTTTAAAAATTTGAATTATTTAAAATAATTTATTTTCCTGTTTGTAAAGTAACCTGGTAAATTCTAAAACATATAATTTTACTTTTTGACATAACTTGAACAATCGCTACTTATAAAAATACGTTATTGAAAATTACTGGATCATTGTTGGGCAGTTCATGTAGGGGCATGTGTGATTTGTTCCGCCTGGCTACATTTCCATACATTAAATAAAAATATCGGTTGGAGTATTTGTATTTTAAAATGTTAAAACCAATACCGACTGTAATGTAATGACTTAATATGTTTTCAATGGTAAAACATCATAAGTTTAATTTGTTTAGAAACATAATTAATAAATATAAAACTGGCAATAGTTAGTAAATGCCTTAAATCATTTGGCATTTGCGTTTACAAATTAAATTAGCAACAGTTAAAATAATGGATTGATGCTGAGTTTGTCCATAATCAACTGGATAGTACAGATGCTGGATATTTTTGGTTTTGTCAGGTCTTTTAGAAAACATTATACTTCATGGATAGTCATAATAGTATAGATTTTTATTGCAATGATTAGTTAATCATGACTAATGAGAGAAAAGTATCCAAACAAATTTTGCAGGATATTGTCTGGCTAATGGTTGGTTGGAAAAAATGTCAGTCCTTCCGAATAAAGACATATTAAATTGTATTTTCCCCAATAGAATTCGTCTAAGATTGGTGCACAAATTAATATTAGTTTAAAAATCACAGGGAAGTTACTAATTCTAAGCTATTTATAGATTCATACAAAATAAATTTTGATATACATTGACTTATGGAGACATTCAATGGAAGAACTCTGAATAAATAATTTTATATGTTACGTCTTGGACCCTAAACATATTTCTTGATCGGAACAAGTATTCATTCGATCATTCGTATATATCATCAATCTATCAATATAATTTTTGTTACGTTAAGAATATTGGATGACGCCAGATGGGCCGCATGACATATTTTGGAGTTTTTGAGCTTTGTATGTAATGTGATTCAAAGTTTACAATTACATTTTTAGGTAAGGTTTTTTTTGTTTGATATGTATAAGCTAAGATCTTTTGTTTTTCCCCCCGGGGATCACTAATTTTTCAATTTTGGAGCAATGATCGTTTGATGTTTTTAGTATGTTTGTAACACCTTTTATAAGAGAGTCACCTATTACCAGGGCGTTTTATGACGTTTATTGGTCCTCTTGCTTTGTTTTACCCTGTTCAGCAACGTTTTCATGTTTTTTTCCTAATTGATGTTCTTTTTTATTTTCTTTTTTCCATTTATGTTTCTTAAGGTTTGCTGATCGCAAAGCTACAAATAACATCTTCCATTTTTTCCATGACTGGTGGTACTTCTTTACTATATTTCAAGTTTTCATTCTTTGATTCTTTAAGTTCTTTCTTTAGTTGTGATATATCCTCCAGGAGTAGTTTAATAATTACATCAAACTGTGTAGGTTGTTTTGTGGGGTTGTGTATTGTAAGTAGTGATTTGCATTCTCTGCATACCCATGTCGCAGTTGTTTCCTCGTTGCTCAAAGTTTGATACTGTTCATCATTTATGTGCACAAATATTGTTTAGTACACTTAATACAGCAACAGAACTGGACGTTTTCCACCATGTCACTAACCTGAGGGGAGTGTCTGCTCCGGGTCTGGACGGTGTTTCAGCCTTTATCTTAAAAAACAACATTCACATTTTTATTCGTCCCTGAACTTATTTTTATAAATTTAAGCTTAGCTGAGGGCGTATTTCCTGATGTTTTCAAATTAGTAAAAATATATCCATTACACAAATCAAATAATCTCACAGACAAAAATAATTTCCGTCCTATTTCCTTGTTGAGTGTCTTCTCTAAAGTTGTAGAACGAATTGTCAAAGATCAACTTGTTAATATTTGACAAGTTGAGTTATTATACGTTTAAATAATGATATAATAACTCAATATCAATATGGATTCAGGAAAGATCGAAATATTACCGACGCACTGTTTGATATCAATAAGGAGACCAATGATTGTATTTCTGCTAATAATCGTCTTATGCTTATATTTTTGGACTTAAAAAAAGCATTTTACTCAATTGACAGATCAAATTTATTAATTAAATTAGAAGCAATTGGAGTTCATAATTCAATTAGAAGCAAATTAGAATGCTCTTGCCTAGTTCAGAAGCTATCTTTCAGATAGCCGCCAGGTTGTGTCCATTTGTGAAGTAAATAGTGATCCATTGCCAGTGGATTATGCTGTAATTCAGGGAAGCACGCTTGGGCCTATTCTATTTTTAATCTATATAAATAAAATATGTAAATTAAACCAGCATAGCAAATTATTTCTGTTTACTGATGACACATTGTTTTTAACGCGTGGAGGGAATCGGCAAGACGTTAAATACAACGCTCAGCGTGATCTTGTGATTCTAAAGAAATGGCTCGACCAAATTTATCTTTCTTTGAATGTTTCAAACACCAAATGTTTACCAATTGCTTTAAACATTAATTCAGACTATCCCTTTGAAATCCTATCCATCCATAACTGAGGAAATCATCTGAACTCCACTTGCCGGTGTGAGTAAGTAGAATGTGTTTCACAACATAACTATTTAAGAGTCACTTCGATTGCAGAATGAAGTGGTCTGAACATATTCTCCTTTTAAAAAACAAACATGGCAAGTATATTTTTGCTTTTAAACAACTTAAAGATCAAAAGTGAACAACTCATCAAATCAAAATGAAATCAAATTAGCTTATTACGTCTACATACAGTTATTGCTCACCTTCGAAAACATATCTTGGAGAGGAGCACATAAATCTGTACTCAAAACCCTATTTGTTTCTCAAAAGTGTATTTTAAAAGTTGGTTTCATTAAGCCTAGACGTTATCCCTTTTCATGAATATGCCTTATTTTTTGTCCTTTTCAATGAACGACCTTTTCAATGAATATGCCTTATTTTCTGTCCACCAGCTTTACATTAAAACTCTACTTATACATTTATTTAAACATTTTAATTCAAAATTTTTCAAAATCGATCATTAATCATTCTCATAACACTAGATATGCAGCAAACACTGGAATAGCAATTCTACAGCAAATCCTTTTAAAAAACAAACTCTTTTTACTCATCCCATGTACTGTATCACAATATAACTAATTTTTTTAAATAACTGCAACATATTTGAATCTCTGTCCATCTCAATTTTTAAAATCCGAGTCAAAAGGTTCTTATTAGATTTAGGTATTGATAACGCTGAGGCGTTGATATCGCCATATTACGGGTGGGCCTGACCCTTGCCTGACCCCCTTCATACCTCCCTCCCACCCCACACATAGTTCTTCTTAGTATCTAATTTTCCGTAATGAACTGTAAAACCTGTTAACTGCTCATATTTACATTTTTTCTTTTTCTCTTTGTTACGTTCTCTCATTTATTTATTATTATATTTAATAATAGCGACTCAAGCCTACGCACAGGCCAATGAGCCCATGTAGGCTTATTTCCATTGAGTAAAAATGTAGTGTATTATTTTATTTATCTATGCTTACTTAGCTAAGTTCAATCAAGAATATTGATTGTTATGTATTGTATAGATTATTTTTGTATTATTCACTAACACTGCATTGATATGTAGTTTGTATTTCATGCGGAAATAAATCGATTTATTCATTCATTCGGTATATAGATTACATATGTCAAATGAGGCTAACCTAGTCTTATTACACAACTTTACATGACTGACCTTATCGACGAACTCAATACTGTTCTTAACAGTATGTTTATTTTCAAGGTTCAAAGCAGAATTCAAAATACTGGACAGTATCTTTGATACATTGTAAGTAGGCGCAGATTTCAAATTTACCAAGGGCCTAATAGGTACATTAGGTTTGTGAATTTTTGGAATACCATTAATTGTGGGTGCCTTAGGATTATTCATAACAGCTCTAAAATGAACATTATCAGTAATAATTGTTGTACAAGTATAATATTCTATTATTATTTTGGTAGAAGTTTTAAAAAGAAAACACTAAATATTGAATTAGGAACTGAGAACATGTATTTACAATTCAGATACAAAAAAAAAAAAAAAACATATAATAATAATTATAATGTTACTGTATTTTAATACAGCTGTCGAAATTATAAATTAACTTCAAACTTGTTTAACAGCCTCCGACAGTAATGCTCCTTCCATAAGCAGTTAGAATCTTCGAAACTAGGAATTTTGCTAGGCTACCACGTATGGTTTTTTTAAAAATCAGTTTTATCTGGAACATCCATAAATTCTGGACCCTTTTCTTTTCTAGGCATTCTGGTATTATTTTAATCCCATCCTCGTCACCAGTGTAATATTCTATTATTATTTTAATAGAAGTTTTAAAAAGAAACCACTAAATAGTTAATTACGAACTGAGTACATTTATTTATAATCCAGGCACCAAAACAAAAACAAAACATATGATAATAATACTGTATTTTAATACAGCTGTCGAAACTATAAATTAACTTCATATACAACAAGAAGAGTTTACAACTTTATTGATTTCATCCTGATATTTATTTGTAGGTTTATATATCATATTTATATATAACCTTTTATGTACCGTTCGGAGGACCTTACCTTTTGGTATGAGAAAGTTAATTATAGTTTTGTAGAAATCAGAATAATATTTAAATTCTTCAATACATTGAAAATCACTTTTATTTCCCAAAACTGAACATCAACAACAACAAAAGTAAAACAAAAAACAAAAATAAAACACATGATAATAATTAATTACAACATAATATGTTAAAATGTTAAAATCCACAGACCATCGGGAACATGCCGGGCCACTTGAACCGACAGTTTTAACAAATGTTGTCTTCTATTGGCAAGGGAAAAATCTTTATCACAGGTCTTTTTAACATTCCATTTTTAGTTTGAAGGGTGACTACTCTAACAATGTTGTCAGGACCTGGATGGATTTTCACAATTCGAGCCAATGGCCAATTGAGTGGTGGAGTAAGGAGATCTTATATCACAACTAAATCCCCGATTTTCAAGTTTTGTGTTTTTTTTGTCCATTTTTGCCGCTCCTGTAAAGTATGGAGGTAATCCCGACACCAACGATACCAAATGTCTTGGGCAATTTTTTGTAACTTTTGCCAATTCTTGAGTTTGTTCCAAGAGGAAAATTGGTTAAAAATTACAAGGGGTTCAGGTTTAGTGATAGTCAATACCGTTGATCTTTGAGGTTTTACTTCTTCTAAGTTCTCTTCTTTAATGGGTGTGAAGGAACTTATTGGCCAACAAGAGACATGTTCTTGCAACCACTGAGGTCCTCCCCACCAGAGAGGGTGATCTTTGAGATCTTGTGGTATTAATCCTCTAGAGGTACAATCTGCTGGGTTAAATTGTGTGTTCACATGATGCCATAAATGAGCTGGGACCTGTTCCTGAATCTCAGCCACCCGATTAGCAACATAGGTTTTCAACCTGTAAGGGGGAGTTTGAATCCAACTTAAGACGATTGTTGAATCGGTCCAGGCATATGTCTGACTAATAGTGTAGTGTGGCATCAACAAAGAGAGACAATGGGCCATCAGTTTTCCCAAGAGATGACTACCACACGATTCAAGTCGTGGTAATGTGATTTTTTTTAGTGGTGCTACACGGGTTTTTGAAATGAGTTGTCTTATTTGAGTAGACTCTATTTTAGAAGAACTTCGTAAATATACCACTGCGCTGTAACCACCTTCAGAAGCGTCCGAAAACCCATGTAATTGAATAACTTTGGAATTGTTAATTTGTAATGGTCTGGGTATTTTTACTTCTGACAGACTAGGGAGTTGAGTGACAAACGAATTCCATGACTCGACTATGTCATGAGGGAGGGGTTCATCCAAAGTAAAACCTTTAGCCCATAATAGCTGCATGAATAGTTTTGCCCACATTATGACTGGGGACAGGAATCCACAAGGGTCATAGCTAATTTTTGCGATCAGGGTGAGGATAGTTCTTTTAGTGTTAGCAGGGGTATTATCTATATGGAAATTAAAGGAGAAAAAATCAAGTTTAGATGACCAATGTAGACCTAAGATACTAAAGAAAGGTTGATCAGACGATTCCAAAAACTTCGGAACCTCATGGTGATCGGACGGAAAAGGACCCAAGAGGTTTGGATAGTTAGAAGTCCATTTTCTAAGTTCGAAACCACCCTTTTGGAGTAAGTTGATCAGTTGAGTTTGTTGTGCTTTTCCCTCATCTTCATGGCCAGCGATTACATCATCCACATAAGTGTGGTTTAGAAGAACTGAGGCAGCTTCAGGATAGAATTCCTGTTCGTCTTGAGCAAGTTGACGAAGAGATCGCAAGGCTAGGAAAGGGGAACAGTTCATCCCAAAAGTCACAGTTTCCAAGAAAAATGTTCTGAGGGATAGAGAAGAATCGTTGCGCCAAAATATCATTTGATATTTTTGATCGTCAGGATGAATGCGAATTTGCCAATACATTTGTCGTATATCACAAGTGAAAACCACACTATGACGTCGGAAGTGAAATAGTACGTCAAATAAATTCACCTGTAATTTTGATCCTGTGAGGAGAATATCATTTAGTGAAACACCGTTTAAGGTTTTGCATGAAGCATCAAAGACAGTCCTCAGTTTTGTGGTTGGGCTTGATTCTTTTATGACACCATGATGGGGTAGAAAATAGTTTTCATCTGGAACTGAATCACAAGGTCTCATATATCCGACTTCTGAATATCCGTCCATAAATTTGACATAGGCTTCCTTGAATTTAGGTTGAGTAGTGAATCTTTTTTCAAGTCCTAAGAATCTATTTTTAGCTGAGAATGTCGAATCACCTATTGGAGGATGGTTAGGTTTGAAAGGTAGACGAACGCAATACCTACCAGATACGTCTCTAGAATGTGTCTTAATAAAGTGTTCTTCGCATAAGGTGTCTTCATAAGTTTGTTTGGAATATGTGGGGGGTTTCTCTTGTTGCCAGAATTGTTGTATGGCAGAGTGAAGATCAAAATCAGAGACAGTTAGTAGAGTTGTGGGATGAGAGGAAATCTGGTTTTGAGAAGAATCATCATTGCAAGGAGCATGGCCTATGAGAGTGTAACCAAACACCGTATTCATTATGAAAGGCATATTAGTTCCAAGATTTACTTTTTCCCCAGTAAAAATGAAAGGAAAAAGACCACCACCTAATAGAACATCAATGGGACCAGGACGGTGGAAAGTGGGATCAGCCAAAACAAAAGGTTTAACAAGTTCTAGTAAATCTGAATGAAGATGATATTTGAGCATGTCCGAGGTAATTTTATCCAAAATCAACATTTTCCGAAATTTTATCACCTTGGAGAGTTTCAATGTCAACACGTCCCATTCCTTTGGTAGTAGCGAGAGATTGAGATATACCATTGACATGAAGGGTTGATTTTTGACGTTGAATACCTAGCAGCTGAGCAGCTCGTTCGGTCATAAAGTCACATTGACTGCAAGATTCAATCAGTGCTCGGAAATCATGTGCATTACCTTGTTTAGTTACAAGTTTTACAAGAATTGTAGATAACAAACTGTAGTATTATTTAGAGGTTGAGAATAATTGGAGGTTGAGTTAGTGGAAATACCAGCAAACTTATTTTGTTTATCTGGAGGTTGAGAAGAGTGCGTAGTGGGTTCTTTATTAGGAAAACTTATTTGAGATTGAGAGGATGAGGAATCTGAGTGTAATACAGTATGGTGCTTCTTGTGACATTTGAAGCAAGAGTTCTTGGACTTACCAATTGTGTGATTTCCAAGACAAGAGAAACATCGATGTTTTGTTTTAACAATATGATGCCGTTCTTGGGGAGATTTACTCTTAAACATTGGACAAGAATAAACTTTGTGTCCGTCTTTTGAGCAAACAAAACAAGTAAACTCTAAAGGTTCTGAGGCAGACACGAGAGAGATAGATCGAGGTTGAAACTTTTCATTTAAAGACTTAGGGGTCCAATGAGAGGATTTATTTTTGTTGTTAGAAGAATGCAAGAAAGCTTCTTCTGCATGAGTACAGTAGTCAGATAGGAACGTGATGATTTCTGTTACAGTAGGAAGAGTTTGAGAGTTTCCTTTTGAGTTTTCAAATTTATGTAACAGTTTGGTGTTAAACTTCCGTAAAAGCATAGAAGCTAACAAAGGATTTTTCTCAACAATATCACAGTCCAATACTTTTAAGGCTTGAGTGTTTTCTTGAAATGCATTTAGAAAACGTCTTAGGTTCTTAACAGGAAAGATATTGATATTGGGGAGATCTATTATCTTGTTTAAATGCACAGAGGAGAGTCTACGCACTGAATGATAACGTTCACGTAACGTCTTATAAGCTATGAAGTAATTAGCTTCTGAGATTGGTAAAGATTTGATTAAATTAAGAGCTTCACCTGATAATGTACCAAGTAAATACTGATATTTCGCAACAGGGGACAGTGATGAGTTTGAGTTTATAGTTGCGTCAAACAGGTTGATAAAAGCAATCCAGGTGTGAGCGTCTCCACTAAAATGCTTCAATTCTATTTTAGGTAAACGTATCACCGACGTGGAAAGTTGTCCTTGAATAGTTTCGTTACTTGCTACATTACTTGCTACTGACTGGATATCATCATTAATATTTAAAAGAATTTTAATTTTACTTTGAACAGTGACACAAAGTTCATTAATTTCATCCTGTTTGTCAATTACATTTTGTTCATCAAAATCATCGTTTGAATCTAACAATTTTTTCATGTTTTCGTCAAATTCAATTTGTTTGAGTTTAACCTCTGCCTGGTATACAAGAATCTTGTGATATTCAAGTGTTTCAAGAGGAAAATCCTCAGACAGATTTTCAAAACAGTCATGAATTTTATTCAGCCTAGCTTTAATGAGTTATGTCAATCGAGCAAAAGTTTGAGGTTTCATTGTAAAAAGTTAAACATATATAAAAAAAAAAAAATACAAGTTTAGAGAGGTAAAAAAAGATTGAGATTGAGAAAAGTTGAAATTATTGAGGTAGAGTTTGTTTGAGTATTGATAAAGAGGTAATTATATTGACACAGAGGTTTATAGAAACATTTGTCTTACTTTTCCATAGTTCTGGTTATCCAGGCCCGGTCGGACCATGTTTCGTTCAGAGGACCTTACCTTTTGGTATGAGAAAGTTAATTATAGTTTTGTAGAAATCAGAATAACACTTAAATTCTTCAAGACATTGAAAATCACTTTTATTTCCCAAAACTGAACACCAACAACTACAAAAGTAAAACAAAAAACAAAATAAAACACATGATAATAATTAATTACAGCATCATATGTTAAAATGTTAAAATCCACAGACCATCGGGAACATTTTATTTCTTGGACTTTAATTTCCTTGATAAAATCTTCGGTTTTAGTAATTACCGAATAATAGCTAATTAAAAACTATAATTATAAAGTAAAATTTCTGAAATTAATGGATAACACATTTGATATACTAAATCAAACTAATTGTTGGGTATAAGATATTTAAATTGATGTGATAACATTTATTTTGTAATGTGTCAACAGACAGTTCTTATTGAGTGAAATTTAAATTAGCTATTTCATACAAATGCATTTATTTTAGTTGAAAAAAAAAATTAGTTCGCTTTTCATGACAAATTTGCTAATGATTATTATGTTTTTGAATAGGAATAGAAAATAAATTGTGATAACATCAGTTATTCTGTATGTTTTTTATTAAATACGCAGTAATCTTAATGTGTCAATAAGGCCTCACAATACGGAGAAATTATAATGTATATTATTATAATGTTATTACACTCCACTAACACTGACCTTGAAATTAAATAACAGTAACACTCCATATTATAAACATGGTCACTGTGTTATATGAATATATTTTATCAAACAGAAAAACTTTAAAAAAGTAAAAAGGGACGCCAAGCACATAAAAAAATTATTGATAAATAACCAAAAAATATGTGAAATCAAAATGGGATAGCCAATTAACTTCGTTACTCCAATGAAACAAACAAACAAACCATACAAACAAATTGGAACAAAATATGGAAATGGATGAAATTAAAATCCTTGCAGTGGCTATTTTTAACCTCGCTCGAACGTCAACGCCAAGAATTTTAATTTTCATCCATGTCCATACTTTTTCATATTTCTATAAACTTAAATTAAGTGTTTGAAAAAATCCAATCAGTAAAATGGTTAAATGGTAGTGTTAATTTATATTCTTTTAGTAAAAATTCCTTCATTAATAAGCAACTTAAGTGTGAAAAATAAATCTAAAGAAGTGTCAAATCTGTTGCTCAAAAACGCACACTCAAAATGTACACTCAAAAACGGTTAAAGAGTGTACATTTCCCTTATGTATTGAACATGAAAACATAAATTAAGTGTTAAAAAATCAAACACGTGCAAAACCTATCGATCTACCGGTTAAATGGTAGTGTTCCGTTTATTTTTATAAATTAAAAAAATATTAAATACACATTACGTTTTCAAAATAAATTCGAATAAGTGAAAACCTGTTGAACTAATGGTTAAACAGTAGTTTTCATATTCCTTCTTTAAAAATGGAGACATTTATACGTAAAAAATAAATCTAAAGAAGTGCAAAACCTGTTAGTATAATAGTTAAACGGTATTGTTAATTTTCCTTCTAAGAAATAAAAAAGAGAACATAAATTTGGTCTAAAAAGTAACTCAAAACAGGTGAGAACCTGTTGGTTTAAAAGTTAAACGGTAGCGTTCATATTCCTTCTTTTAAAAAAAGAAAAGAAAAATTAAGAGTGACAAATAAATCCAAACAAACGTAAAACCTGTTAGTATAATGGTTAAATAGTCGTGTTCATTTTCCTTGCTTGGTAAATACAAAACCCTAAATTAACTGTATAATATAAATACAAACATTTAAGTACCTGTTGATTTAACATTTAAACTGTAGTGATATTTTCCCTCTCTTAAAAAAAGAAAATTAAAATTTATAGTAAAAACATTTTTGGTATTACGGTTATATGGTAGTGTTCCTTTTCGTCTTATAATAAAAATAAAAAAATTGACTAAGTTTACACAAAACACACACACACACACACACACACACACACACACACACACACACACACACACACACACACACACACACACACACACACACACACACACACACACACACACACACACACACACACACACACACACACACACACACACACACACACACACACACACACACACACACACACACACACACACACACACACACACACACACACACACACACACACACGCACACACACACGCACACGCGCACGTGCACGCGCACGCACACGCACACGCGCACACACACACACACACACACATCCATATGACATCAACATATCAAAAACAACATAAAATTAGCAATCATTTAGATAAATTTGTCGAAAGAAATGTCAGGTTATTCTTAGGACAAATAATATGTCCTGTCTGAGAGAATGCTAGCAAAAACCGTGGCAAAAACGTCCTATTCCCACGCTATAAACTTGCATTCGTCGCCACGCTATAGATTTGCAACTGTCACCCCCACCCATTCATGTCGGAGCTGAGTGAATCGATGCCATGCTCCGATTCATATATCTCCGAATCTCTCAGAGCCGAACATCTTAGGGCCGAATCTTTCAGCAGTCATGTCATAGCACCGACATATTTCGGAGCTAAGTGACAAATTCATTTCCGGTGTCATGACAATCGGTGCTATAGGATTCGGAGCTATGGGAATTCTGACCAACTAGCTCCGGGGCTTTGCAATGATTTCCCGAAAAAATCAGACCTGTGCGACAACTTCATATTCGATCCCACGAGACTTGGAGCTATGGAAATCGGACCTATATGACACATGACTTTTTATACTCTCAGGACAGAAAACATTGTTTCGGAGCTGTGTGAATCGGTGTTATTGTGTGAACGGTTAAAATCTGGACTGGATTAGAAGTATTTATCAGTAATGTTTTCTGTCTGATTAAGTTTCATGAAAAGATAAATAGTATGTGGGAAAAAGCAGAGTAATGATGAAAAGTAGATCGGCCTCTCCTAGAAAAAAAAAAAACTGTTTTCACATGATCTTTTTGCATAATCTGAGTAGCAGTAGAGATATATCAATGATGTGACACATTGTGATCTACATATCTAAATAAATGCACACACAATGTAAGATATACGAATTATAACTCGAGAGAGCCGTTACGGTTTGTTTCATTGCGTGTCAATCTATGAGAAGCTTCTCCAAACTGACGCTTGAGGTAATTATGTCAGTTCTTACTCGAGGGAGTGGTGTGAGCAAAGTCACGCTTCTTTTGTTTTCTTGGACAATGCCAAAGGCACTTTTTCTGTCACTACAAATGTTGTTAAGGGACAATGGTCCAAACTCACCGAGCAAATGTTAGGTGGACCTCTCGGCATGTGAACCCATTAACCTCTACATATGAAGAAAATGTGCTAGGCACTAGGCTAGCAAGAGGTTCTATGTGTGATTAGCTGATATATATATCAGCAAAACTGTCCAGATCAGTTAGTAACAAAAAATAAACTCATTTAGTGGTTGGGAAAATAACATTTTCTCCATCACCGAAACGAGTTGTTACGACAACATAGCCAGCAAACTACATATTAAATTAAGACAGAATAAGGTAGAAAATTAATTTAAATTCACTGAAAACTTTATTTTGTACCACACATTTTAAAAATAACCTTTTTAGTAATCATTTTTACACTCTAATATTATCCAAAATCCAATTCATGTATTTGTCCACTCTAGTGAATACCGCAGG
Organism: Stictocephala bisonia; assembly: GCA_035578905.1. NCBI lineage: Eukaryota > Metazoa > Arthropoda > Insecta > Hemiptera > Membracidae > Stictocephala > Stictocephala bisonia. Next base: position 1,098,101 of record JAQJVL010000269.1, on the reverse strand, counting down.
TATTGTTGTTGCTGCGCATTCATCAGGGCCATAAGAAACAACGCCAATTAAAAAATATCTTGGAGGACTGTCAATTGAATATGGTTTCATCATAGGACCACCTGAATCACCATAGCAGGAACCAAAGCCGGAACCTCCAGCACAAATCTGGTTTATAGTAATTTCTTTGTCATAAGATGAATGATATACATTGCTGCATGTCAAAAAATCTATGACGGGAATTAATACGACCTCTAAAATGTCACCAAAGCTCCGAGTATCTATGTTGTTTACTCCCCATCCAGCCACTTCCATCATATAGCCAACATAGCTCTGAGACAAAAAAGAAGCGTAAGAAGGTAAGCAGATAGGATAGACAAAGTCACTAAACACAATGGGGGTTGCTATTCTTACTAAACATATGTCGTTTTGATAATTGTCTTCACTGAAATTTTCATGACAAACATAACTTTCAAGTTTTACTTCCTGCACTGGGGGAGCGCAGCTACCATTATCACAGTCACTATACGTACTGATTCTGTTTTTTCTGTTTACTCCTAAATAAATCGTTGACAAATTGGCACCAAGCACTGGACTACAGTGAGCAGCTGTTAGAATGTATCTTTGACTGATTATTGTTCCTGCGCAATGATAATTTAGCTGACTTTTATCGCATATGAGAAGAGCAATCCAAGGATATTTACCGAGTGGAGCTGCACTTCCTCCAATGATTCGATCAGATGAACTTTGGCCACAATCATTTTCTCCAGGTAAAAGTTCCCAGTTTTGGTGCATTCTTAGATCATTACGAATTTCATCAGTATTTACAAAAGTCAAACTGAACAACATATTTAACATTAATACGTTTACAGATAAATGCACTGGCCTATATGTAGTCATTGTTCAGACGTCGCGCACAAATACACCGCTAATACAAGATCACAGATTAGCAGATTACAAGATGTTATTCAGAAGATTTATTTTGAAACAATACAAGATGTTATTCAGAAGATTTATTTTGAAACAATAGGTAATCTTAAGTTGTATTGGATAATTTAGTATTTTTAATACCCTTATGATAACCCTTACTACACTAAATGTGGCGTGCATTTGTTATCTGCTTTGTGAATAAACCGACAGTAAATCATGTTATAGTCAGGTAACAGTGACGAGGTCATAACCAACGTAAATAAATGTGCTGAAGCCTCTTGCATTATAACAAGTGAAATAACTCCAGTATACTCAGTTTTTGCATTAAACAGAATTAACTATTTCATAGATGAGTTAAAAATCTATGAAAACTAAATTCCTAGACTAAAATGGGCAAACTCGTTTTATATCTTTGGAGGTTACTCATAATGATTTATGCTATATTACTTAAATAAATAAGACATTCATACATCATTATACACGTAATAACACTTTAGATAAGTACACGATTTTAGTGCACTATGGCATCATAGTCACATATAAAGTCATGCATGACACAAATATAACTGACAGTTTATAATTGAACTACATCATTCTGAGGTATCATTGATGTACAGCTCATTGATGTATTGTTGATTTTCATTATGTTAACAGAGTTTTAAATTGATGCACTACATTTTCTTAAATCTGTAAAATTATGGTAACAACAAAATTGAGAATATTTATATTGGAATAAATTATTAAGATTCCAGAGGTTTGTTTCATACAAATTCTTGAAAGTACAAAGGGTGAGTGTATAGTCAGAAGAATTGCTTGTTTTAATGGGCTTATACTACATTCAATCATTCATATCACCCGTGGCCTTGATCTGTCTGTTTCAAAGTTATAACAAGATAACAGCATATTAAGCAATGCTGGACGGGTGACAGATGAACGATCCCGTCCTTGCCTCATCACTGGTAGTGGTTCGGTTGTCACCTTAAGACTACTGGTCTCCAAATTAAGTTTTAGAGGGCCTCTTAGCCATAGTTTTAGAGGGCCTCTTAGCCATAGTTTTTCTGGTAAAATAAGACCTCTAACTTGAACATCAAAAACACTCTAAGATCCATAAAGGATACATAAGACAATAAAAACTGTAATATCCAATTATTAATATGGTAGTAAATTTTTGTTTGTTAAAACATTGATAAAAAAAAAAGATTTGCCATCCAATTTTTTTGTTTCGAGTGGTCAGCTGTTTTTTGTGATTAATTGTGGAGCGCTAATGTATATTAGCGCTCCAAACGTAATGCAGTTTAAACCACCATTGTGGCATACCTCACTAGCTAATCAAATTACTTGTCAAAACAAAGAGCAAGTAATACCAATAGAATAGAAATCGTCAAGCCGTCCTAAGGAGCTGGTGGTCAGATGTCTCACAGTGTGGGCATACAAATTAAAGTAGGAGATTTGTTTACTCAAGAATTAGGATATTTAGAAAGCAAAAACAATTTAAAAAATATGCAAATGTATTATTTATGAGTTTATAATGAAAAATCTAACAAAATAATTGTCTTGTAACCAACAGTTTATTGTAGTAATATTTTGAATATGTAGCACCAATTACAAAATTCAAATAACAAACAAACAATTAATATACGATAATGTTTACAAATAACAAACAAACAATTAATATATGATAATGTTTACAAATAACAAATAAACAATAAATATACGATAATGTTTACAAATAACAAACAAACAATTAATATACGATAATGTTTACAAATAACAAACAAACAATTAATATACGATAATGTTTACAAATTTTTGGTTACAGAATTTTCGTCAGCAAGAGAGTTTTAGGTTTTTAATTAGGGGTTCATAATATCAAGGGATTTTGTTTGGTATAATGTGTTAAAGTAGCAAATTTAAAATCATCGCGTTTGGAGTTCTTTAGTCGCCTAATGATTTGTTGTTCGCTCTTCATTCTTGAATTTGCTACATTTACATAATATTTCAATATAACATGTATATTAAAATATATGTAAGCTACAATATATTCCCTAGGCAGACTACGTGCTTCACGCTCCGTGGTATGTACTCGTACTAATATAATATTGCACGTATTAAATATCACATGCATATTTTAACTCTAGGATAAGGCTGAAATAAGATCACTCACTCACTGACATACATTTTTACCCACTAGAGAGAAGCGAAACATTTTTATATTTGGATATTTTAGGTAGATATAAATATTTCTTCTTCCTTTATCGGAGAGTTATTTAAAAAATGAACAATTATAAAATTCTCAAATAAACCAATAAAATGTTTATTCTTCTGAGACCTCGTCATGCACAAACAAAAATTAATTTTTGCCTTCTCTCAAACTGATTCTTTTAATTTTTAACTATAATATATCATAGTGATTTAATAATTTGAAAATATCTCAAATATGGATTAAATAAAGAGAATTTAAATTTTATGAGGTTTGTTTATTTATTTGAAACAACAGTAAGTGCCATTAACATAAAATAAAAAAAATAAAAAACTGGTAACAATAAATAAATTATATAAAATACTCAGAGTAGTAAATCAAGTGAAGCCAACTTTACATTATATAATAAGACACATTAAAATAAAAACACAGACACACACAAAAACACTGAAGAAATTAATTTATTAATTTTTGTTGATGTATGACGCTGCCTACGTTGTAAGCAAAAGGCCTCACAAGAATAAAACACTTTATTGGATTATTTAAGAATGTTTAAATTAGATCCTTTTTAAAAATATTTGAATTTGAAAAATATAACTGTTACAGAAACATTTTAAAAAATTCACACTTCCTATGAATGAAATGAAAACTGGCCACATTAGGCGGAGTTAGGACTATTAAGTCCTTTCTTCCACTCTATCTGAAATTAAATTAATTAACTAAACGAACGAATTAATTAAATGAATAAAATTAGTTTTAAGAGATTGTAATTTATATAATTAAGTAGTCTATCCTATTAGAGCAAAGGGCAAAGCATGTAAAGCTATGCTAGTCACTCAGGATGCCGTATGAGACATACACAGTAATACCTGATAAGAGCTATTTGGCAGTGACTTGAAATGCAAATCTGTTTCCGTCAACTGTAATCTTTGAATGGACAACTTTCTAATTCTAGCAAACTGCGTTGTGCCATTGCACCATTGTTAAAGCCATTGAAAGCAGACAACCGTATGGATTCTAACTAAAATGGAATACAGTGATTTTCTGCGCTGACTAAGGATTATTTGTTAAGAGTTATTTTGGATTTAAATTTTAAATCAGCACAATTTTGAAAATTTTGATACAGGAAAACCAATAGTTTTTCTCCAAATGTATGCTTATGCTATAAAGGGCTATGCGAAATTACTCCTTAGTACACCTTTTTGTTTTTGAGAGATAAATTTAAAAGTAAAAAAACAAAATGGTGGCTTGAATGATAACTAAGGTGTTTTGGACACTTTAAATATGATATTTGTGACTCTAAATGAACCAGTAACAACGGCGAAGAGAGCTTATCAGAGAGTTCAGAGACACCCTGTATATTGAATATAGTACTAATAATAAATATAGGTATTAATTTTGTTTAAAAATATTGGTAAGTCTATTGATATTGTAGTTTGATTTTTAACCTAATTATCGTCACTGAACCATAAATAACTACTCGACAAAATTATAATTTAAAAAATATTAAGAACTTGAATAAAGTAAATATATATTCACAATTGTTAAGAAATTTATTATTCGAAAACTAATTCATTGATTGTAACACAGAACTTTTCATTATTAAACGATTATTTTAATAAAGTATAATTTAGCATCATTAACTAACTTATAATTAGCAAGTATTTTTTTATATTGCAAGATTAAACAATTACCTTGACTTACTAAACAAGGTAAGTTGTTGTATGATATACAAAATAAATAATTTCATAATATTTTAGACACTTTAAACTGTGAAATTGTTGGTGTCTATTCCAAATTTGTTATATTATTCATCTTCTTGTTTGTAATATGTTAAAAACTATAGAAAGCTGAATCATATGTTCGATATTTTTCAGGTTGGTTCTGAAGTTACATTATATGGCAGAGCTATAAAACGTGAGTAACATGCTAAATATCAATTATATACACAACATCTTTCGTCATTCATCTCGACTAGGGTGTTACAAAATATTGAAGTTGTTAACTAATTTATGGTTTTCTTCTTTATTTTGTTATTTTCTGAATTCTTTTTCTATATAATGCTTAAGCTGCCGGTGTTAAGTATTTTCCGGTGACAACCGCGTCAGACAACCAGGCGTTTCGCCCACACTGTGAGTCTCTTACAGTACGCTACCGCATTTCATTACAGTGTGGGCGAAACGCCTGGTTGTCTGACGCGGTTGTCACCAATATAGATTATAGTTTATTTCAAATATATTTATTCTAATCACTCTTATATAAACACAATTCTCAGTTGCCTCAGTACTAGAAATTTACTTTCAAATCATTTTAATGTAACCCAAATAATGAAGTTCTTATTTGTTAGTGGATGTGAAGTCCACTTAGTATTTAGTAAGTAGAATGAATCGATGTGAAGTCCAACCAAGGATATTAAGTACGGTGATTATATGGGAGATCCAGGAAGTAGGGTGGGTAGATGCAGCAATGTCCAGACAAGGTGGGTGAGTGTTAAGTTAGTCTGGAGTCATAAGTACTTAGATGGATGTGAGACCATATATGACTGGTCCAGGAGAGGTCATGTACATGTTGGGGGGCAGAAATACTGATTGCTTTGTAATGTGATGTATTGAGTTTTAGATAGAGTTGATATGTGTATTTGCGTGTACGTCAATACCACTGGACATCTGTGGGCGTGTGGTCAATACCACTGTACGTCTATGGGCGGGTGGGTGTGTAAATACCACTGTACGTCTATGGGCGGGCGGGTGTGTCAATACCACTGTACGTCTATGGGCGGACGGGTGTGTCAATACCACTGGACGTCTATGGGCGGCTGGGTGTGTCAATACCACTGTATGTCTATGGGCGGGTGGGTGTGTAAATACCACTGTACGCATATGGGTGGGTGCGTGAGTCAATACCACTGTACGTATATGGGCGGGCGGGTGTGTCAATACATCCGTACATCTATGGGCGGGTGCGTCATTACCATTGGACGTCTATAGGCGGGCGGGTGTGTCAATCCTACTGGACGTCTATGGGCGGGTGGGTGTATAAATACCACTGTACATCTACAGGTGGGGGGGGGGGGTGCGTCAATACCACTGTACGTGTATGGGTGGGTGGGCGTGTCAATACCACTGGACGTCTATGGGTGGGTGGGTGCGTCAATACCACTGGACGTCTATGGGTGGGTGGGTGCGTCAATACCACTGTACGTATATGGGAGGGCGTGTGTGTCCAATACCCACTGTACTTGTATGGGTGGAAGGGTGGGTCAAACGACTACATACACTGAACTAACCATGAATAGAGGTATTTACTTGACTAAAATATTGTTTGGATAGGTCTGTACTAAAATAATAATACTGTCGGTGTATGGGTGGGTGGGCGGGTGGGTTAATATAACTGTACGGCTGTTCATATTTGGGTGGGCAGGTGGTTTAGTACCACTATACGTGTACGGGTGGGTGGGTTAATATCACTGTACGGCTGTACATGTTTGGGTGAGCGGCTGGGTAATATCATTGTAAGTGTATGGATGGGTGGGTGGGTGGATTATATAATATCACTGTACGGCTGTACATGTTTGGGTGGGCAGGTGGTTTAGTACCACTATACGTGTATGGGTGGGTGGGTTAATATCACTATACGGCTGTAAATGTTTGGGTGAGCGGCTGGGTTATTATCACTGTACGTCTGTACATGTTTGGGTTGGTTAATACCAATTTAGGTGTATAGATGGGCGATAAGCAAATACCACTACAATAGAATAGAACGTGTAGCAGTAGGTGGGTGGGTCAATACCACTGTACATGTAGTATGTAAAACTGACATATCTATTGCTAAATAAATAACGTCACATTCATTTAGTGTTCATTGTATCTGTTTACATGTTCACGCCATTTAACGTCAGCTGAAATAATTAATTGTATATTTCATCAGGAAGTCGTTATTTTTTAATTTTACATTATATTTTATGTTGTTGCATTAATAAAACTATTGTTTTATCGTAAAATTGAAGTTCAATTGTTTTGTTTAAAGTAAAAATGCTCTCTTACTGTATTACATTTAATTACTTTCTAATTTATTCCAAAGCAAGTTAACATTTATATCTCATTTCGTGGCCATTTGTAACATTATAACTGTTAAAAAAATACGTAGGGACCAATTACTAATATATTTATTGTGCCATTAAAACCCTATACATGTGTTAATTATCGTTTCATATAAAATATACAGAACATTCCACACCAAAAACCCCTCATGTTTATAACTTTTTTGATATAATTCTACTAAAAGAGGATCATCTTTTAACTGTTTTAAAATATTAACATAATTAACATTAAAACCTATTTATTACAGCCAATCAAGAGTAAACAAGGAATTTCAAGTCCAGGAGACAGAAACATTGCCGTTAAGTGCTAGCTCTAATGTATTATGCAGGAACTTGGGACTCGCTAATCACAGAGTACCTCCGTTCTGATGACATTAACAATATTACCAGTAAAATTATTGTTTTAGTGAAAACATTTAATGTCAGTGAAACTTCTGTTTTCATTGACTACTGCTGTTTTTAAAAATTGTGGCTAAAATGAGTATCTCATTTCATTTGGTGATATATACAATGTTGTGGAAATGTGTGATTTCCAAATAAAACTATGTTCTCAAATATACAGCTGTATGTGTGTTGCTGAAAAACATTATTGAGAATTCATAATACAACTGAAGATAAATTATCTTTTACTTTACGAAGAATATAAAAATAAATTAAGATTTTGTTGAAAAAGTACTTAACTATCTATTAAAGTATATTTTCATCTATTAAATTTTATCTAACATTAATGGTTTCTTTGATGACATAATTTTACCTAATATTCTTACAAAACACCAGCTTTGTTTGTTTATTGGTAACTTATGTTTTGTCTTTTAAAAATAATATACATTGATCTTACATAGTGGATATTTGCTGTAAGGCTTAAAAACTCCCCTTATAATCTGAAAATAACTATTTTTAGGGCAATTAATAAAACTATTTTCTTGAAAAAAACTGTAAGAATATTTTAAATTTCACAAGCTTATACCTTCATACACAATCTATATGTACACAAGTTATGTGTATCATCCACCCACCTTCACTCTCGTACACATGTAATATGATAATTCCATCTACCTCCCCTTCGTACACAATCTATATGTGCACAAGTTATATGTATCATCCACCAACCCTCCCCTTCGTACACATGTACTATGATGATTTCACCTACCATCCCTTCGTACACAATCTATATGTGCACAAGTTATATGTATCATGCACCAACCCTCCCCTTCGTACACATGTACTATGATGATTTCACCTACCATCCCTTCGTACACAATCTATATGTGCACAAGTTATATGTATCATCCACCAACCCTCCCCTTCGTACACATGTACTATGATGATTTCACCTACCATCCCTTCGTACACAATCTATATGTGCACAAGTTATATGTATCATGCACCAACCCTCCCCTTCGTACACATGTACTATGATGATTTTACCTACCATCCCTTCGTACACAATTTATATGTGCACAAGTTATATGTATCATGCACCAACCCTCCCCTTCGTACACATGTACTATGATGATTTTACCTACCATCCCTTCGTACACAATTTATATGTGCACAAGTTATATGTATCATCCACCAACCCTCCCCTTCGTACACATGTACTATGATGATTTCACCTACCATCCCTTCGTACACAATCTATATGTGCACAAGTTATATGTATCATCCACCCACCCTCACTTTCGTACACATGTACTATGATGATTCCATCTACCTCCCCTTCGTACACAATCTATATGTGCACAAGTTATATGTATCATCCACCAACCCTCCCCTTCGTACACATGTACTATGATGATTTTACCTACCATCCCTTCGTACACAATCTATATGTGCACAAGTTATATGTATCATCCACCAACCCTCCCCTTCGTACACATGTACTATGATGATTTTTACCTACCATTCCTTCGTACACAATCTATATGTGCACAAGTTATATGTATCATCCACCAACCCTCCCCTTCGTACACATGTACTATGATGATTTTACCTACCATCCCTTCGTACACAATCTATATGTGAACAAGTTATATGTATCATCCACCAACCCTCCCCTTCGTACACATGTACTATGATGATTTCACCTACCATCCCTTCGTACACAATCTATATGTGCACAAGTTATATGTATCATCAACCAACCCTCCCCTTCGTACACATGTACTATGATGATTTCACCTACCATCCCTTCGTACACAATCTATATGTGAACAAGTTATATTTATCATCAACTCACCCACCATTCGTACACATAATACAATACAAGTGATCGCCACACAATACCAATACGATACAAGTGATCGCCACACAATACCAATACGATACAAGTGATCGTCACACAATACCAATACGATACAAGTGATCGTCACACAATACCAATACGATACAAGTGATCGCCACACAATACCAATACGATACAAGTGATCGTCACACAATACCAATACGATACAAGTGATCGCCACACAATACCAATACGATACAAGTGATCGCCACACAATACCAATACGATACAAGTGATCATCATACAATACTGATACGACACTAGTAATCATCACACAATACCAGAATAGTCTAAATATTATGGTGATCGATTCAATATAAGTGTAGCTTAGATAACCACCAAAGTAATTCCTTCAGGCTCGAAGAAGATAAAAGTGGTTTAAATATAATATTTGTCCAATTCGTACTTTATTGTAGTACATTCGTGTTTTATGATGGTTTTTGTATCCGTTCCGAAATGTAATATTCTAATATAAAAATCCATAACACTAATGCTAAACTAATATTATTTGAGCATAAATAAGAACAAGTACCATAAAGGGAGAACCAGCTACTGTGTACATGTTAGAATGTTTATAAGTAGTGACTAGGTAATACGTTCTAGTTTAATGAGGAAATAAATGTTAATCGAGGAACTATTATGGAAAATATTGTTAATGTCCAGTTTAGAAAAACAGAAAATAAATGTTGTAGAAATATCTGAAAGTCTAATATGTAATTAAATGTGTAATTAAAAAGTAAAAACGAACCTTTAATTATAAAATAAAGTTCCAATAATTAAAGAGAACTTAGTTATGACAGATAAAATGTTATTTGACGGTCTCCACAGTTACAAAATATAAGTTTATCTTCTGTGAAACCTGATCAGCTTTTGTAACTTTAAATGGGGGAAAGATTATGATGCAAACTCCACTTTTACTGAACTATCTCAACAGATATGCATTTAATTTAAATTATAAATGCATTTAAAAATATTTATAATGGGCTTGTAATTAAAACAACATATAACATTTTTGGGTAACATTTCAGTACTATGTATACTCTAATGAATAATATAAATGAATAAATCATCGTAACGATCTTATTCCCCTTTTTTATTCAATGTGATGACATGATTTGGAACATTAGCCCATCTTTATATCCATTTTACATAATAATAATATCTTCATCAAAATTATTTTATGGAGTCCAAATAAAACAAAATAAGTAAATAAAAACATATATGGAAAAAGATAATATATTTCACATTTTTTAATAACTTCATTTTATATTTCTTTATTAAAAAATTTCGGATTACTTGTAATTAATTATCTGTGAATTAAAAGCTTTTAATATTATTTTTGTATTGCCCATATATATTACTTCTATAGAGTTAATTTTATCCCTTTTATTCATATAATTTAAAATAAAAAAATTTATTAAGGGAATGAAGTATAAGTTTGATTATATAAAAAAACATTTACCAATATACCTTACTGAAGTTACTTAACATATAGGCTACAGAATTTCGTTTAAAAGAGTAAGTGGACACATTTTGGATTTTGAAACTAGTAGAAGGAAGCCCAAGAATAAATATAAATAAATACAATTGGTGAGAAATAACATATAAAAAGTACGTGTATGTATGGGGAATCTTGAAAGTATAGGGCTTAACGCTGGGAACTTTTTTAATGAATTATTTTTTGTAATTTTCTTTATATAACATTATTGGTAACAAAAAATGTGCTTTAGCATCATTTACCACTGAAAATGATTAATATTGGGTTGTAAATTATTATTCTACTGCGCTATTAGGAAATTACTTTTACCACACATTTTCTATAGTGCAGTGGTACATTATTTTCCCACATGTTATTTATTTTTTATTTTATAAAAACTTCACTCGACAGTTCACACGGGCTTATAATCCTGTGCGTGAACTTTATTCAACGAGTGAAGTACCAACCGTTGGCACAGTCGGGATTTGAACCCTGGACCTTGCCCTCCACAGTCCGAAACCTTAGACACTGAGCCACCACGCCGGTATAACGATAACAAGGTTATTATATCTTGTTGGTTTACAATATAAATAAGAACTAACATGTTTATTTACGTCGTCCTCGTCACTGCTCCAGTTCTCTCGATCGTTGGTACTTTACGCCTTCGCCATCATCAGCATACCGGTCCGTTCCAGGCGGTACTATGAGACAGAAATCCTTGGCGATGCCGGTTGTCAGACGGTGCGTGACCAATACCAACACCATCATTTTCACCCGTAGCTGTAGGTTAGTGCAGAAGCGAAACTCCTATCTATCGCGTCGCACAGAATTGTTCGATGTTCGCCAACCGGTTGATATCGATGTGCACGTGAAATTGGGTGCGCAGAAACGTGTACTTGAACGTGGCGTCTAATACACGCGTACATGGATATATATAATACATTATCTTCATTGAAGTTCAATTAAGATCGTGTGTTTATAAAACTGCAAGTGGCAAACTTTTCAATTATACAGAGTGAAGTTTCGAAACTGATTTCCAAGGTCCCATATAGCATATTTTGCAATACATATTGTTCTGATTAACAAAGTTTTTGTTGAGCAGTATGCTCGCTACTGGGTGGTCCCCACCAACCAATGAAATCGGCGGTGAGTCCGTTTGTTCTCTTTTAATTCCTTCCCAAACTTGCTCCTGATTCAGAACCATGAACCTACCTTGAAGTGTAAGTTTCAATAAAATTATCGGCAGTTTGGATCGTATTTTCTAGATTAGTCATATTTCTTTTGTTGTATTTTGTACAATGTTTTGTAGGCAATGAAACTATTTACAACGAATGAACCCAAGAAGAAGTAAAAAGATAAATTATTGGATAATTACGTGATACATGTTTGGTCAATTTCACAGGAATATGTAAATGCAACATTGTTGATGACCATCAAAATTATCTGACATAAGCCTAGTTTGTTATAATTAACATTTGCTGAACACATATCAATAGTTAAATTCTTATTACCTAACCGAAATGTTATTGTACCAGTGACTTTGAAATATCGGTGCTACAAATATTTTATATCATATAATTCTGCATTTTACAATGAATAAAGTTGTATAAAGATCATTATCATGAATTAAAGTACCGTTATTTTGTACTTAAAAATATTCAAGGGTATTTGTGGGACTGGTGGCGCAGTGCTGGGACTCAGCTACTTGGGGACAAAGTGTTCGGAAGATTGTTTGTGATAGGTTCCATTCTCAGTCCTCTTAATACTGACACGGCGTCCGCTCAGTGATTGCCATCGACGTGGACACTACTAGACAATTCTGGGGTGTCCATGTTGGATGGTAGTCAAGGTTCGGATGTTGTGTGGGGAAGAGAACTTAGTGTCAGTCTTGTCAGTTAGCTGAAAATCAGACCAACACTACGTGATTCGGATTCCACGTAAAGCTGTAGGTCTCTTATTTGCTCCGACTCTTGGGCTATTAATAAATTGCCCTTTCCGAGGAATAGTTGATCTGAGTTAGTAACCAGACTACACTCATCCAGACTCATCCTACACTTATATCATCATTCATATTTGCCTTAAAATACACACACGGTTGTGTCGGCGTCTCATAAGTAGAATAAGAACAAGTAAGAGCATGCTGTGATAACTAAAGTTCTTATACATAAATATAGTATTTACAGACATTTAAATACTTTTTATATCAATATAAAGCTGAAAAGATACTCTTCAATATAGAATAACATAAAATATGAAATTCTTATGTTTGCTTTGTAAAACCATTTTTCAAAATTAGGGAAAGTAATATAATTTTACTTATGTAAGAGTGGTTAGTGGTGTAATAATTTACCTCTCTGCAAACAAAGGACCCTGTAGGACAACGCTGTTGACTTAGTTTCACAGTATGCTCGTAAATGGTGACACTAGACAGAGGTAAACTTTTGAGTGTATTACCAATGTTTAAAAACAGATTTCTCGAGTGGTAAAATATCATACCAAGGGTTAAATAACGGCCTTACAATTTAAATTTCTGCATATAGAAGCATAAAAAAGTATATACAGCTTTCGTATGTTTGTTTGTTCGTATTGGCAGAATTTAACTATTGTGATCCGTAATGCAACGTTATATTTGTTCGACTACTGAAGTTTGGAGTATAAAACTGCATTCATGTTTTGCACATCCATTTTAAATGCTACAGGTTACTGTGATTAATTCCTGATCCGGACACTAGTGATTACTCAACACTTTAATATGTAACAGAGTAAATCATTAGGGAATAAAAGGTTATATAGAGCTGAACACCTCAGGGATTATAGATATCCCTCTCAAGGGAACCATGCTTTAAATGTATTTAGCATTTAGCAATGTAATGTAAATTATTGAGAGTTTATGTAAATGTCTATATTCTTGGGAATGTAAATAATTATTAAGTATGTACACAGTACATATTTAATAAATCAACAACTTACAGATTTCATGTAATAATAATAATAATAGTTTATTTATTTCCAAAAATTACAAAAATACTTGTACATTTTTAAATATGTTCTTTCTCTAAGGTGAATATTTGGCTGAAATATTCCTTACTTTATTTTTCAGCCTAAATTTCCTTATTGAGAGTTAAATTATTAATTATAACATGGTCAAAGTAAATTTTACACCTTAAAAAAACTGAAGTTCTTTCATAAGTGGTTATCTGCATAAAGAAACTGAAGAAGCTTTATTAAAAATAACACAAATATATGAATGGTTTAGACTTTGAATCTGAAATATGGTTTACATTATAAAGTATGTACTAGTATAATGCCCGACTTGACATGAGTGCACTTAGTTGTATCTGATTGATGTACTTGCTAAGGCTGAAATACGCTTGAAGATTTTTAGTGGGTTTAAAAAATAATACAATAGTCCAATGTATAAATAATGTGATAGTGAATAATCTTTAAACAATGGAACACATAAAAGTAAAAGAGAATATAAACTATAAAAAGTCCACGATTGTAATATAAATTTACAATATCCAACAAGAAGGTTATGAAACAGGTCCATTTAGGGAAATTAAATGTGGCAACAGTAAATAAATAAATAAATAAATAAATATCATTTATTGCATGAAACATTACATGAAATGTATTGCAATCATCCCTATATCTAGAATTTGTTCCACTCATACACATATTTTTCGCCATTCAGACATACAAATCAGACACACTTTCTCACACATTCATACGAAAAAATATGAAAAAATATCCCCCTCAGCTAGAATACTCAGTTTAATTTTTCTAGGTCTCCCAGGTGTGTGCCATGAACTCGTCTGAGCTATAGAATGCTTCTGCAATCAACTTGGTTTTCAGACGAGTTTTAAACGCTTTGAGCGTATGGGCACACTTAATTTCATTTGGAAGCTTGTTGACAAAGTGAACTCCTGCCTGCGAGGGCAAACGTTCATAAGCTACCGTCCTGTGCCTTGCAGTACGGTAGTCATCCCTGCCTCTAGTAGCATAAGAGTGTACATCGCTACCTTTTATGCTTTCTGATTTTGATTTGAAAAAAAGACATGTTTCCAGAATGTAGAGGCAGGGCAATGTCAACAGCTTCAATTTTTTGAAAGCTGGCTTGCACGACTCTCTTTGATTTAATTTTGCAATTGTTCGCACCGCTCTTTTTTGGAGAACGAAAATTCTTGAAATGTTTGCACTTGAGCAGCCACCCCACACCGTCAGCCCGTAGGTGAGGTGGGGGTAAATCAGTCCATAGTATGCCGTCATCAGTACCTGAGTTGGGCAATACCCTGACAGTTTTCTCAAAACATAAATTCCTGAGGAAAGTTTTGAGCAAACGTGGTCCACATGACAATCCCAAGTCAACCCTTTATCAAGGTGTATTCCGAGGAATTTGGCTGAGTAGACCTCTGTGATCTCAGTATCATCCAGAATCACTGTCAAGCTGTCTGAGTCTGAGTCTTTTTGTCGCAAACAGACTTGAATGAAACTTGATTTCGTTGGATTTGTTTTGAGATTGAGCTCGTTGAAATGTTGAATGGTGCTGTTGAGCTCAATGAAAGTGATTTTTTCGAGTTCAGTGTTTGATTTCGCTTTCAGACAGAGAGTCGTGTCATCTGCATACTGGACAAGTTGCCCTTGTGGTACAGATGCGCCAATGTCGTTGACGTAGATAAAAAAGAGTAACGGGCTAAGTATGGACCCCTGCGTGTTACAGTGCAATACGTAAATGCGTTGCTATGGTTGCGGCTGGCTTGCATCATCACACCATTGGCTGTTGCATTCAAAATAGAATCGTCATTATAAATAAAAAATAGTAGAAATATGATCAAGATAAAGTGTTACTTTACAAGAATTACTCTTTGTACTTTCCTAGTATGGTTGTGATGGCTGTCGAGTGAAAGTCTGTAAATATGATCAAGATAAAGTGTTACTTTACAAGAATTACTCTTTGTACTTTCCTAGTATGGTTGTGATGGCTGTCGAGTGAAAGTCTGTAAATATGATCAAGATAAAGTGTTACTTTACAAGAATTACTCTTTGTACTTTCCTAGTATGGTTGTGATGGCTGTCGAGTGAAAGTCTGTAAATATGATCAAGATAAAGTGTTACTTTACAAGAATTACTCTTTGTACTTTCCTAGTATGGTTGTGATGGCTGTCGAGTGAAAGTCTGTAAATATGATCAAGATAAAGTGTTACTTTACAAGAATTACTCTTTGTACTTTCATAGTATGGTTGTGATGGCTGTCGAGTGAAAGTCTGTAAATATGATCAAGATAAAGTGTTACTTTACAAGAATTACTCTTTGTACTTTCCTAGTATGGTTGTGATGGCTGTCGAGTGAAAGTCTGTAAATATGATCAAGATAAAGTGTTACTTTACAAGAATTACTCTTTGTACTTTCCTAGTATGGTCGATGGCTGTCGAGTGAAAGTCTGTAAATATGATCAAGATAAAGTGTTACTTTACAAGAATTACTCTTTGTAATTTCCTAGTATGGTTGTGATGGCTGTCGAGTGAAAGTCTGTAAATATGATCAAGATAAAGTGTTACTTTACAAGAATTACTCTTTGTACTTTCCTAGTATGGTCGATGGCTGTCGAGTGAAAGTCTGTAAATATGATCAAGATAAAGTGTTACTTTACAAGAATTACTCTTTGTACTTTCCTAGTATGGTCGATGGCTGTCGAGTGAAAGTCTGTAAATATGATCAAGATAAAGTGTTACTTTACAAGAATTACTCTTTGTACTTTCCTAGTATGGTTGTGATGGCTGTCGAGTGAAAGTCTGTAAATATGATCAAGATAAAGTGTTACTTTAAAAGAATTACTCTTTGTACTTTCCTAGTATGGTCGATGGCTGTCGAGTGAAAGTCTGTAAATATGATCAAGATAAAGTGTTACTTTACAAGAATTACTCTTTGTACTTTCCTAGTATGGTTGTGATGGCTGTCGAGTGAAAGTCTGTAAATGCCCTAGATATTTTTTTAGGTATATTTTAATGTTTTGTCTTATAGGAAAAAAAACAAAAAAAAAAAAAAAAAAAAAAAAAACAAGAATTAAGAATAGGAATAAGAAATAATTTATTCCGTAACTTTTACAATATTTTTACAAATTTTGTTGGAATATACTAGCCACTTTACTAGTTATTGTGGCTAGCTCTGTTTAAATTATTCTGTACTTATAAATATATAAACATTCAAGATTGACAAAACAACTTTCACGGTTTTTTGCAGTAAATGTCCTTAAAAATCTATGTTACAGTAGGCTATATTTATTGTTTACTTATTTATTTTCAAACATTTACAAATAAGGATAATTTAAACGCTACAGGTCAACTAACAGGCATTCATTTATTAACCTACTTTACATAACAAGAAAAACAAAAAAATCTACTGGCTTAATTCTATTAAGATTAGATTTAATTGAAAAATAGTTTGTTACACTTTAGTTGATGTTACAACCGCACATATATCTACTAAAATGTCTTAAAAGCTAGTAAAACAATGTATGAATGTAATAAATTAATATGCTAAAAAGTTTCTCTATTTCATAAATACTAAATAAAAACTAAAAAGCCATTCTTTCACCTGTTTAAAAAATGTACCTATTTTGTTCAAGTTTTTTATTGTGATTGGAATTTCTTTCAATAACTTTGGCCCCATGTAAGATACACTTTTCCTACAAATGATTTTGTTGACTTTAGGTCTCATGGTAACTCTGAACAAAACTCCGGGT